>CM076146.1:29307500-29748480 GCA_038025085.1 Tetragonia tetragonoides | reverse complement strand
TCGTCCCAGTCATCATCTTCCCCATATTCACTATCCTCCTCCTCTTCCTCATGCTCTTCCTCCTCATCTCCAATCTCCTCCTCTGGCTCACTCAGAATTTCTGGGGGTACATCATTTCTTGGTAGAAGCACATCATCCAGAGCATGATCTTCAGTATTAATTGCTTCAACAACAGTCCCTACATCTTCATGCTCACCATCACTACCATCATCGTCCACTATAGGAAAATAGTAAAAGTTACGAGGGATGGTTTTAATCACAATTCGCCAATCTTGTTTAATCACAATTCGCCAATCTTGTTTAATCACAATTCGCCAATCTTGTTCATTATGTGCCCTAACATAGTAAACTTGCCCTACTTGTGAAACCAAAGCAAATGGCTCATTTGTCCCTAATAGCTTCTTGGTGTGGACACTTATGATGCCAAACTTGTCTTTTTTTATCCCTTGTCCATCACTATAAACATCAAACCACGCACATCTAAATAGAACAACAATAGGTTCTTTGTTGCTAGTGTTTGGAGCATCATACTCCAACTCTAGCACTTCTTTTAACATCCCAAAGAAGTCTTTACTATTACTCTCTTCATCCCCTTTAACAATAACTCCACTATTTTGCGTCTTTCTTCCCCTTTGCCGCTTCTTAGTGTGGAATCGATATCCCTGTTAGAGGAATAGGAGGTGGTCTTCTCTCTTTTTCTTTATTAAAAGACTTCACATCATTTCTCCATCTATGGTTAGGGGGTAAAAACCTCCTATGACCTAGAAAACATTGCTTCTTTCCATGCGTTAATCGAGCATACCATGTCTCCTTTTGACACCAAGGGCAAGCAAGTTTCCCGCAAGTACTATAACCCGACAAATTGGCATAGGCAGGATAATCATTGATGGTCCACATCAAGGTCGCCCTCATCGTAAAATTTTGGCGGGTGTGAGAATCAAAAGTCTCCACACCAACTTCCCACAACTCTTTAAGTTCGTCGATTAGAGGAGCTAAGAACACATCAATGTCATTTCCAGGGGATTGTGGACCCGGAATTAGGAGCGATAACATGATGAATGAGCTCCTCATACACATCCAAGGGGGTAAATTGTAAGGAACCAAAAACACAGGCCATATACTATACTTGCTTCCTAAATGAGCACCAGGATTAAACCCATCAGCAGCAAGACCCAATCTGACATTATGTGGATCGATGGCAAAATCTGGAATTTTTTTATCAAACTCCTTCCATGCCTTTGAATCGGCGGGATGCCTTAGAACATCATCATTTGGGCACTTCTCTTTATGCCACCGCATGTCGTTCACAAGCTTTGATGATATAAAAAGCCTCTGAAGCCTCGGCGCTAAAGGGAAATGGCGGAGAACCAACCGAGGAACTCTTGGCTTCCTTTGTGAGCACCCTTGAGATTCAGTATAGGTGGCACTATCATCAACATCGCCGACGCTTTCTTGCCATCTAGACTCAAGACATGTAGGGCATTGATCAAGACTAGAGTATTCATTCCTGTATAGAATGCAATGGTTGATACAGACATGTATTTTCACATAATTCAATCCCAAGTCTTTTGTGACCTTTTTTGCTTCGTTGGAGGTCTTAGGAAAACCAGGATCAAAATTAAAGGCCTTATGCAATGTATCAAGCAGCCCATTAAATGACTTAGTCAGTCCACCGACCACTAACCTTAAGGTGCAAGAGATTTACAATGAACTCCAACTTTGAGTATGTCTTGCACCCAGGATAGAGTTCTTCTTCAGCGGCAGTCATCAATCTACGAAAATTGGGAGGAACCTCCGCATTACCCTCCTCCATAGCCTCTGGATTATTGGTTTGAGCAGTAACATTGGTTGCATCATAGACCAATGAAGCTATCTCATCAGATATTAGATCATCTTCCTCATCAAACTAATATTGTTCCTCATCTCCATCTAAGTCTTCCTCAATCGGATCAAGAGGCTTTTCACCATGATTGACCCATGGGTTGTAATCAGGGTCTATCCCTTTGCTAAAAAGGTGGACTCGCATTGTCTCGCGATCATGGGTGAAATAATTTAGACAGTGCATGCAAGGACATCTAAGCTCTGAGCCAGGCAGGGTGTCCTTAAAGGCAAAGTCAAGAAAGTCTCTAACTCCTTTTCGGTACGCCTCATGTTGATGTCTAGCTCTCAACCCTTGGATTTTCATCCAACTCCTATCACCATCCATCCTAGTACGAAATGCAATATAAACCTTACACCAAGAAACACAAAGCTTAAGAAACCAAAAAAGAGCAATATAGCCCCACCAAAAAAGAGCAATATAGCCATTTCATAAATTTATTTGTTGGCAGCTAGTTGTTGGAATGAAGACTGTGTCAAACATAAATGAAGTAATAGTCTCATCAACTCAAGGCCTTTGAGCTATAGAACAAGTTTTTGGTTACATGAACTGATCGAATAATAATAAACACACTAAACCAACACCTTTAATTTAGCACACAATGTTTGAGCATCAACCTAGCTAGCTTGTCAAACATATACTAACATCAACAATAATGCAACTTTTTTGTCAATTGGCAAATGATTACTCTTTAGCCCAAAACGAAACAAAAGTTGCAGATGGTCGCTTATGTTATCATATCTAAGAAGCAGGAAAGGTGAACTGCAATTTGAATCAAATATGAAATCGGAATCAGAAACTTTTGGCCTGCTTTATTCCTTGTTTTATGATGTGTGATAATTACTCTTTTTAGTGATCAACAACAGTGCTTGAGAATTATACTATATTATAGTATATAAGCAAATCATTAAGCTGCTGGCTGATCTCATCATCTCAATGGACAAGAATACATCAGAAAAGAAAAGCAAAGGAGTTCATCTCACCATCAGTGCTTATAAGCTATAACACTAATTAATACTTCATAATCTATAATATGTATTACATCAGTGTTTATAAGACCTCAGTAACGACTAATCTAGTAAAATTTAGAAATCAAACCAGAAACAACAACATTTGCACAGGCAACAATATTTGCAAACAAATGAATTAAAGCATATAATCAAACGAATCATTGACTAAAATTCAGATAAAATGGTAGAGAGATACCTTAATTCGCTTGAAGTTTTCCCAATTGATCCACAAACCCTAACAGTCGATGTTTCCCCATTTAATCGCACAAACCCTAATTAATCGCCATGAAAGAAAGAGCGCTTAGAGAGAAAGAGAGAGTGTGTGTGTTCACTGTTCAGATTCGAGAGGTGAGAGGTAGCGAGAGAAAGGTTAGAGAGAGAGTTCAGCGAGAGAAAGCCAGAAAGGTCGAGTTTTGCGTATTTTGTTTTGTTTTTTAAATGGATCAAATAAGGCGACTTCTGAATCACCGCCCGCTTGATGTGTTTTCGAATCAAATTAAAGGAGGCAAAACTGACCATGTTGCCCCGTTAGATCTGGACCAAAGAAGGGGAACGCCTTTGCCCTCTTTGATATTCGCTAACAAGGCGACTTTGGGGTCGCCTTCCTTGATCCGTCTCAAGTCGCCTCCTTTGCCACGTTTTGTTGTAGTGTGTGAAGAATATGAGCTTAACGACTTTATTTCCATTTGAGAGAAGTATCGACCCCTAATTTGCCACCTCAAAATGGTGTAGCAGAGAGGAAAAATAGAACATAAATGAAAATGGTTAGTGCCATGGTTATTCACTCAAAGTCTCTGGTTTAGTTAAGTGGTTTTGTTAGCTAGCAATGTGGATTAGATGATGCAAGAATTACTCCCTGATGAGTTTTTTATGTTTTGCTTTGTAGTTTATCTTCATACAACTTTTCACAAGGCTATGTTACCCTGCTTCCTGATTGTATTGTTCCTCGTTAGAATAACTTGACAAAGTGGCAAAGAAAGGCCAAATCCTGTGATTTTGTATGATCTTTTGACTTTGTTTTATTTAATGTCACGTCCTAGACGAGCCTTTGGTGTGGAACAAAGATTATGAGTGACGTTAATGGTAGGAGAGGCAGAACTTCCCTGTAGCAATACTGTTTTAGTTAGCATGCTTGGTTGATGTGATGCAAAATTGATGCTAGTGTGACTTGTAGCAATATGGGCTCTTTTAGCTATGTTTTTACCATCTGAATGATGGTTGATGGATAAGAGCTTCTGGATTCGGGCTCTCAGGGTGCATATTTTGCTACAGGGTTTCTTCTTCTGAGGTATACGTATGATTGGACAAGCTGTAAAGAACCCCTTTATTCTATTCCCGGTATTGTATAATGTGATCTATCACTTTGGTACTATAGGATGTGTTGGGGCAATATCATTTGGAAAGCCAAGGTGCCCCTGAAGGTTAGGGCGTTTGTGTGGACTCTGGTGCTTGACAGACACGAATGACCAGAGACAAAGGAGGGGGCCTGGGGCGATTTTACAGCCTAATATGTGTTTGATGTGCCAGGATGGTAGCGAGACCGCAACACACTTATTCCTTTGTTGTGAGGTCGCCTGTTTTCTTTGGGTTAGGCTGTTTGGGGAGTTGTGGGTTCCCCCTTCTACGGTTGAGGTGTTTCTGCAGATGCGGTTCATTGGTTTTAGGGGTGGGAAGGATAAGAAGTTGTTATGGCGCAATGCTTTTTTTTTCGATATTAATGTGCATTTAATTGGAGAGGAATGTTCGGGTGTTGAATGGGGTTTCTGTTTCTCCAATGATGCTGTGGGAGAAAGCAACCTACTTAGCTTATTTGTGGGCTAGAGCTACTGGGGCTTTTCGGGATTATACTATTTCAGAGACACAACAGATGTGGGCCACTTTGTAAATGGTTTTATAGATAGAGGATACCTTGTCCTCTGATTCTTCATCTCATGACGTAAAGGTTTCGAATGATTATAGCATTGACAAAGGATTAAGTACTTGTTCTGAAGTTTTGTTTTGGATCTGCAGCACACAGGGTTTGGATGATTGTAACTTTGACAAAGGATTTAGTTACTAGTTCACATGCAATGTGCTTCATTATCTTTGTGATTTAATGCCTTATATGCTCATCTGAAGTCTGGATTCATGGTGATGTCTTGTTCACTGTAGTGCTCTTGACTTGAGTTATGCGTCTCTTGCAAGTTATAGGCCATGCTTTTAGGATTGCCAATTTAATCGTGCATTTTGTCTGTGAAAATATTATATTGGTGAAATTCTCATCCGGTCGTTCTTTGACACCATTGACGGACACAATCAAGATGTGTAGGAGGGGGGTATCTTTTTTGTACTCTTTACAGAATTGATTAATAAAAAAAATTCTAATCTAAAAACTCCTTTGGCTCCTTGCATTTTAGAAATGCCACTGATTTCATATGATGATGGATGTAGATTAATTCAGGGGCTTTAGTAGCAAAGTGGTACTGATTGATGTAGTTTCATAACATGTTTAACTTGTTGATAGATGGTTTCATGTCTACGTAATGAATCTATTTGTGTGATAGCAAAATTTTAATTTCTTATTGTTATTATTTCTAATCTCTAGACGCTTAGGCATCCGTTATGAAACTTAAAAGACCTCAATCAGGAAAGATCAGTGTTGTGCCTCGTACGCTAGAAACTTCTATTCTAATTAGCATTTCATGTGTTTTTAAATTTACATCTCATATTGTTCTTTATTGTTTCCTTTCCCTTGCTGCTTGGGAGGGAGAACATCTTGTGAATGAGGAACACAACACATGACCATAACCAGCAATTGTGGAATATTTTAATGTCTAAACATTGTCATCTCCCATTTCTCCCATGGAAACAAAAAACTTGATCTGTTGCTTCTGAATTTGCGCCCTTCCCCCTTTTTTTCTGATTCTCCTCCCAAACAAATAGCGAGCGTCTCCATGACATATTCCACACCCTATACAATCCGTCCCAAAATCCAAAGGAATACATTGATCCATGAGGAGAGCACGACAAAGAGGATAGTCTAGGGAACTTATCTTTTAGAGGAGCCTCACCAAGCCAAATATCGACCCAAAAACGAGTTATTCTGCCATCACCTACTCGATAGTCGATACTGAATGTTCTTACGCAGCAGGTTAAATACCCCTGTATCCTTCCTCACAGCACAACATAAGTTCTTCCAAACTCCACCAACTCTAGGCGTTGGCAAATCCTCTACACACACGAGATTATGCATGCTATATTTTTCTTTGATAACAGCAGACTTCCACAACGAATCATCCTCTGACAAAAAACGCCTAACCCACTTACTTAGCAGTGCCATATTAGTATCAAGAATGGATCCCACTCCTAAACCACCTAAGCTTTTGGGTTTCTCTTTTGTACTCCATGCCACAGTACACGTTGGCCTTCACCTTTCAATATCCCCAGCCCAAAATAAATCACGCTGGAGTTTTATCATGGAATTTGCTACTAATTTTGGGATTCTGAACAGAGAAAAATACTAATTATAGGTAGACTTGTTAGAGCCGATTTGATGAGATCCAAGCGACCACCAACAGATAAACATCTTTCTTTCCATGTTGCAAGTTTTGCTTCCATTCTTTCTAAGACAGGTTTCCAAAAGTCAGCTCTCCTTGGGTTAGACCCCAACGGGAACCCAAGATACTTGTAGGAGACAAATCTAATTGTCTTTGGAGATCGCAGTACTTGAAAAACTTTTCTTCCTGACTTATTGCCTCAATTCTCTCACTTTCATCTTGATCTCTATTAACTGAACTTGTGTGATGTTACATTATCAAGACTGATGCTACTATTTGCATCTGGAGAACACGGGTCAAAGTTAGATTGGGCTCGGGCCATTGCAGCTCTCTTCTTGCTGGATAGTTCAAGATAGAAGTTTCCAGTACACTCTAGTAATTATTTTCTAGGCAATAGTTTCATTTTCTAAATGGGAGTTTTCGGCAATTAATGTTATGTGCTGACATAGTAGTATATATATTTGACCTTCCTAATATTTGTGCAAAATGTACTGTCTTATAAAATATCTGCAGATTTCTCTCTCTTTTCTTTTTCACCTATTTATTTTATTTTACTTTCTTGATGGTTTGATCTGACTTGATATTATGTGTGTGATGTTCCCTCTGTAGGCTGCTACTCTGCTTCTTTTTAACACATCGGATGAGCTCACTTTTCCACAAATAAGAGATCAATTGAATCTAGCAGATGATGATTTGGTTAGAGTGCTTCGCTCCCTATCATGTACGAAGTGGAACATTTTGATTAAGACACCTAGGAGTAGATCTGTGTCTCCTGACTCTGATGAGGTGTTTTCGTTCAACTCCCAATTTAGGTGGCGGAGGAGGACGGAAATTAAAGGTATGAATTTTTCTAGTTTTGTTTCCTTTCTTTTTTAACTGAATGGCATATTAGAACTTGTATTATACTGCCACTGTTTGGAGATTCAGCATATGTCATGTTAGTGCTCTTTGCAAACTATTTTTAAGTGAATGAGAGAGCCCATACGGGTTTTTTTTTCTTCATCTTCTTTTCCTTCTGAGTTTATGAATTTATTGTTAATATCTCTTGCTTTTATTGTTTTTCAAATCTGGTCCCCAACTTCAGACACTGATCTTTTGCCATTTTTTTATTTTTTTTATTTTTGGTTTTTTCTATTTCTTATGAGACTTTTGCTATTGTTCTAAGTCAAAAATTGAGGTGCAAAAGTTTGGAAGTAGCTAATCCCTCTTCAGTTGCATAAGAAATGGGGTATATTAAAGTTTTTTTTTTTTTGGGTAAAATGTGATGTACATTACCAAAAGAGATCGTTTAAGTACATAAATTCAAGGGGGCATACCCCCTCCTTCTATCATAGGCTAGAGCTAGACACTTACCTTCTAGGGAGGACCTTGCCCTCGCCTATGATAGTCCCACTGTAAAACTAAACACACCACCTAAGACAACAGATTGGAGAAATAAAAAACAGCTCTCAACTCACTCATACATCGTTTTCCTGCAGTACACAACAGAACTATAAAAAGAACTATTGGTCAAAGATGGAGCTAATGAAACTCTTGTCAGCAGCAGTAGCTTTTTTAGGGACAATACTCTGAATACGCCATCTCATCTCCCGCTTCACTTGTGCAATCAAGGAAAGGGGCGTCAGCGCACTTTCTTTTTCCAAAACGCAGTATTCCTTGCCGTCCATATTTAGTAAATCACACATGCTAAAACAGCAGCTATAACCTGTTTCCGTACTGTAGACCCAGTGCATCTTCTTGATATCCATTTCCACATCTGTTGTACATCTTTAAAGCATCTTATGTGCAACCAAGAGCAGACACCCTGTAGACAAGCAGAACTAAACGGACAGGAGAAAAAAACATGAGATACAGTCTCTGAATCACTAGCACATATCTCACACACATCATCTGGACAAACCCCCATACGAGCAAAGTTTATCCTTGGTTTTTAATCTGTTTAGAGCACTGAACCAACATATCGTTCTATGTTTGGGGGTAGCCAATCTATTCCATATCCACCTCGACCAACCAACTTTCTGATAGTCACCTAGCAACCATTTATACCCAGAAGCAGTAGAGTACCCCTTTTGAGGGTTGGCAGACCAAACATTTCCATTATACCCATTTAAGAGTTTATTTCTAATCTCACATAGTTTCCTCCAAGCCCAACTAGAATCAGTGGGTGGAGTATGCCCCTGCCAGTTATCAAGCTCATAGAGATGGTGAAACCATTTCACCCACAGGTTGTCAGCCGCAAGACATATTTTCCCAAGGGCGCAATATTCCACAACGCCACATTTTTAATCCCCAAGCCTCCACTATTTTTTTGGTTTACAACCAAATCCCAGGCAATAAGAGAAGAATTTGCACATGTGTGTTTGCCAGTTCACAAATAATTTCTACATATGGCCACAATTTTATGAATCACATAGTGAGGAAGGACAAAAATGCTAGCCCAATAAGTATGAATACTCATAAGCACAGCATTAACCAAAACACACCTACCAGCATACGATAAATGCCTCGAACCCCATCGCTTGATTTTGTTCATCATCTTATCAACCAAGATGTCACATGCAGCAACACTCGACCTTTTTGAAGAAATTGGCACACCCAGATACTTGTAAGGAAGCGTGCCAATGGCAAACCCAAAAGTAACAACATTAGAAATGTCAGCTGGCACATTTAGCGAAGTACATGACAGATTTAGAAGCATTTGCAGTTAACCCAGAGGCCACCGAGAATGATGAAAACCCTCTAAGGAGATGAATAATAGACCGAGAATCTCCTTTACAGAGCATAGAGAACTGTGGAAAGGAAAACTGTGGTTTTTGGCTCACCGCATTGAGAATCCTAGACAGATACTCCATACAGATTACAAATAGCAGAAGAGACAATGGATGGGTCCCCCTGCCGTAATCCTTTTTGGCCAGGGAAAACAATCATGTAGTCCTCCATTAAGAGACAGTGAGAACTTAGCAGAAGAAACACATAACATCACGATGAGCACGATGAGCACTATTGTTTGTAACAATACTCCAGAAGGAATATGCTTCACATGACAGTGAATCAATTGTGCATTGGTAACTCTAACATCAACATCAAGCAGAGTAGGCTGCCAAATAACCCAAATCCTACCACCACGATGAGCACTATTGTTTGTAACAATACTCCAGCTAGCACAAACAGAATTATAAACATTGAAAAGATTTTGAGGCTTTACCTTAGTTTCAAGTAGACCAAACATCCCCAATATACTCTGATTCAGGAACCATTTTATTTCCTCTTGTTTATCGAGCCCATTTAAGCCTCTAATATTCCAAAAACCTATATTATCCATTTAAGGATTGTCCCCCATTTCCAGCATCCACATTCCTGGTCATCTCAGAACTATCTAAACCCCCAGAAATAGGATTCACATGGCCGCCTGGTATACTAACAGTTCCAGAAGTACTCTAACAGGAGGGGGTACCCTATTAGCCACCTGCCTAGGGCTAGAGAAACCTTGCTCATCAACGTTCCTCACTTGCTGAGTAGGCACATGATTCCTAGGTCGCCACACTAGCTGGGGAGCTTGAGTTGAAACCCGGTTCTCAATCATCCTCTTCCTGCATTGCTCAGCTGCAACTAGCACAAATGACTGGTTTCCACTCATAGACAATTTTTTGCTTAAGTAGCTCACCCTTTTCGCTCTCAAATTCTACATTAGGGAAAGCTTGATTTAGTTCAACCTTAATCATTATCCTCGCTAAGCTTTTTTTAGCAATTTTATCCTAATACTAATAATCTCTGCGGATTTGAGTTATATTGACAGGAACCCTTATCTTGATTCCCATATAAGCTACTGCGTATACTTTTCATTTTGTTGTCCTTGATCTGGGATATTTTTACTGTGTTTACTCTACGCATACCGACAGTATAAAAATTTGCTTGCTTTTAGGTGAGAGGAATATAGGAAATTCATAATTTTTGTTTTCAATTTTGTTTTCTCAAACAGATTCCCTTATCTCCGGTTGATGAGAGGGAGGCGGTGACAAAAGAAGTTGTGAAGCAGAGGTCCTTTTCCATTGATGCTCGCATTGTCCAACTGCTTAAATTAAGGAGGACAATGCAGCATTCGGAATTGATCAGTGGATGTGAGATGCACCTCAGCTCTATGTTCAAGGTACATATTTTTTTTTTTTTTTTTTTGATACCAATATACCGAGTATTTAGTTCCAACTTCCAAATATTTCTCTGAAAAATAGGGAAAAGTCCCACACCAGAAGCTAGTACATACCTTCTTTTGAAGATGCACTAGGAACATTAGCCATTCCAAGCCCAAGGTGGCATTAACCTAGCTTCCAAGCAAGAGTCAAGACTATCGCCTTCTCTATCTTGCACTCCATCACTGTCCTTGTCAAGATCTCCTTTACCAGTAGTCATGGGAGATACTACTCTGTTTATTATGTCCCTGCGAACTAGGCTAGGCAGATCACGTCTCCAGGTTATCAGATCGTCACTGAATCTAGTACTCCTACTTCCTTGGACTGTCTTGTTCATGCTTAGTAGTTGCAACCTTCGGCGGTCCTCCTCTCTTTCAGTATAACTTGCACCAGTAGTTTTCTTCCTTGAAGGCGCTCGAAGCCATTCACCATACTGGTAAACAATCCCCATACTATCATCATCTTCTTCCTTATCTTCGCAACCCCTGTCAATGTGACCTAGTCTCCCACAATAGTAGTAGAACGAGGGCAATCGTTCATATTTTATATCCACCCATTTAGATTCACCATTCTCAACTCCAGTTCTAGCTCCTCTTTGTAGTGGTTTATGAATGTCCACTAAGACCCTAACGCGCATTGGTTCCTCCCATCCAAGAGGATCCGAGTCATCAAACTCCATAAAGCCACCCATCCCTTCACCTTATCGCGAGCAATAGTTTCAGTCCTCCTTAAGAAAGGTACATCATATATTCTGATCCAAAAAGGTGAAGTCTTGAAGACAATCTCTGAGGGTTGCTCGTTCCCTCAGATTTTCGAAGAACTAGTAGTTGGTTATCAAATGACCAAGGGCATCCTTCCAAGACCATAATCTTATCTGCCATGTTAAAGAACTGAAAGACGAAAAGATTGCTGTCTAACTCTCTGACAGATACAGTCATTTCCCTCGACTTCCTGATCATTGTGAGGGTGTTTTTCATGGCAGGAACGTTGAAAGGCTTGTTCGTCAAAAGTTTCCCAACAAGAATCAGGGAAATTCTTTGCTTTGCTAATTCTTCAGCCTCTCATTCATTTACACCTACAACTCTTTCTGCATTCTTCGTCAGTTTGAACTTCTGCCAATCAACTACTAACAACTCTTCTGCCAATCAACTACTAACAACTCTTCTGCCATTAGTTTCAACTACGTTGTTTAATTTTCTTACAATTCATATTTTAGTAATGAACACAATTCATATTTTAGTGATCTTTTAATGTTCATAGTCATATTTTGATGAGCTGTTTTCTCTGTTTGCAGCCTGATGTTCATGCAATAAACAAGAGAATTGAGGATTTGATCTCCAGAGAGTATATCATCAGGGATAGTAAACATCCTGAGATTCTTCATTATAAGGCAGGATAGTAATAACTCTAGATTTGTAATGATGTTTACATTGGTTATAGTTGAGGAGTTATGACTACATCAACTCGTAATTGATTACAGTATTACACTATACTACCCTCATATTACTCTCCTCTCTTGTTCCATATCCATTTTTATCTCTAGTTGGAAAAAAAAGTTGCATTAAAAGTTGAAGAGTTATTTAGAGAACGTAATTTAATGACAGTTCTTTATCTAAGCAAAAGGACGCATTCGTTGTATGCATGGTTGTAGTTCCACGACCTGTAGCTTTTTTGTAGTTTTGTAGCTAGGAAATCATATTCATTGAATGCTGATATAGGGAAGGAAATCGATGTGGCTTTCATTGCAATTAGTTGCCTTTATTAATAATGACTATTTTGTGGTGCCAAAAAAAATCTTTAATTCAAACTCAAAATGCCATTCCAAATTTGATCTCCGAGAGAACATTCGAAAAACAGATGAAATGTGTTTTTGAATTATTGCTGCAAAGAGCCAAAGAAGTGCATCTCTTGGGAAGCAGTCCCTCTGAACAAGGTTGTTGATAGTGGCGAGTCTCCACTGACAATCAATCAATCTCCCCCTCCCTCGCGGATGAGTGTAAACGTGTTTCGGATGAGCATAATCTAGCCTTAACTGCACCATTTGCTAATGATGAAATTAAAGCAACAATTTTTCTGTTCATTCCTGAGCGACTTAAGTTCAGGAAAGTCGCTACCCGGTGTAGCGACTCTCTCTGTTCATTCCTGCCCCCAAATTTCCACACGCGAGGGAACTAACATAAGTCGCTATTAAGGAGTGCGACATAATATGCTGCTTGAAGTCGCTCTCCGTGGTAGCGTGTTTTACTTGGAAAACGCGCTTTTCGCTGTGGCCACTATGGCGGCTGAACAAAAAAAAAAAAAAGAAAAAAAGAAAAAAAAAAAGAAATTGTTTGGCCCGTGAACTCCCGAGCCTACGTGGACACCCTTATGGAAATTATTTTCTAGCCCAGCCTAATCTGGGTATTTTTTTGTAATCTAGCCCTTTTTGAGGAAATCATAGAAGAAGCTTGCTATTTCACTTGCGTCCCACTTTTAGGGTCACCAGAATTACTCATTGTATACCCGTCATTGCCTATCATACGAGAAAGTGAGGCCACCATAATCAATCTTAGGAATTAGCAACCCACATATCACACGTGTAATGGTCAAAAAATGGCAAAATTAGAAACTTAACCAATAGGTAATTTTTTTTTGGTCTTTGCCAAGGGTATCCTCCGTCAACCACAGTTGACCAACCAATACGTAAATTATAATCTCATGTTTGTAAACTAATGTAATCGCATCATTCTCTCTCTCTCTCTCTCTCTCTCTCTCTCTCCTCCCCTACCCATTCTCTCCTCCTTCACTGTAACTCTCTCTCCTGAGTCTCCTCTCCTCCTTCACTGTAACTCTCTATCCTCTCCTCCTCCGATCCTCACCGACACCACCACCCGCCCTGGCCAACGTCGTGGTCGGGCTAGCCGGAGACAACGACGGTGGCCCCCACCAGCTCACCCCTCCCCTCACCCCCAAACCCTTATTTTCTCTCTCCTCACCGCCCCATGCACCACCCCCGGTCCCCCGCCCTGGCCACGACTGAGGTCGACGGCAGGAGTCGACCTCCGCCGTGGCCACCCCCCAACAACCACTTCCCCTCCCCCATCACGCCAGAAAATTAATCAAAAATTCCCAAAAAAAAACTCGAAAATCCCCATAAAAAACTCGAAAATCTCAAGGATCGAAAACCCTAATTCCAATTGGGTTCAATTTGAGCCTTGGTGAAACCTATAAGGGAAAAATTGCAAAAAGAAAAAAAAAAAAAAACTTGGGCCGCGTGAGACTCACGCGCCAGCGAGCGTGATTAGGATTCCTGTAAAAATTTGCGAACTTCCCTATACAATAATGCGCTACATTAAAAGCAATCAAGAACTGAGATTATACTGTAATTTGGCTTCAAAACTTGACTTTTTAAACATTTACGTTCTATTTGATCCTTGAAAACGAACTATTGGTAGCAAAGATGTTTCACTTTCATAATCCATCCAATTGCAACAGCACTGAGAAGAAAATGGTGGAATAAAATTACGAGGCTTACAGCACAAAAAGCAAAGTATTAAGGCAGAATACTTTACTTTTTGGGCCAAAAATTCAAATGAACAAATCAGACCTTAGTTTTTTCTACATATTGTGATTCAATGCTTATATTTTTAATGGTGCAGATACTCATATTGTTAATTCTTCAAAGTCCCAAAAATGTTTAAACTCTGACCCATGTAAGAAGTTCCTTTTGTCTCAACTTATTCTTTGCTTTCTTAAACCTTTTCCCCAACTTATATTAGTACATAATTATTGTTATAAATAGTACAGCAAGTTGTCTCTTTTCAATCTTGGGTCACTGATTTGAAGCTGTTACGAGTATATTGAATAGATAAGAAATTTTGTCTATTTAATTATTTTTTTACTAAAACATAAATTTTATTTACTAAAATATCAATTTTATTTACTAAAAAAATTTCAATTTTAGAAATTACAAACATCAATTTTGTTCACTTGAACACCAATATTCTTTACTAAATATCACTTATGTTTACTAAAACATTGATTTTGTTTATTAAATTAAATATCAAATTTATTTACTAAAATACCAATTTCGTTTACTAAATCTTCAGCCAAACTTAAATAGACAATTTTCCTTGTCTATTTAATAGACCGTCAACCATTTTTGTTTTATCAAAAGGGTAGTTTTCTGTTATGAAGACAACAACCAACAGTGGAACCAGTAACATAGAAACTACTTCCTCTATCTCTCTCTTCTAGTACTACACAAGAAAAGAACCAAACTTGATCACCACCCACATTGATAAATTGTTTGAAAAGGAATTATTGCTTCAATCACTAATCCAGTTCAGTTTTTCATTCATCCAACCCACGGATTGTCATCTCTAGGGACTTCTAAAACCAAGATTCCCTGAAATTGATCAGGCTGAAACGACGATCAGTCCTTCCCCAATCCTCAACCTTGCGGTTCCTGCCTTCTCAAGAGAGCTTTGAGTTGAGTTTTCCTGCAAGTTGTTAAAATTTTCGAGTCCAAGCCCTCTATTGAGAAGTCCTGTAGCATGTCCTGTTACATTGGCTGCCTTAGCATCAGCTGATTCTGATGGTCATGAAGTCGAAACTACTGATGGGTTACTGAAACTTTCTAGCTATTTCTATATTAGTGATGTATCATAATGTTAGTAGTTGAAGCAGATAATCTCGCTGGTTTCTGTAAGTGAAGGGTTACGTTGTGAAGCCATCAATAAGCTTTTCAGAGAGGATTCCTGCTTTAGTTACCGGATTCTTAGCTTCTTCATCACGTGGTTAGTCATATGAAAATTTTCAGTTTGTTAATGTGGTTGATCATGAATCTCTTGTTTGTAGCTATTTGAAGTACCAATAGGCTAATACTGTATGTGATCATTCCACTTGAAGATGTTCGTTATTACCCATCTTTAGCTATGGGCTTCTTAATTAGTAATTGTAGTTGATGTCATTGCTCCTTTAGTTGTCAAACCTGTCCATTCCACAGGTACTTCCTGAGTGTCTTCTGCAACATATACTCCGTACTTTGCAGGAATGTTTACAATTACTTCCCATATCCATAGTAAGCAATTTTTTTTTTTGTTCCAACTCTTTCCAAGTATATACAATCTTCATTCGATCCTCTTAATACCAGAGGAAGTAATTATTGTTTTTCAGTACCCTCTTTCTTATATCTGATGCTTGTATCTGTTGCAGCTTTGTTTCCGTTGTACATCTCCTTGTCGGAGTTGCATACTGTTTAGTAAGTTGGGGTTTCGGTCTACGAAAGCATAATAGTTCTTACTTTTTGACTTTTTCCTTGAACCAGCCCATTAATAAGGCTATATTGTTATTGCTTACCCCAGTTGCATTTTTCCATGACCTTGCTGGGCATGTCATGTCCAATGTCTCCTTTGCAGCTATTGCCGTATCTTTCACTCACACCTGTTGCGCGCAGTTTATAATCAGTCTAGTAATAACTAGTCTTTGGTAATAACTTTCTTTCAACTGGACTGGGTTTGTCAGCACAATGATCTCAAATGTCGCATTTACATACAGAAGTATCTACTCAAAGAAGGCAATAGTGCGATATGAATTGTCACTGTTATTTACTTTCAGTATAAAGCAATGTAGAATGATATTTTTGGATGAATAACTATATCCAGGCCATATGTGTTTTCATTTTGCAGTGTGCTGAAATGGTTTTCTTGATTTACTCCTCTTTTCTTACACAACTTCTTGATTGACAGACAGGGATGGACAGCACAAATGTATATGCTTATATATTGATAGTTTGCCTCCCACAAGCAATACTGGCAAGTTACGGATGAACCAACATTGAGATCATACTAGTTTTTCTTGCTTTCTTTATCATGAGTTCTTAGCATAAAGATGTGTACTGCCTTTCAGATTGAGGGACCTCAGTTAATCCAACATGGGTATAGGGATGCATTTGCCAAAGTGGGTCAGCAGAAATTCTTATCTGATCTGTTCTGGATTGGCTTTTTTAACCATTATACAACCAGTCGAGATTAGTTGGGTGTGAATACTATGCTGTTTTTAATTTGAGGATTTTCAGAAGGAGAATTGTGGGATATCACATGAATTGTAATAGGCTAATTTTGTTTGCTAGTTTGGCGAAGACTTCATGTTTTTAGCTTTGGCAGATTACAGGTTTCAGATCCATACATGTACTGGGGGTGGCCAGTACACAGAATTTAACAAAATTCCTAGATCTCTCAACAGCTCACAAATTCACAAGGCTGCTACACCTAAGGAACCTACAGTAACATATCAACAGTTGCTTGAGTATTATCTACATGTAACAGTCTGACACTACCACTAAAACTGTATCGACCTGACAATCTGCTGTAGTGTTCTGGCTTTGTCTTGAAAAATGCTGTAATTTCTTTCCCTCCAAATTTCAGATACAGAATGAACCAATGCTGCCCTTTTCCATTTCTTTTCTTGGTCCAACGGAGGCATAGCCGCATAGAGGCCAGTACAAAAAATTTACGTACAATAGGGGAGGGGGGATACGAACCTTGAACCTAATGGACCCAGGGCCTCACTCTTAACCACTAGGACAATACCTCATTGGCCCCTTTTCCATTTCTTTGTAATGTGTTTACCACGCACATGATCACAGCTTCAGATTTCTCCCTTTTATATTGATGCCACATGCCAAGCCAGTCTAAAATGACCCTCAAGATGGCATTAGATATGGTGCAATCTCCCAGCAAACAAAAACATTTTTGTAGACCAATGATGGACCTTTTGTTTCACTCTATCAACAAAAGCCTTAAACATATGGCTAGTCAATCTGTCAGAGTTAAGTGGAACATCCAGGTACCTAGAAGGCAAGGTTCCTTCCATGAATCCAGTAGCAGACATATCACAGAATAAATGCATGTCTTCCGTGGGCTAGCTTGAACACCAGATGAGTTAGCAAAGTCATCGAGGCATTTTGTATCTCCTACAACACAGTGGATGTCTCCCCTAACAAAAATTAGGTCATCAGCAAACAAGAGATGGCTTTTGCCACCTCTCTTACATTTGGGATGAGAATTGAAGGATCTCTCATGTTGTGCCTTTTTTAACATCCCAGCAAAATATTCCATGCTCAGAACAAAGAGGTAGTGGGAGATAGGCCCCCCTGCCTGCCCTCAACCATCTAGCACTGGCAAAGAAACCTTTAGGAGTGCCATTAAGTACAATTGAAAAAGGGTGCTGCTAAATGCAACTGACAATCTTTTCCCCAAACTCGTTGACAACTTTTCAACAAAACTCCAACTGAGGGTATCATACGCTTTACAGATACCAACCTTCATAACAGCTCTTGGAGACACATTGACTCTAGAATAATGCTTAAAAAGCTCATGCCCAAGCATTATATTATCATATATACTCCTACCATGCACAAATACAGCTTGCTCCTGCCAGTCAGCTCACCAAGCACCAATTACAATCTACTACTATCTGTAAGATCTGATTATCGTAATGAACGAACTCTGATTATTGTAGTTCCATAAGGGTGATTTTGGAGTACTGACTGATGATTGATGTGGAAAATAATTGCATGTTCACCAATTATTTCTGGTGTCATTGTCAGGTTTGGTCATTTGGATTACAACTGAAACTTTATACTGTTCTTTCATTGCTTCTACCTCCTACAGGGTACCAAAATTCTCTAACACTTCTTCATGTACTATGTATTTACCGTACATAGATCATTAGTCATGCATTAATCTCAATACATGTCAAGTATTTGATTACTTATATACACCATGGTTAGTGCAACACTAGTTGGTATGGATTTGATTTATTTGAATCCATGTTATGCGCACACCTAAGTGAACATAGCAATTTACACATCCAGATATTGGAACCGACATATAACTTCTTACAACTTTAAGCGGAGAAAGAATATGGAGTATTGAAATGCTCTCTGCCTCAAATTGTCGAATGTACGCCATGGTACAGAAAGAAAAGAAGAACTGTAGCTAAAATAACAATATGGAACTGAAGTTTGCCACCTATTACCATTCCAAATTGGAGAAGTGACTTCAGAACAGCTTGTAAATTTAAACATAAAAAGCCTACATGATTTACAACAATATTGTTAGTCAGTCAGGTTGTAATTTACTGCATACTTGTCCACTGCTACATAGTTGCACGCCTTTGTCAATTCCATGTCTCTTCAGCCTGCTGCATTTGGTTAAAACAGTTTCCAATGTTATAAGTTCTTGTTAATTAACTTGTGGACAATATGACGATTAACTTCTGCAGAACTGAAGCTCGCGTGTCTTGCAATTCGTGCTTATGGTAGTACCTTTCATCAGAAATCTGTGGGAAATAGCTGTATCACTATCTTCTAAGTGCTAAAGAAAAGACCACCCTGATCTACAGTTGAGTCAGGACAAGGGAAATGGCAGAAATCCTAACAAAGGCCACACGGCAATGATGAGCTCTATGCCAGCAAAAATTCCAGGAGTGAAATGTGCATGCTTCTGCTCTATGCCAACGAGGATCGTACATTCTCGAAGACATCCAAACACGTAACTTCGCTGATAAATACCAAATTCACCATGCACATAATTAACTCCTCATTAAGGCCACAAAAGCACTCAAATAATTCTGTAAAAGAAACTTTGCGCAAGGTTGCAGAGAAGACACAACCAGTTTCATTTGCAACAATTTTACTGTATTTACAGATCATTCATCAGTAATACAGTACCTGAAAATTTTGCTAGTCTAGCGGCAGTAATCAAAGCTGCACGTTTCACAATCAGCTAGGCATGGGAGTTTTTGTTCAGCTATTTGGAGTACAAAATGATTGCCAAGAAGCTTTCGTAGCGGTTTTTGAACCACGGATCATGTGAGTGATCATAAGACAACATCATCATAGTTATATGAACAAGAACAACAATCAATCTTATAAGCTGAACAAGAACAACAACAATCAATCTTATAAGCTGAACAAGAACAACAATCAATCTTATAAGCTGAACAATCTCTCTGAGCCTGTATTGTGAATTTGTGTTTCCTCTCTAAGAACAAGCTCGAATAAAAAGTGCTAACAACAGAGCACAGATATGGAATATATATATCAATCATCATGTCTTGGGCATCAAGTATCGTGAGGCATTCAAATTCCTTAGTAGTCCCAATTTGAATACTTTTAGGAAACTAAATACGGAAGTTGCCAGGACATACGTACTCAGCTAAGGAATTTTTATTTCCACCACTTGACTAAACAAATATTTCACCGCACCGCCTTTGTTTATTTCCTTACTAATTTTAAAGCCCGTGCTGCACGGATTACTTTAAATACTATATTACTACTAATATTTTTTTATTCGTTATATAGACACTGAAGCATATAGATACCGAAATACCCCCTGAAAGCTATTTTTAATTCATTGTAACCGTACACATTTTATATTTAACCCGCTGAAAAGTATAGTTTTAGTTAATTATAAAAATGTACATTTTATATTTCACGAATCAAAAGATAATTCAATTTTGTAATAAAAAAATAAAGATAAAGTTATAATAAGGTTATCTATATTTTTGCTATAACTTTATTTTTCCTCTTTATTTATCTCGACATAAAAGTTAATTGATAAAGTTTTCTAACTAAATCCTCGCTTAAGTGGGCGCATCCTATCTCTTTGCTTATGTTTCTATTTTGAATTCTTTTTGTTAACAATTCTATGCAATTTAGGTATATGATTTAAACATATTGTAAATGTATCTCATTCTAAAGTATTCTTCAATCCGAATCTGATAGTGTTATTTTTTGTTATTTTTTGAGATGTATGGAAAATGTTATATTAGAATTAAATATAGGAAAGAAATCTGTTATAACCTTCGTAAAACTCTAATGGATAATCACAAATCAAACTCTTTTTCTCAATATCCAAACTTTATCTAATCCAAATAAAAAGAGAACAAAGAAGTAAATAGTATGGTTATATGTTCTGCAAATAAATTTTTCGTTAAACACACAATTACGTATTTCAAGTGTAGACCACCCCAACATTGAAATTGCAAAACCTAGTCAATCAATAAAAACGAAATAATATGTATGTAAAAAAATGCTTACTATACTACGTTATTAGAATATATCGATGACCCCAAAACCTGCATATATGGAAAAAAAATTATTAGTCTTATTAAGGGATAATATCTCAAGAAGAGTTAAATAGGGAAAGTAAGCATACAAGACCAAAGTTAAAGATAAGAACATAAGTCATGGATCTAATTGAAGGGCAAATACTACAGCAACAACAATAAGAAAGGAAGACTGTATAAAAGAATATAATATGAGACACGAAGGGTGTGTTCTTTAGGACTGAACTTATCTGAATTGAAAAAATAAATAAACGTGAAAGATCAACAATGAAAATATTGAGTGTAGGAGAGATTACTGTCTACTCCCATGATTATCATCGAACCATAATCCAATATGTGCATATAGTAAAGATTATGACACAATTGCTCATGAAAAATAAAATAAAACAAATCTAAAAAAAGTTCCCTGCCAGCCTTGTCAAATATTGTCCATACAACCATTAACCATGTTACACAATTACATAACTGCAAGTCTGCAACACATAAACAAAACTTAATTAATATAAGAAGAATTTCTTCATTGACAATAATAAATAAAGAGAATTAAGTAGAGAAAGGAGGGGGGAAGCAAAACCTACGATAAAAGGAGGGGGGTTGGAGAACATGTATATAGCCTCTTAATCTTTGATTAATAGAGACATAATGCTTTTAACTTCTTATTGCTATTTTTATTTTATTTTATTTTATTTTATTTTACCACACACTTTGAGTTCTAATGACACTCTAATTGCACCACAGGCTGAAAGGCTCAAGTACTATTTTGCTTCTATGTACAATTGCATTAGTCGAACAAAGGCTCAAGTACTATTTTGCTTCTATGTACAATTGCATTAGTCGAAGGATTGTTCTAAATTTATTAACAACTTTATCTCTTCATTTTATGTGCTCATTTTCTTTATCTCATTTTTTTTTTTTTATTTTCTAAAATTATTGGTTTCGTTTAGGTGACGTGTCTTAAACTCTTGAAAGATGCCAACTTTGAATATAGACATTGATAAAAACATATTGTAGGCATCTCTTTCTAAAGTATTTTTCGATTCGAATGTGATGGTGTAAATTTTGTTATTTTTTGAGATGAGTTTGACTTACGTGTAGATAGAGATTTTTTTTTAATTATTTTTTAAATTTGCTTAGATTAGATGGTGCGTCCTAGGCTATTTGCTTAGGTGGCCTGCCTTATTGCTCCCTATAAATCAATGGATACTATGTTCTAAACATATTGTAAATGCATCTCGTTTTGAAGTATTTTCCGATCTGAATCTGATGGTGTAATTTTTGTTATTTTTTGAGATGTATAGAAAACGTTATATATTATTTTGAAATATTTGATGAAAATCTGTTATAATCCTCATACAACTCTAGTAGTTAATCAATAACTAATTTTACACTGGTAAGAATGCTAAGATTCCTAAATATTTTACACCACTTATATTTTGTCATTATCTAAGACTCCTAAACGTTGTACAATTACTTTTGTTTGTCATTATCTAAGACTTCTAAACGTTGTACAATTACTTTTGTTTGCCATTTTCTTTGCTTAGGTGGCGGGCTATTAAAATTCTCACCTACGTGGCACACCTCATTGCTCTCAAATTATGCCTCCTTTATATATATATATTGATTGATTTTTTTCCCCTTTTTTAATGTCTTTTATTTTTATTTTTTTTAAGAGTGAGATAAAGCTCATGAATCTTCCTAAACCAACACGAAACGACACAATAAGAAATAATCGACATCTAAGTTTTAATATTTGTATTTCTTAATAATTTTCTAAATGAAAATTTCATAGAATACTCTTAAAGTTTACACTTTCAAACAATTATCTTAACGGAAATCTCATTTTAGAAACATATCTAACTTTATAACCGAACCGATATTGACTCTCTCTAAGGACCTGCATAAGTTCAAATCTGAATAATAACCGAACCCGAATATAGTTTGAACCAAAATCCAATTATTTTTATGGTTGCTACGGCGACACCAATGCAATAGGCAAGAGCTTGCAAATCACACGCACCGGGCAAGACAACCCATCTTAAATGGGGTGACAAGTTCAAATAGAGGAGGATAACCTCCCTACAAAGAAAGTTGAAGAGAACTTTATTCTCCCTACATAAATAAAGATTTGAACCCCTTATCACTGGGTTATGAGAGTGAGCACTTTTCTTTGCTCGTTATAAGAGTGAGCACTTACCCCTTATGCTCTCACCTCATCTTCAAACCAAAATCCAATTGACCCCAATGTAAAGCTCACCAAATTTGACTCAAATCGATATTGAACCAGTTCAAAACAATCTAATTGGTCGTTTACCATGTCTAGCTAAAGCCTATATGCAATGCAAATTGTCAAAAATGTCCTTAATGAAACACCTCTCACCGTCTGTGTTTTGGCTCTACTCTCTCCATTTCATATTGATCTGTGATAATTTCTAAATGTCACAAAGATGAAGAATATTTCATTGTAATTTCTTTCTTCCATTTAAGGCCTTGGATGAGGCCAGAATTTTTATCTTGGCATTATGCTCAAAAAAAAAAAAAAAAAAAAAAAAAACAGATTTAAGTGACCTTAGTCACATTGTCACAGAATTTTTTTTTTTTTTTTTTGGAGAAAGATAGGTTTAAGTGACCTTAGTCACATTGTCAAATGTGGTTGTAGATAATCAATTTTCAGTCTTATGATATATATATATATATATATATATATATATATATATATATATATATATATATATATATATATATATATATATATATATATATATATATATATATATATATATATATATATATATATATATATATATATATATATATATATATATATATATATATATATATATATATATATATAACTGGGTCCTTCTTCGTGTGGTGTCGACACGTGGGACGCCATATAGGCGAGCCACGTCCTGTAGGCATGACACGTAAGCCGACACGTAAGTACAAACTTGCCACGTAGCATGACACATTATCCATCATTAATATCTCATCATTAGTTGACTTAATTACATATTTCTTAGCATATTTCTAAATTACAAAATAAAATAACTTTAGTAACGTAAGTCAAAAAATTTATAAATCTAACTCCGTTGGATTGGATTTGAAAGATGCTTCAAAACGAGATATATATATATACATGTCCTATAAAAGTTGGGTTCTTCCCGTGTGGTCATGACACGTAGGACGCCAGATAAGAGGAAATGTTCGTGTAAAGATGACACGTACACGCCACATTTGCTCAACTTTGTCACATAGTTTTAGTTGTGCGGAATAAAACGAGCATGTGCTATCAACTTTTAGTGCACATATACCGCTAATGCAGAATGAGTTTATAAATGAGTTTATTCATTTATTTTCATTAATTGAAGTACTTATTAAAATTAGTGTACATATACTGTTTTTATTATCTATCTAAACTTAGTCCAACCTCATTACAAATGAAGGTCGCATGAAAATATCATTTTCAAGAATTAGCATGATGCATCCTATGAATAGAAATCTTTGCAAAAATAAAATAAAATAAAATGTATTTTACTAATAATATTAATAATTTCACATCAAATATAATATTATATTATTATATATATTCATAAAATTATTTAACGAACATGTTTATTTTAATAAGAAATAAGTAACATAAGTATTATATTTATTATCCTAAAAAAATATATAAAGTCACTAAAAATGTAATTTCTTAGTTAAATATGTTTTTTTTATAAAAAGATTATTAGTGTTCTTTGCTACTCATATTATTCAACTTTATATATTGATATGATTAAAAAAAATTATCATATTTCTTTTAATAACAGAGTATGCATAATAAACAAGAACCCGTGCATCGCACGGGCATGAAATGAAATCTAGTATATATATGTAAAATTGAGTTCTCACCAAACATTAAATAAGTAATAAATAGCCATAAATGCATGTGTGATTAAAAAGAAACTATTATTCTTTTTTTTATAATCAATATATATATGTAAAATTGAGTTCTCACCAAGCATTGAATAAGTAATAAATAGCCATAAATGCATGGGTGATTAAAAAGAAACTATTATTCTAAATTTTTTTTATAAATGAACTAAAAACGTAATTTCTTTGTTAAATATATTTTTTTTCAATATTATTAATATATATATATATATATATATATATATATATATATATATATATATATATGTAAAATTGAGTTCTCACCAAGCATTGAATAAGTAATAAATAGCCATAAATGTATGGGTGATTAAAAAGAAACTAAAAATAGTTTTATTTAATTTTAATAAGAAATAAGTAACATAAGTATTATATTTATTATCCTAAAAAAACTAGTTTTACTTTATTTTAATAAGAAACTAGATTTCGTGCCTGTGCGATGCACGAGTTCTTGTTTATCATCCTTCGTTATTAGAATCAATATAATAATTTTTTTTTAATCACACCAATATATAAAGTTGAATAATAGGAGTCTTGCATTGAACAATAATAATTTTTTAATAAAAAAAAACTCTTTTAACAAATAATTTTTATTTTTAGTGAATTTATAAATTTTTTTAGGATAATAAATATATATATATATATATATATATATATATATATATTTATTATCCTAAAAAAATTTATAAATTCACTAAAAATAAAAATTATTTGTTAAAAGAGTTTTTTTTTTTATTAAAAAATTATTATTGTTCAGTGCAAGACTCCTATTATTCAACTTTATATATTTATACTAGATTTCATGCCCTTGCGATGCACGGGTTTGTTTATCATGCATACTCTGTTATTTGAAGAAATATGATAAATATTTTTAATCATATCAATATATAAAATTTAATAATAGGAGTAGCAAACAAAAATAATAATCTTTTTATAAAAAAAATATATTTAACAAAGAAATTACATTTTTAGTGAATTTATAATTTTTTTTGGGATAATAAATATAATACTTATGTTACTAATTTCTTATTAAAATAAAACAAAACTATTTTTAGTTTCTTTTTAATCACCCATGGATTTATGGCTATTTATTACTTATTCAATGTTTGGTGAGAACTCAATTTTACATATAGACTAGATTTCGTGCCCGTACGATGCAGGGTTCTTGTTCATCATCCTCTGTTATTAGAATTAATATAATAAAAAATATTTAATCACATCAATATATAAAGTTGAATAATAGGAGTAGCAAGGAACAATAATAATCTTTTTCACACATTTAATAAAGAAATTACATTTTTAATGAATAAATAATATACCTTTTTTAGGATAATATAATACTTATGTTACTTTTTTTATTAAAATAAAATAAAACTATTTTTGATTTCTTTTTAATCACCCATACATTTATGACTATTTATTATTTATTCAATGCCACCTTGGTGAGAACTCAATTATACATATATATTAGATTTCGTGCATGTGCGATGCACGGGTTCTTGTTCATCATCCTTTGTTATTAGAATCAATATAATAATTTTTTTTAATCACTTTAATATATAAAGTTGAATAATAGGAGTAGCAAGGAATAACAATAATCTTTTTTCACACATTTAACAAAGAAATTACATTTTTAGTGAATAAATAATATACCTTCATGAGGATAATAAATATAATACTTATGTTACTTTTTTTATTAAAATAAAATAAAAGTATTTTTTATTTCTTGTTAATCACCCATGCATTTATGACTATTTATTATTTATTCAATGCCACCTTGGTGAGAACTCAATTATACATATATATATTGATATTGATGATTAAATTTTTTATCATATTTCTTCTAATAACAGAGTGTGCATGATAAACAAGAACCCGTGCATCGCACAGGCATGAAATCTAGTATATATATATATATATATATATATATATATATATATATATATATATATATATATATATATATATATATATATATATATATATATATATATATATAATTGAGTTCTCACCAAGCATTGAATAAGTAATAAATAGCCATAAATGCATGGGTGATTAAAAAGAAACTATTATTCTAATTTTTAAAAATGTTATTTCTTTGTTAAATTTGTTTTTTTTTATAAAAAAATTATTATTGTTCTTTGCTACTCCTATTATTCAACTTTATATATTGATATGATTAAGACATTTTATCATATTTCTTTTAATAACAGAGTGTGCATGATAAACAAGAAGCCGTGCATCGCATGGATTGAGTTTTCACCAAGCATTGAATAGGTAATAAATAGCCATAAATGCACGATGATTAAAAATAAATTTAAAATAGTTTTATTTTATTTTAATAAAAAAAATAAGTAACATAAGTATTATATTTATTATCCTAAAAAAAATTATATTACACATTCAATAAAATTGTAATGTCTTTGTTAAATGTGTTTTTTTTGTTGATAAAAAGATTGTTATTGTTCCTTTGCTACTCTTATTTGTAAACTTTCTATTGTATATTGATTTGATTAAAAAAATATTATATTTGTTCTAATCATAATATCTATATATTAGAGACATTTTCTGACAGCATTGGAGGCGTCCACCTAAGCGAGTCATTGTAATAAAATTTTAAAATAAATATAAAATAGAAATATATGTTTTGGTATAGAATATATACTAAAGTTGTACTTTCCTAAATCCTTAAAGAGTTACTATTAATTAGACATTTTAGAATATAGTACTTTCCTGTATCATTAAAGAGTAGACTATTAGATTTTAAAAAGCATAAATCTTTAGTTTCACCGCTTAATAAATTAAATTACTTACACCATTGGAACGAGTACGAAATATCCTTTAAAATAAGACTAATTTGTAGTATGTTCTATTGATTTACAACATTAGATGCGTCCACCTAAAAAGGTAATCAGTAATTAGCTTGACAAGCTGATGTAGACGCCGAATTTTGACTTGTATTTCTTTTAAATAATTATTACAATTAATATTAGCATTAACTGTAATTACCCTAATTAAATAAGTCATTTGGGCTAAAAAGGGCATTTAGGGTCCATAAGGTGACCTAACCCATTGGCAAAGCAAAGCCCAAAGCCCAAAGCGCAAAAGAGAAAATAAATCAAAAATCCAAAAAAGAATATAAAAGAGAAAATACAAAAATAAATAAGGATTGGAATTATGATGTCATGCATGACATCATTCCATGACATCACAATATTCCCATGTTCCCATCCAATAGTTAAAGACAAAAGGGAATAATAGTATCAAGTAGAAATACCAAAATACCCTTCCCTTTTCCATGAATTAACCCCCCACTCAAAAAATTAAATAAAAATCAAAAAAAAATTCCCCCCTTACAACAGAAAAAAGAGAAGAAAAAGAAAAAAAAAATTATTTCCCCCCCCCAACGTTTTTATTTTCTTTTTTTATTATTTTTATTTTGTTTTTGTTTTTTCCTTTACTATTTTCTCTCCCACCTTATCTCATCTTTTCTCTTTTCTACTCACTTACACCTCACAAGATTCTCTCATCTTCTTTCCATCACCACAAAGGTGACATTTGTCACTCTCCCATCCACATTCTCTCACCCCCCATCTCACCATCCACCTCCCACCAAATCTCACCCTTCATTTCCAAACCTTAATTCACCCCTCATCTTTTCCCCCCTTATAAATACCCCCCAAAAAACTAACCTAAAGACCCTTTGCCTCTTTCTCATCTCTATTTCTTAAAATCTCTACTTCTCTCTCTAGTTTTCCTATCATCTTTTTAACTTACTTCAACTTTTGAAGGTTTTCTAAAAACTTGTTCTATTTCTAAAACTTCCTTTTTTATCTAGTTAGTGCAAACTAAAGGGCGTTTGTACTAACTAATTTAATTTTGAAGATTGAGATTTCTAAATCTACGCAAGGGTAATCTTTTATCTCTCTCCTTCAATTATTTATTTTCTAAGTGTTTTTACTAACCATTTCATTTTGTATATAAATTGCTAATAAACACTATTATCCCCCCTTAATAATCTCGTTTTCACCGGTTGGACTCTTTATAGGTGTGGGCATGAACCACCCTATTTTTTGAGCGGCCGAAAATTCCTAGGTAAGGGTTCAAGTGCCCACGCGAACCCGTCTCTATGGGGGACTTAGATCCAGCTTGTAGAGAGTGATTTTTTGCGGTGAGGAAGAGAGTTGCTTGTGCCAAAATTGTGTGATCAATGAATGTTTCTCTCTTTCTCATTACCATTTTTATTTTTTTTTATACTTGAAATTGAATAAAAAAGGTCATTTTGCATATAGAGGCCTCGGATTTATTTTTTGTACAAAGTTGTAATAAATCGAATAGTTGACAGTTTTTAGAGTAGAATTCATTTGTAGATCTAGGAAGATCCAACGGTTGGAATTTGATGAAATAAGTGTTATAGGAAACCTTTTTCAGAGGGATTTCTACCGGGATAAAAATCGTCCAGATCCAACGGTTCCATCATCTACAATTGAATTTTGAAGTTTCTATATTTAAAAATGACCAACGTCCATAGATCTGTAAATAACTAACAAACGGTTAAGTTTTGAGTTTGTCTATTTCTTAGTAAATTAAAGAAGATTTCCATAGATTTTTACAGCCACCTATTTCGTCCATTTTGGATACCAAATGAATTTTAAATGATATTTGAAAAGACGAAGAAGTGTTGTCCCTTTGAAGATTTTCTCAGATTCGACCTTGTAAATAAATGGCTCAGTTTAACCACTTAGGATAGTGTGTTTTCTTTGATAATTTTTTTTGGAAGTCCCTAGTGTGCCTACTTCAATCTGTAAAGAAGAACTCAAGTTTAACGAAGTAGATTTAATTCTAAAATTAACCAACCTAGTATATGTCTAGAAATGATAACGTTCACTTAACGGAAAATTTTATGGTGTTTAGCACCTCGTTAATGAAAGATGAACTTTGATTCGGATAATAGACTCCTTAAGAACCAATCTAGGATTTGGAATCACTCTATTAGGATGTGTTTTCGATTTTTAATGAATTAATCAAGCCGACTTTGGTTCTGTCAAAATGAAAGATAATTGGTTAACTTAGAACATTAGGGCTTTTTGTATAGTTCTTTTGTTTATTTTCGTTAAATGAGTTAGACTCGTCTAAAACTCATAAAATTTTGTGTAAATACCCATCTTTAAGTCCAGTATAAGTCCTGTAAATATTAGGCCTAGATCACTTGTAAATAATTCCCAATAAATCAAAAACCAATGGTCTATCCAAAGGCTTCTAGAAGCTTGTAAATCGTAAATAACTCACCGATTGTCAACTGTCTTGACTTTTACAGTGGAAACATGAAGTACAATGAACCAATTTAGGCCTTTTAAGCACTCAATTTGGTTGAGTTATGACCGAGATATGAATTTTAGAAGTTCTGTCCAGATTATTGTAAAAACGGTTTTATTCGGTTTTATAAACGGTTTTCGTTTAATTATCAAATGAACCCACAAAAATACGAAACTCTCCATTTTATTCCTTTAGTGTGTCCCACTAATTACAAAAATAACTTTGGAGTTAATAAGTCGCGTTTGGACTAATCCCTTGTCGGTTCTTTCAAACCATCTTTTGTAAATAACCAATTCTTTGTAAATAAATCAATTCTTTTGTAAATGAACCAATCCTTTGTGAATAAGTCCAACTTTTGAAGACGAAGATGAAGATCGAGCCCCGGAGGCGCCATGTACATGAAGATCAAGTCTTTTTCTCCTTTTTAGGATTTTTAGACATTTTTTGTATATTGTATTGTAAATACTCGATTTGTAATTTGTTTATTCCGAGGCCTCTTTAATTACATTTTGTACATTTGCATTCATATGCTTCCACCTAATAATTCAACTCGGAAAATAAAATAAAAAGAACTTCTCTCACTTGTGTGATGTATATTATATTACAAACGTTTTCTAAAACTAGTGTATTCGTTTAAGTACACAACCCGGCCCGGGGCCAAATTCGAGGTTAGTATCAGAAATTTGCTTATACGCGATCATGGGTGTTCCGCCTACCATTCCATAAAATCACCTTCATACAAATCACATTTCCCAGTGGAATCCACATTTCCCCAGTTACAACCATTTTCCCCAGTGGAATACCTAGGATCGAATAGAAGCTAATTATTGATCGTCCCCTCTTATTTGGCTTCGGGCCACCCCGGGGGATCCTATCGGAAAGAGTCCTTTGAGCCATTACCCACCAATACATACCCACAATCTACACAAATCATCCATTTATCCACCCCCAATGAATGTTATTCCCCAGTAAAGAACGAATATTTTTGAGAAGTCTAATCTTTATACTCAAAGCTAAGAATTGGGTTGATCCCCGTATATTACCATATTGTTGGGTTGAACGCCTCGAAGGAGCAGGCTAATCATCCCATTTGAGCTTTTTCCTACTTCTTCGAGGAGAGTAGGGGGTTCCTCGGATCAATTCGACTTTAAGTTGTGAGTCATCCTATAAGTTTCTCAATCATATCCCTCTTTACGGAAAAGAACATCCATACCCGTCTTAGTGGCACCCAAGGAGTCTTACTGACCGGATCCCCCGGTCAAAACTACGTAGGGGTTTTGATCCAGGAGTAGATTCAAGACCTACGATGAATGGTACGTAGTGCAGTATTTTGCAATATCCAAACCCGCCATACGTAAACGAATACACCGGTTCAAAACCGACTTTTTCTGTGTGCTAAGTGACAATGTGTACATATATGTGCTTTTCTTTTATCATTCAATGCATTACATAATTCAATTCAAAGCTTTCATATGGGATACAACATATTAGTAACGAGCCCGTACTCGGTACGGAGGAGGAGACGGGTCAGAGGACGTCTGCACCTTCTAACCTAGACCCCGAACCAAGATCTCTAATTCGCAGACCAGTCAAAGAATTTTCGTGCCTTATCGCGATAGAGTCAACTTTTAGGTTTCTTAAATGGTTTTCTTTAAAATCGTTTATAAAACCCTTTCTTTTGTAAAAACCCGTCCTTGTTCGGGCCATAACAAGGTGGCGACTTCGAACCTTAAGATGATTCCTTGACAATTCGGCTGATTTCCGTGGGACGTGCCTCTGGCACGTAGCGCGATGATTTCCGGGTCCTAATCCAGGAAAAACTCGAGAATCTGGCCTCACAGCTGACACAACTAAAGAGTTGCATGTAAAAATAAGAGAAAAGATATGTATATTAGTTATAAAAATACAAGCAATCTCAAGTTAAAAATATAATAAAAATAGTATGTGTAGAATAAAGAAATAAACGATGAATCTAAAATGATTTCAGGTCCAATCTTTAATACGAAACTTTACCATTATCAAGTATAATTCTTATGTTCCTAAGGATTTGAGTAATTCAATTGTTCCTATTAGCACGAATGAATTAGATGTTAATGAAATTGTTGACACAATTGCTGTTAACCCTAATCCTGTGGCTGATATCTCCGTTCCTGAATTGGAAACCCTAACTCAAAATTTGGGGTTCCTCTTGTGAATGATAATGTTAACCCTAATTCGGGACAATCTGACCAAATCTGGAAATATAAAGCTTCAAGAACACTGGGGGGTAGGGGCATGGAATTGGAGTTTATACAGACTGCACAAGACTCTGAGATGGTGATAATTGAGGAAGATGATATTAGGGCTGAATTGTTGCACTGGCAGTTCACTTTGGTGGGTTGTTTTATTGGTAACAAACCTTGCCTAGCCAATGTTCAAGCTTTTGTAGACAAGAACTGGAACCATATTACCAAGCCTCAAGTGCTCTACTATAAGAAGGGGTGGTATTTCTATAGATTCACGGATAAGGAGGACATGGACACTGTTATCAGGGGGGTCCTTGGTCCATGGGAACTAGCTCAGTCATCCTGAAGCAATGGACACCCTCTTTCAGCTCTGAAATGGAGGCTGTCTCCAAGGTCCCAATTTGGGTTCTTTTTCCTGATTTGGACCCTTTCTTCTGGTCTGCTAGAGCCTTAAGTAAACTGGCTAGCAAAGTTGGCACCCCCATGTTTGCTGATAAGTATACCTCCACCAAGGAGAAGATAGGTTTTGCAAGGGTTCTCATAGAGGTTGATGTCTCTGCACCACTACCTGATGCTCTCTCCATGAGATCACCTTTCTCTGGCTCAATATTGCAAAAAGTTGAGTATGAGTGGCTTCCATACTACTGTCATACATGCCACAAGCTAGGACATGAGCCTAATCACTGTAGGCTAAACAAGCCTAAGAAGAAGCCAGTTCCTGAGACTACCCATGCTGAAGTTACAGCACCTGATCACATCCTTGAGAGGATTTCTAAACCTGCTAGTAGCTCTACCCCTGCCAACTCTGATGCTCTTGATACTGAGGGTTTCACACTGGTCACTGGGAAGTCAGCAGGAAAGGGGCAAAGGCTTGTGCCTGGGAAGCACCCTGCAAGCAACTAGTTAAACAACAGGTATGCTCCCATTGCTGGGGAAAACCTAGAGATAGGAGTTTTGAAGGAACAATTACCAGGTTCTGAGGTGGTGGAACTGGAGGACATCCCATCCCCAGACTTAACATGAATATCCTATCTTGGAATGTGAAAGGGCTAAATGAGCCCCTCAAGCATCAAGATATTGCTAGGTTTTTGTACAAGAATAAAGTAGCTCTTGGAGCTTTACTAGAAACTAGAATAAAGGAACATAAAGCTTCTTCTATTGCAAGAAGAAGATTTAGGAGATACCATTTTCACAATAACTATGCTAGTCATAGAAATGGTAGAATCTGGCTTCGTTGGGATGCTCAGGAGATTGATGTCCAGATTCTTGACACTTCCATGCAAGCCATACACTGCAAGGTTTTGGTCAAGTCTTCCTCTTCTTCCATCTTTGTCTCCTTCATCTATGCCTCAAATGATGCCATGGAAAGGAGGCAGCTCTGGGATAATCTGACCCAATTTAGTACAACTGTTAATGGCCCCTGGGTTAGCCTTGGGGATTTTAATGTCACCTTGTCTACTGCTGAGAGACTCTCAACTTCCCATCCTGTTCTGCGTGATATTCAGGATTTTACTCATTGTACTACTGTCACTAAGCTCTCCGACCTCCCAGCTACTGATTGCTATTATACCTGGACCAACAATTAAGATGGTCAGGATCGGGTTTGGGCTAAACTTGTTAGGGTTATGGCTAACCCTGACTGGATCATGACTTTTAATTCTTGTGGGGTGGAGTTTTTGCCCTCTGATCTTTCTAATCACTCTCCAGCCATCCTTACCTTGGCTTCTCAAGGCCCCCCTGCTCCCAAACCGTTCAAGTTTCTCAACTGTTGGGCTGAGGATACCTCTTTCCTCCCCCTTGTTGAGAGAATCTGGGCTTCTAGTATTGTTGGCTGCAAGATGTTTGTGTTTATGAAGAAGTTGCAACTTCTCAAAGCAGAGTTAAAGACTCTTCACAGAAGGCAATACACCAATCTCACTACTAGGGTCCAAGCTGTTCATAAGGAGTGGCAGGACACCCAAGATTCCCTTCATTCTGCTCCCACTGACTCCATTCTTATTCACAAAGAGAGAGAACTGAAACAAGTTTATCTGAAGCTGAGAAAAGCTGAGCTCAGTGCTTGTTCTCAAAAGGCTAAAATCCAGGACATTAAGTTGTCTGATGAGAGCTCCTCTTACTTCTATGCCAAGATAGCTGAAAGGAGGAGCATGGGTAAAACTTACACCATTTCTGAGCTCTCCGGAAACCTGCATACTGAACCCACCACGGTGGCTGCAGCCTTTGTGGATTACTACTCTGACCTGTTTGGGACTCCTCACCCTGTGGATGCTTTTGACTATTCCGTCTTCACTGGCTCTATCATAACCAGCCCACATAAGAAGTCTTTGACTGAGGACATCTCAGATAACGAGACTAAAGCTGCCATTGATTCTATTGACATAAATAAGAGCCCTGGGCCCGATGGGTACTCCTCATGTTTCTTCAAGAAAGCCTGGAGGATTATTGGTTCTGACTTCTGTGCTGCAATCAAAGATTATTTTAAAACAGGAAAGCTTCTCCAACAGGTCAACTCAACTTTTGTGGTTTCGATTCCTAAGTGCCCCACCCCTGATACTGTGGCTGATTATAGGCCAATATCTTGCTGTTCAGTGGAATATAAAACCATCACTAAGGTTCTGGCAAATAGAGTTCAGAAAGTGCTTGTGGATGTTATTGGGCAAGAGCAAGCTGCTTTCATCCCTGGGAGGTCTATGTTTGATAATACAATGTTAGCTCAGGAGCTTGCCACTCACTATGGAAGGAAAAACATTTCACCTAGGGCCATTATTAAAGTTGACATCCGTAAAGCATTTGACACAGTGGATTGGGGTTTCTTAAGGAATGCTCTAGCTTGCTTTGGCTTCCCTGATAAGTTCATTACTTGGATCATGGGGTGTGTCACTACCTCTAAGTTCTCTATCTGTGTGAATGAGTCTCCGAAGGGCTACTTCAAAGGGCACAGAGGCTTAAGGCAGGGAGATCCCCTCTCTCCCTACCTCTTTGTGATATGCATGGAGGCTCTCTCTCGCCTCTTGAGAACAACTAGAACACAGCAAGGGTTTTCATATCACCCTAAATGCTGAAGAGTTGCTCTTAACCATCTTATTTTCGCGGATGATCTTCTGATTTTCACTAGGGGGGACCTCCCTTCAATTCAGATTGTTACTGACTGCCTCAATGTCTTTGCAAGTATGTCTGGACTCACTGCAAATCCACATAAAACTGACATATATCTTGGTGGAGTCAGGTCACAAGTCAAGAATGCTATTCTTCATCATACTGGGTTTACAGAAGGACTCATGCCTTTCAGGTATCTTGGTATCCCACTCAGTTCAACCATACTTACTACTGCAATGTTTTAACCCTTGCTTGAGAAAATTGGCAAGAAAATTCAGCATTGGGCTGCTCAAAATCTCTCCTATGCAGGAAGAATAGAGCTTATAAACTCAGCAATATTGGTATCCACAATTTCTGGTCTACTGCCTTCTTACTTCCAAAGAATATTTTGAAGAAAATTCAGAAGTTATGTAAAGATTTCCTCTGGGGGTGCACTGAAGGAAAAGGCAAGATGATCTTTATGAGTTGGAAGAATATTTGTAGGCCTAAGATTGAGGGAGGACTCAATGTTAAGGAGGCTCTCAGTTGGAATCAAGCCTCAATGATGAGATGGGTGTGGAAAATCCAGAATAATGAGTGCACTGTTTGGACTGATTGGATTCAGAAGTATAAACTGCACCATGTGTCTTTTTGGGAATGCCAGGCCTCATCTTCTAGTTCTTGGGGATAGAGGAATGTCCTTGCTGCTCGGGACAACCTCATTGCCAAAGCAGGAGGGGTTTTAGAGGCAACTGAAACCCTTGCTAACTGCAGCAGTACTGGGAAGCTTCAGGTTGCTAAAGCCTATGATTTCTTCAGGGATGCTCACCCTAGAAAGAAATGGAGCAAAACCTTCTGGGATACAGTTGTGATCCCTCGCCATGCTTTTATCTCTTCTCTTGCTATTCAGAATGCTCTCCCCACAACGGATAATCTGAGCAAAAGAGGAATGATTATTGTTAGTAGATGCCATCTTTGTGAAGCTGCTGTTGAAGATGCAGGACATCTCTTCTTCTCCTGCCCTCTCTCGACCACAGTCTGGCAACAACTCCTCACCTGGAATGGAGTAACCAGAAGTAGACTTAGTTTGAAGCATGAACTCACATGGTTTTATAACCATAAAAAAGGTAATCATTGTAGAAGGAAACAGTTAAGAAGCTCCTTAGCCGCCACGATCTATGAGCTTTGGAGGGAAAGAAACCTCAGAATCTTTACTGGGCAGAAAAGACATGAAACCCAGATTATCAGGCAGATCAAGTCGAATGTGTGTGTTAAAATCATTGCAGCAGCAGGAGAAGAGGAGGATCAGAGGATTCAGCAGCTCCTTTAATGCTCTTTTCTTTGATGGTTAGCCAGTAGGATGTACTTAGTGTCGTTTGTATTGAAAGAATAAAGGTTGCTTTGTTTGTACTCTAGACAAGGATATCATTTCGATATGCTTTTAGAATTGTATTGGATTTGCCTTGGGGTGTCACTTTGGCATCCCTTGGAAGATGGAATGAAATATAACTCACCATTTTCCAAAAAAAAAAGTATAATTCTATAACGAAGTTAATATAACTGAAATTCATTATTGTTAACCATGTTTGGCTAATAAGAGTACGGAAGAGTTTATACTAACATTCACGAGGAACCATGTATATTAGAAACTGGGCTACGGTAGAAAGAGGAAGGCCGAACAGTGGAGAAAGATTGTGTACAAATTGCAATCTGATTATTGTGGGAAAAGACATTATATTGGGCAATACCCCAATCTCTCTCATCTTAGGATACAAATTTGGGCATAAAACGCATTGTCGAGTGAAAACATAAATTGATTTACATGGAGCATAATAATTTGATTTGTGTAAACAAATAGTGTTCGATAATAAAAGACTGGATATTTATATTAAAATTTTATTGGTGCATATATGCATATGACTGAAAATAAATAACAAAAATATATTTAAGATATAATATCAGGGGATCAAAGTAATAAGTTATAATTATAAGATATAATATTAAGGAGGTATTTTCTGGTGTTATAAAGTTGTAATATTAGGTAAATATTTTGTAGTCCCTTCAACTTCATAGTTATTAATGTACTCCCTTCAGATCACAAATAAAATGACATTGGAGTTTTTGCGTTTTTCAAGACAGTACTTTGACTGCATATAACTTTGAAAAAACAAGCAAGCATTGAAATATGTTTTGCTATTCTAAGGTTTACGTCTAAAACTTCTTTATTTTTTGAAAAGTATACGTAGTTATGTATACATTAGACATTTAAATTGATTTTACCATAAAAAAAGGATCATATATTTGGAATGTTAGTTGTACACTTATATCAACATAAGAGTATTGGCGTACCAATATCAAGCATAGAAAGACTTTGAAACTATTACCTCTTGGATCATGTAACATATGGGATGAGTTAATTAATAGTTAATTGAAATTGATGATAAGAGTTTAAATTAGATAAGATGCCCTATAAAATCATAGTAATCTTATTATATGGCATTCATGATATTAAATGGATTTATATAAATATTTATCCATATATTACTAATAGTTTTCCATAAGTGATGATTACACTTTGATTTTTCGACGAGATTAATAATCACGTTATATTAGTTTTATTATATAATCACAGTCCGTGCAACGCACGGGTATACTTACGGGCATCCACCTAGTAACTAAGGATGATAAACAAGAACCTGTATATTGCACGGACACGAAATCTAGTTTGTGATAAAAGATGTGTAGGTTTGACCTGAAAAAATCCTTTATGACTTTTTATTTGTTTTTTGGTGAAATCCTTTATGACTTCTTTGTACTCCCATCAAACCCGCCATTTCAATTACACCATTTTTAGCAACAACATATGAAACACTTTTAAAGTCTAAACCTTTTGTTAAGTACCTCACATTTGAGTTTGACCAAAAACACCTCCCGGAACATTATCGTAAGCCAACCGAGCGCCAGATTTGCTAAAACCCTAGTCTCTCTCTCTCTCTCTCTCTCTCTCTCTCTCTCTCTCTCTTTGTCTCTCTCTCTCCATTACCTCACTCTCAGTTCAACTAACCTCAGATGCAATCAAAAATGGCGATGATGTTCATCGCCAAATCACGAACCCTAATCAAAACCCTAAACCCTACCAAAACCTCCATTACCACCCTCAAATCAATCACCACTTTCTCTCACCTCAATCAAGAACCTCAACTCGCCGAACCTCCATTATCACCAGTTCCCCCAAATCCAGCCACTGGTAGCCCTCTCTACAATCAAAATTCCCGAAACCCTAACCCTAACCCTAACATTCACGGTGCTCAGTCAACACTCGTCCCTATAGGATTTCGCCCTCAAAACGACGACTATCAAATCAAAGTATTAGCGCAAAACCAGGACTTGAATTCGATCAAAAATATTTTCGCAGATTGGGTGGCTTCGAATCGATGGCGTCACATGATTCAGTTATTCGATACGTGGATTGGATCGTTGGATAAGAATGGAAAACCTAATCGGCCTGATGTGTTGTTGTATAATCATTATCTGAGGGCGCATTTTATGAGTGCTGCTTCAGCTGGCGAGTTGTTGGATGCTGTTAGTCGAATGGAGGAGTTCGGGATTGAACCGAATACCGCGTCGTTTAATTTGGTTCTTAAGGCTATGAATCAGGCAGGGGAAGCCCAGGCTGCTGAGAAGCTTCTTGAAAGGTAATTGCCTTTGTTGGCATTTGTTTGATTTTTTGTGTTTTGTCCTTTTTCTTTAGAGTTTTATGAAATAGTTAGAACGTAGTTGGTTTGATCATGGATAGAGCTAATTGAGATGATGGCATTTGTATTGGTCTATGTGATCCGCTTTAAGTAGGAACATTGAAAAGCGTGGGCTTTGTTTGCTTGAAGATACTCGAACTCGAGCTGTTTCAAGCTCGTAAGGTCAAGCTCAAGTTTGACTTGATTATAATTCCCACAAGAATTCAAATAACTAGTCTATGAAAGTGGCAATTTTAATAATTAAATTGACAATAAAAATTCCAGTAATTAGCAAGACAAAAGGATGCCAACAATGATATTTTGGGAATGTGAGTGAATTTGGCTTTGGAATCCATTTGTATTGGTGTATGTAATCTGCTTAAAGTAGGATTGGTTATGAGCCGATCTGGGTCGGGGCTAACACTGGAAAGCTTGAGCTTGGTTCACTTCAAGATACTACTCGAACTCAAGGTCGAAATTGGTTTATGTCGTAATGTCAAGCTCAAGTTTGGCTTGATTATAATATCGAAACTCTAGCTTTTCTCGAACATATATTTATCTGCCACTCTTATCTCTTGAAATTGTCAAATGATACTGAAAATAAGTATCAATTCGTTGGTCAAATAATTTAGGACTAACCTTGTTTTTCTACCCACTATAAAAGCTAACTAGTCTATGAAAGTGATATTAATGACTAAAGTGACATTCAAATTATGTACAGTTCCAATAATGAGAAAGACAAAAGGATTGTTATAATGTAATTAATCAACTCTAAAGTCTTAGAGAATATGTGTAAAAACAATTTCATTGAGGCTCATGAGCTTTCAAGCTGAAGGCCATGAAACCTTAGTTTGACTCGTTTTTAAAACAAGCTCGCAGTGGAGTTGATTCATTTAACAAACAAACCAAGCCTAATTGATCTTTGAAGGAGTTGAGCCCAAACAGTTCACAAATAGCTTGACTCGTGGCCAACCCTACCTCATGTTATAGTAGTGTGGTTTTCTAGTCTAATCATGCTTTTACTTTGTTCGGTTGTGGGGGATTATATACACCCTATCTGGGGGGAATGGTGGTCAATGTACCGTTAGGAAAGCTGGGAACACCTGAAATGATAGTTTGTGACTGTGTTAATGTGGTGCTCCCACATGCTTCCTGGAAGGGGAATAGAGAAATGGAGCTTTAGGTGTTGATGTGTTATCAAAAATTTTCTAATTATATTGCCAATAATGTGCGTGCTACGGATGCAACTAAGTAGGTCATGGTGAAAATGGAAGTTCAAAAAGTTAAAACATTTGTTAGTTACCTATGGCTCTCATGAAAAGCTTTTATTGTTATTTATTTTTTAAAATAAACAAGAGGTTTACTTTCTATCCATTGCATGGTTTAGGTTCCATGCTTGTGTTATACCAGTTACCCCCCATTAGAGGTCGACATGTTGGCAGCCTTGGCAGTTGTCACTACATTGTGGAGCCATGTGATATCGTCACTAATTCTGTGTCCAAGTAGTTGGTCTTCCACTAGCATAGTTACAGGGCGCTTTCTTCACAAAATTTATTAGCTCCTTTACTATTTTCTACAACATTGGATCTCAATATTTGCGTTTTCACTTGGTTGATCAGTTACCATTACCTGATTCTGATTGTAACTGAATAAATAGCTAAACATTAATGACATCCAATCAGTACAACCATTTCTCTTTCTGGCCAATGAATTATTATCCAAGTAGTACTAAAATGCCTTTTCAGCTTGCTATCGGATGGCATATAGTCACTTTGGCGGCATTTACGTTTCACAATCACCTTGGCTCCACTACGCTAGTCTTCTCAATCACATTGGGCCTTCTGCCTGCCACCTCAGCCATCCCAATGGAGATCAAACTTCACCACCATCAAAGTGGGAGGAACGAGGGAATAACTACCAGTGTCAACTAGACCTGTCAATTCCCGACCCGACCCGAAAAGCTGATCCGACCAGACCCGAAAAGCCGATCCGACCCGGTTTTTCAGGGTCCTGACACCGATTTCCCGACCCGGAACCCGTTTTGACCCGAACCCGATTAACCCGGTGTTTTTGGGTCAAACTCGACCCGTTAGTGGGTCGACCCGTTGAAAAATAGAATAATTTGTAATTATAAATAAAAAGTTCAAATAAGTTATCGTAAAAAACCATATAAAACCTTTTTTTATGTTTCATTAACTTTTTCTCTACTTCTTTATTCTCTCAAAATGAGAAATTTTGCTCTTAACTACCCTCAAATGGACGGAATTATATTGTACAACTTATCGAATAATTAAACAAAATATAAAAAATATCATATAGGTGTATATACATTCCAAAACGTGAATAAAATACGTATGTAGTTAATACAAGTTATAAATTAGAGTTTATGTCTACAAATATACCATTTGAAAACATAAGTTGGCTATATAATTGACAAATAAAAAAAATAATTTGGGTCACCGACAACACTGGGTCAGGGTCAAGCATTTCCCAACCCGAACCCGAAATAACCCGTCCCGCTACTGACCCTAACCCGATATGACCCGACCCGAACCCGACCCACCCTACCCAATTGACAGGTCTAGTGTCAACCAATCAAGTGCACTTTGCAAATTAATTCGTTTGCTTTTATTTTAGAGTGCGTTTGGATATGAACATTTGATTTGAATATCATGATTTCAATTCTATAAATTGAAATTTTGCAATTGAAATTCAATTTATTGTTTGGGAAATCAAAGAATTTCAATTCAATGATTTGAAATCTAAATTTCTTGTTTGGGTAAATAAGACATTTCAATTCTATAATTTGTAATCCAACCACAAGGTACATAATTTCAGTTTCTTAATTTGCATATAAATAATGAAAATACAAAGATTAAAACAATAAATTTGAAAAAAAAAAATATAATAATAATTCAACATTTGGATGCACAATTTAAAAAATAAAAAAATAAAATCCCCTCTTTTCCGCCTATCACTTTGCCTCTGCCTCCTTCAATGGCTCAAACCCTAACCCTAATCTTCATCTCAATTTCGTTGTTCTAGCCTTCAATCAATCAGGAAATCGCTACAAATTTTGCAATTTCTTTTTCCTTTGTTTTATTTCTCTGTCCCATCTCTGATCAATAGAGGTTTCATGATGTGATTCAACCTAAGGTTTTGGCAATGGAGTACTAAAATTCAGCAAACTAAAATTCAGCAAATACATGCGATTTCAGTGTTGATTTTCGATCTTCAATGAGTTTTTCTTCGACTTCGACTTTGATCTGTCAGATCGTCACAAATTTGATTCAGTTAGTGTTTAATTTGGTTTGTGTTTGAAGGGAATGAGAGAGAGGAAGAGAGTGTCGTGGCTCGTGAGGCAGGAGGAGGAGAGAGAGAGGGGAAAGAGAGGAGAGAGAGAGCAGAAAGAGAGGGAGAGGAAGAAGAACCCTAGAGGACAGCCATGGATGGATCATGGAAGCTTTCCAGATTGCAAGGGGAGGAGAGAGAGAGAGGAGGAAGAGCAGACGGGTTAAAAAATAAAAGTGTCGTGGTCTGGTACAGAGGTAGGGCAGGAGAGAGAGAGAGTTTGGGTTGAATTTGAAATATGGACCTTGAATCTGTAAATTTAGAATTCATGTTCACAAGGGTTAAAAATTGGCATTGAATTTGGCCCAATTCATGACTCTCAAATTTTGAGTTATCCAAACAGCCAATTTGGATGAAATGGGAGATTTCAAATCAAATTGGGCTATCCAAACAGGCCATTAGGAAAATTTGTTGGAGATAATCCTGACTATGACTGAGTTGTAGGAAACAATCCAAAGTGCAGTAGTTGCATTATAAAAAAAAAAAGAAACAGAAATATTTAAGTTGTAATGGGTGCACCCTGTTTAACATTGTCAAAATTTCCGTTAAAAGCTGCCTATGTGTCACTATTATTTTATTTATTTCCTGGCACTTTGATCTACAAATTACAATAAACCATTTCCTTTCGGTTATCTCTATCCTTTTTCTCCATCCTCTCTATGAAGCTCCATGGGATCGAGATGTAAGCCAAGGGGCCATTGACAGAACTGAAGTTGGGAGCACGGAGCACCCACTTCAACAACTTAAATAGTTGGGACTTTTGCATGCAATTAATGTAGTTGGGATAATTTTCTGCAATTTAGGATTTGTTTGCAAAAATTTTTCCTTATTTTACTTTGAGCATATCTACTGCTGTTTCTCACTTGCACTTAATGTGTGTCGGAAATTCGTTACTGGTCATATGTGAATATGTAGCGAAATTGATTTGGTGCTCTTTGTTGAGATCAAACAGGAAGTGGTTAAAATTGATCAGCATGGAGGTGTTGCCTTGTTTGGAAAGGGAGGTGATCATTGGGTGAGGGATGAAGAGATAGTCAAGTCTGTTTGGTTTCATGAGAGGGGGAATTTGGAAAGAAGCCAGGCCCCAAGGAAACAGGAGGGTTTGGAAACCAATCATTTCAGTCGTGTCTTGTTTTAGCCTATGATAGCATGCATTTGAGACCATTTCCAAAACCAGTGTCCAGGCTCACTCACAAATCAACGCCTTGATGTTTGACTATGCTGCTTGCAGATTTTTCTCTGGGCGTCCTTCAAACATATTTGAATCAGGTGAAGTTAGGAATTTGTTAAACCTTGTATGGGCATGTGTAACTGCAAGGGTGTAGACTTACTGCACCCTGTTGACACGTTGTCACTCCTTTATTTTTCCTCAGCCAGTTAGCCCTGTTGCTGCACGAGAGAGGATTCTGTAATGGCCAGTGACTTTTGTCATTTATGACCCTTTACTTTCCTTGGATTAGTGTAGAACCCTTTACGTGTCTGGCTGCCTTTTGATGCTGAGAACTTAACGTTTCTTTTTAAAGAGCTTCCAGAAGTGTTGGAATCTTGTGATCTCTAATTTGCATTTTTACGAATGGTCAAGATTTTGACCCTTGGAGAACCTTTTGCTTATTGTTTTGATAGTACCTTAAACTGAGCTTTGCAACTGGAATTGGTTTGATGGTTCGGTATTTTAATTTTGATGAATGGTAATTTGTCCATCTTCCCACCGGTTTCCACCTTCTATTGGGGAGTTCTTTTGAGTGGATAGACACTGACTTACTGGCTGTATATTTCCGGTTTGATTCCTTCACACTTAAAATTGTTCTGAGATAGATATGTGTTTATCTTAAGAAAAAAGGAAAATTTACTGGGAACCTCCGATAATCTACTACTTTATGCACAGAATCACCTATTAATTTTCTGTTTTCTTGTTTTCGCATAGAACCACCTATTAAAAACTAAATCCCCAACCCCAAGTTTGAACCCCATGGTTCAATTTCCAGTGAGAAAATGACATAAGTTTCCCGTTATGCCCTCATGTGTGTGGAACCTGGAAGGTGGGGTATTTTCCTTATTTTCAGCATCATGTCTTATTTTCTACGAATTAAAAAGAATTTTTCCTCCCCAAACATTAAACTCCCCCCCCCTTCACTCTCTCACTCTCTCTCTCTCTTTGCCATTTGAATTGAAATTTGGACCCTCAAAGCTTCTCCATTTGAATTCGCACTTAAGGTTCTGCATAGTCAATATGGAGAGAGACCATATAATCAATCATGAACTTATAAGATAAAGGAAAGGGTTGAACCATACTACTACCCCTAATATGTCTCACGAAGCTCCCGTCTTGGAAGGGTATGGAAGGAATCCGGGTATCAAACTGATATGGTTGCTGCTTGTCTGAGAAATCAGACAAAACAGATGGAAAAAGAGAGATAGTGTGTGAAGGGGAAGGGGGTTTAACTTTGGGGAGACGGAGTAATTTTGGGATGGGGAATTTTAATTCGGGGAAGGGAAATTCTTATTAGTTTGTGGAAAATAAGATAGGGTGCTGAAGCAAAGAAGAATACCCCACATACCACACACGTGAAGGCAGAACAGAAAACTTATGTCTTTTTTTTAAAATGAGAAAGTGAACCATGGTGTTCAAACTTGGGGATTTTTACTTTTGATAGGTGGTTCTTCTGAAAATTATTTGTAATAGGCGTTTCTGTGCAAAAGTTGGTGTATAATAGGTGGTTCACCGCAAATTTTCCTTTAAAAAAGAAATGTATACGTGTTCGGTGTTCCCACAATAAAATGAGTGATATAATGTTTTGCAGAATGCAGATAGTATTGACCAATTATTCAATTATGTTCAATGATGGTTTCAATTAGATATGTGAAAGAGCGGTCTGAGGTGTATATTGTGTACTTTGTGGTGGTGTGTTATGATATGTATCTTTTTGCTTAAAATGTGATATTGTAAGCCTTGTGTTGAAATGAGCTTTTTGCTTTTGCCACTAGGATGCTGCATTCAGGGAAAGAATCTCAGCCTGATGATGAATCATATAATTTGGTTGTTAGCATGCTATTTCAGCAAGACCAGATTGATGCTGCCTTGAAATATATAGATTTAACACTAAAATCTGGCTATATGCTGTCGAAAAAGTGTTTTGGTGATTGTGTGCGATGCTGTATTAATAAGCAGAGATTGGACAGTTTGGTGTCGATTATAGAGAAGTGCAAGGTACCTTTTGACTTTTTGTTCTTTCTAAAATCATGTGAGATATGGTTTTGTGTTTTTATATTGACTTTCTTCATACTGGACAATATCAGGCTATGGACCAAAATAAAGATCTTTGCCCCCCTTGGAAACTGTGTGTCATCCTTGCAGAAGTTGCGATGCAAAATGACCACAGCAAGCTGACATTTTTAGCCTTGGAATTTATGGCTAGATGGATTGCGCAGGGTGAGCATGCAAGGCCCCCTGTTTATCTCTCTGTTGATGAAGGATTAGCTGTCTCTGCACTTTCCACAGCTAGCCGAACATACAACTCCACTCTTTTGGATGCATCGTGGTCCATCTTAAAGAGATCATTGCGTGAAAAGAACCCTGAACCCGAAACCTACTTGGCTAAGATATGCGCGCTTGCTTCGCTGGGAAACTTGCAGAGAGCTTTTACTACTTTAAATGAACTTGAAAGGATACATGCAAATTCTGCTACTGAAGGCGCAGAGGATATGCTCTCTCCTTTTACTTCTCTACATCCACTGGTTGTGGCCTGTTGCAACAAAGGTTTTGAAACATTAGATTCGGTATGTCTCATATATGCGTGGTTCTATCCCCTTATATATTTAGAAATGCTGATATTAGTATATTGATTTTTCCCCCTTCTCATCATCCATATTCCATGGTGCTAAGAATTCCTTTTTGTTTGTGATCTGTAATGGTAGGAGAGGAGTTCTAGATGGAGCTGTATGCAATATTCACTTGATGAAGTGTTTATTATATCTTATTCACTTGGCCAATTGAGTTCCTAATGCTGCATCCAAATACATTAGTGTCAGCCCAAGAGATTTTGCAGGCTTTTCATCCTTCATTTTTAGTTTGATGCCCTGTATATCTTCATTGCGGCATTCAAATTTGATAAATGTTAAAGAAGTTTCTCCCCTTTTTTAAAGGTTGAGGTCTTGGCATGAGCTGATGTGCAACTCTTTCATTTTTGGCTGCTTCTATTTTATATTTTTTGAGAAAAATTTCTCTGCTATATATCTTTTTGAGTGTACTTATCATCACATCTTTGATCTGATGCTCATTTAAATGCTTTTGTTGAGACATAACCATCTTCGCAGCATCGCGTAACAATTTCTCTTGCTTGCTGGTTGGCTTCAATTCTTGCTTAGTGATTCCACTAAAAAGGAATATGTTTCTTGTTCGATTGGAGTTATGTTTGTCATAAGTCTGGTAAACATAGTTGAGCCTTACATGTAACTAAGTAGTCTAAAAAATTTGGTGGAACACTTGCAAAACAAGCTTTATTTTAAGAGGTTTTAATCTTTATTGACGTCAGTCTCCTTCGATGCTAAGCTATATGCAATTTATTGTGTGTTTCATGATTTTGCTTGTGTAATTATATCTTTGTTTATCTTTATCCAAAAAAAAAATAAATTATATCTTGTTTATTACTTCTTAGGTTTATTTTCAACTGGAGAATCTGAGTCGTGCAGACCCTCCTTACAAATCTGTTGCTGCCTTGAATTGTATAGTTTTGGGTTGTGCCAATATTTGGGACGTTGACCGGGCTTATCAAACATTTGAGGCAATTAGTTCTTCGTTTGGGTTATCTCCCAATATACATTCGTACAATGCGTTAATGTATGCATTTGCGAAGCTCAAAAAGGTAATGATATATCTCATTCCCTCCTTGTCCTCTAACCTATCACTGATAGACTGTCTAATTGTTTGCCATTTTAGTTCAGTTAGAAATAGGAACAATATCTTATCCGTGTCAAATAATGCCTTCAAAAGCTTATTATATTGGGGGCTGCCTGCTCGTTAAGGTGGCTCACCGGGGCCATCTTGTTTTAATTTACCAAAGTTGCTTATTGGCGTAGGCAAAAAAAATGAGTTTACTAGTACCTTGCTGGAATGCAAAATGAAGCTTCCTTGAAACACATGTTCATTTCATTGATTTGTTCATTTCCTTGATGGCAGACGTTTGAAGCTACAAGGGTATTCGAACATTTATGTAGCCTGGGTGTCAAACCAAATGCCATGTCCTATAGTTTACTTGTTGATGCTCATCTCGTCAACCGAGATCAGAAGGCTGCTCTTGGTGTAATTGATGCAATGGTAATAATCACCCTTTCTTAACTGTCAAAATTCTTGGATAACTCAAATGCAAACTTCTAATGTGGCAATGTGGTGACAGTTGGAAGCTGGCTTTGAACCCTCGAGAGAAACATTAAAGAAGGTCAGAAGGCGGTGTCTCCGAGAGATGGACAAAGAAAGCGATGACCGAGTAGAATCCCTTGCTAGGCAGTGCAAAATCTTTATGGGTTCTGAGAATCGCAGAAACATTTTGTTTAACCTGGATTACAGCACCGAGTATGCCTGATCATTTTTGGTTTCCGGTACTCATATGCCAGTGAGACCAAGAAGCGGCATTTTTGTTTGTAAAGTATTAGTTGTATTTTAGTCTTGCATGAGCATAGTATCATGACCATTACGGTTCCACCATTTTTTGTTTTGTTTTTGTTTTGTTTTTGTTTTCGGGATATCATGACCATTACGGTTCCACCATTTTTTGTTTTGTTTTTGTTTTCGGGATATCTCTTCCATTAGATCTCGCTAACGTACAACCGAGACATTTCGGAAAGCATAGGAATAATGTAGAACCATTTCCTAGAGTTCAAAATTATTAATTTTTGCTCCCTTGTGCATTGCTTTGTTTTTGCTGGATAGATGATTTGAGAATGAAATAGACATGTAGAAGTAGTGTGCTGTTTGTAGTCTGTGTGACTGTGTGTGTTCTTTTTCATTGGACTGAATCGAGTTCCACTAAACTGAATAGTAATTTATAAGAGAAAAAGTAGATCACATCACATCATTAAAGTCCATCTAACTCCACAAATGCTGAACTTGTTACTGAGTAAGTGGAGGAGAACATGCCCTTAGCTTGCATTATTGGAGCGAAAGATAGATAGATGGAGAGAGAATAATGGTAAAAGCAACCACTCCATGTCAAAAGGCTCCTTGAGTTGGGAGGTGAACTTTTTGCATTTTGGCTCGCTACACCGTCCACCGCGTAGATTAGATGTTCAAACTACTATTTGCAAAAAGGAATAATTCTTCCCAACTGCACCCTTTATTCTTTGATCGATATTCTTCCTTTTTGGTTTTGTGCAAACCTAATGACCAAATTATTCAACCATCATTCCCTATAAAATACCATAATGCAATCAAATGCTAGCTTTTTCTAATAAAAACACGATTTGGTGTGTACATTCATTACTAGGTGTACACTATACAAATTAGGCTTTATCTTTTACACAGTTTGTTTTTTGGTTGCTTCAAATGCCTCCAAGTTTAGCTTGTGCCTCACAAATGGGTATGCATGGCGGGCAATATTCTTTCAATCCTATTGCCCTGTATGCCTAACATTCTATTATTTCATGAGGTAGTGTTCTTTTCAATTAAAATATCATCAAATTCACATTGCCTAACTCTGAACTGAATTGTATAGTAATATGGAAGAGATAAAGTATATTGCATACTTGAACCGATATGACATAAATTGAATTATTCCTAAATTGTGAAGGTGAAAAGAACGTATGTTATTTAATCAAACATGAATAAATGAACAACTCATGGATTTAAAAATAGTCCGCTTTATCTTGTAGTTACATTCACACTAACATTGCCGTAGAGCCTCCAAATTAGGCTTCCACCTTTACAAGATAAGGGAATCAATTGTATCAATACAACCATACCCCTGGTTTCATTAAGAAGTGGTTTTTATTTGACCATTACACAATTACCATTCAAAACATCACAATTCACAACAGATAATAAGTTCTATCGGTTTAATGAATCATTTTGTGTTTATAGAACCGAAACAAGATTTGTCCATGAGCAGTAGTGCGATACGATCCGTTTGATCCTTAAAAAGGGCGGGCTCGGACAATAAGTTTTTGTGAATTTATAAGCACCAACCCGTTAACCTGCCCGCTTGTTGACCCCGCTCACAAGCGAAAATCCAAGTTAAACCCCGCCCACAACCAGGCCAAGCCCGTTTTGACCATATTTGAATCAAACATACATCACTTTAAGATCCATTTGCCCATGTTACAGTGGAGGGCCATAAGGGTCAGTCCATCATGAGCTTGCAAGCCAAAATAGACTCATTGCTCACACAACTCAGTAACTCACAAGACATCATAATAGGAAGCTGGAAAAACTCTTTCTCATGGCTCAATGTTGAAGTAGGTCCCACTATCAAAATGCAAACCAAGCCTTAACTTAACTAGGCTTAAACACACTAAACCCAAGAGTGGGGTTAAAAATTCCAATCTCCCACATGAGTTTATGACCGTTTGAACGGCCACTGATGCACAGACAGACACAAAACTGTACAACAACATACATTAACTGACACACAAAAGAGAATACCTATTAGCTTGAAAATCGCCCCTTCCTTCCAACGTTATTAGCTCCATTTTCCTCAGTTCCCAGATCACTCTCTCCAATCCTTCTCATAAACCCCATTAAAAACTAATTAAATTTTTTTAAAACTTGTACCTCAAAAACAGCATCCCCATACTTCTGTACTGGTATAAAAAGTGCCAAAACAGCACAAATGGCCTTACCTAACGTTTCTCTCTCATAAATTGTCTAGAACTCTCTCTCTCTCTCTGGGTTTGCTTCTTTAATCTTTATATCTCTCACTATCAATCCACTTATTAGAACTCTCTTAAAAGACCCTTTTCATTATCCTCAACTCTCTCTACAATCATGGCTGTATTAGTGTTCTTCTTAGCTCTTTTCATGAGCTTGACTAGTTATTCAAGTAAGCACTTTTATTAAATTTTTCCATGTCCCCCTCTCTTTTAAGATCTTTCTAACAATTTTAATCTTGTGGGGTCTCTTCAAAACCTAAAAAGATTTCATCTTTATCCCAATTTCTCATCAAAAAACAGAGAAAAACTACATGGGCACATCTGTTTTTGGGTTTGTTTTTCTGGGTTTTTCTTGAGCTGATTTGGGTTTTTTTTTTCCTTCTTTTGGTGATGATTTTACAGGTGCTACATATTGTTTATGTAAAGTTGGGGGAGATGCAGCTTTGCAGAAGGCTATAGACTATGCTTGTGGTAATGGAGCTGATTGCACACCAATCCTTGAAAGTGGTCCTTGTTTTGAACCCAACACAGCTAAAGCACACTGTGATTATGCTGTTAATAGTTATTACCAAAACAAGGGTCCAAATCCTCTTAACTGTGACTTCTCTGGTGTTGCTTACCCCTCCAATAACCCCCCTAGCAGTAAGCATTTCTTGTTCTTCCTAATTTTTTAACTGGGCTTTGCTAATTTTTCCTAACTAGACATGACATGGCTTAGAAATTAAAAGGGTTAAATTAAATTCTTTTTGTTTTTCCTTTTTTGTTTTTCAGCTGTGGGTTCGGGCTGCTCCTTTCCTACAAGTGCTGGGTATAATCCTCTTTCTCTCTCATTCTTTCTTCTCTACTTTTAAGTATCCTGTGATGATCTGTTCTGTTTGTCTGATTTGTTTACTGGTTGATAATAGAGTTTTTCCCAGTTTTTCTCAGATGTATTAGCTTTATTTGACACTGAAAATGGGTTTTTTTTTCAGTATAGAAATGGGTTTGTAGACTGTTTTCCTCTTGTTTTCTCTGTTCTTCAACCCTGAACTGCATGTTACCGCACCTAAATTTAGCCCATTTTAAGTAGTACATCAATTTGCACCATCCTAGTAGGCCTAATTAGGAAGGCTAAGCTAAACCAGTGTTTAATGTTTCTTGTTTGGATTAGTTGCTCTTTTTTTTTTTTTTTTTTGGTGCAAAGGATTAGTTGCTCCAACAGCAACCATAAAAAATGGATCCTAATCACTTAAGGCTAGATTTGGTCTAAGGTCTTGGTTTGTCCTGAATACCAAACTTTTTGGTGGGGTGATTACGTATGTAAAAGCGAAAACCTTTTAACTTCATGGCTGGTAAATTAATCAAACAATGGTAGATCCACCTCCAACATCTATTATTATGAGTATAAAATTGAGAGGGTGGCAATTGGCATTGATTGATTTTTGTTTGTTTTAGTCATTTCGTTTGTTTCTTAGGTAACAGCCTGGTGAGCTGTCATGATGCTTAACGCATCATTGTTTTGTGCTCTTTTCTGTCTGTAGATATGGACTTACAACCTAAGTTTGACGTCTATTTGTTTAGTACTCGCTGTCCTCTTCCTTTTTATGTGTAGTTTGGTACCATGCGTGCCCATCCTCTGTCTCCAATCGTTGCTATTCATATACATTTCCATTAATTTTCTTGTACCAAAAGGATTGATTTAGTTTGGTGAGCATGCTTGTGAATTATGATGAGAAATGCCTTATTATGTTTGTTGGAGAATCGGAAATGTTGTGTGAGCGCATGATGATTTTGGTAGCCATTTTGCTTTAAACTTGTCGGTCGCATGTGAATTTGCTAACATTTGCGGGGATAATGACTTAATAATGTGTGTTACTGGCTACATTGAGTGACTCATTTCAGCATTAGACACTAGTACATGCATTTGTACAATGATGTGATTACTATTCACTGTAAAATTTATCTATCGGTTTTTTGAAGGTTAATATTTGTTATGGTGTGGCCGTATGTTTGAGTTGCAGCCAATCTTCACCCACCACCGGTGGCATCCCATCCACAAGCCCCGGATCCACAGGCACAACCCCTGGCGGCATGACCACAGGTGTACCTGGCTCAAGCACAGGTGTACCAGGCTCGACTACCACTGGCATTTTTAGCCCTACTGGTATGGCGCCCTCCGGCATGCCATTTGATAATCCAAGTGCTGCCCCATCTCTTAAGCAATACCCGGGCTACGTCCTTTCTCTTACACTAACCCTCATCTTCCCAAGCTTGCTGCTTTTGTGGGGTTAGAAAGGTCGATCCGAATGTTCAGTGGGATTAAGACTAATGGATGAGATTTTGATGTGTATGAAATTGGTGATCATGGTTGGGTTTGAGTAGGGAATCATCCAATAGGGACAACCCCACTTGGGTTTTCCTTTAAATTTTTTTTTCTCTTTTTTAGGCTTTTGTTTCTCTTGGGGTTTTGTTGGTTTCTCTTTGGCTGTGAAAAGTTGGGAATTTGATTCCATTTTGAGTGGGTGTGGTGATGAGGGGTTGATATTCCATAGGGGTGAACCAACATCCTCTTCTTTTCCTTAGATGCTTCACCCTTTTCCACTCAAAAATCTTCCTCCCTTATGTACATCTAAGCTTAGCTAGCCTAGACATTTTAGATGGTAGTACTACTATTTGTTTAAAAAATATTCTAATGAGAAAATCATTTCCCTATCTACCTGTATTATTTTATTTGTCTATTGAAGCAATCTTTTGATATACCTGTCTTATTTTGTCTTGAAATCTTGCTTGCAGTGGCAGAGTTTGCCGTTCATATTTTACAAATTACAAGTGACTTTTAATAAATGTTGTGTTAAAGGGTAGTTGGGAGAAGAAGGTATAATAGATTATGCTTATGAGTCTCTGACGCAGAGAAACTGGATGAAGTATCTACTGGAAAATTGTTTGTAGAAAATATATGCATGACTTGAGGTGAATTCTCTTAATTTTTCCTGTGTAGGACTATATTTGGAACATATTACGGTAAGACCAATAATAGTGGCGATAGCTACGGTAAGACCTGGCAAAACGGGTGGTTGGGTTTTGGTTCATGTCTGTCAATATCATTTTTCAGGTTTGCAATGTAATTCTCTGCCATAACTTTTTATGGACTTCTTAAATATAGAATCAGTTTCGAGTCGGTCATTTCCGGGTCGGTTCGGGTCAATCTGCCGATAATTGTGCCTGTATTTTCAGGTTTGTAGCAAGTCGGTCTTCGGGTCGAGTCAGTTTTTGCCATTTCTAGTCAGGTGCTTACATTTTGAGTGATAGCCTGATAGGAGTCTTGTAGAGGGAATAGAGGATTAAGAAAGGGGCACATGGGGATTTATTGGTTGTAACTTGTATTAAGTCAAGTGCAAAGCAAGGATACACAAATGTGAGGTTAGGCAAGAGTACACAAATAAGAAGTTGGTGAAAGGGCAACACGTGAGAGTGACTGGTTCACTAATCGCATGTTTCAGAAGCCAGCCATTAATGGGTGGCCATAAATAAACTATTGAGTATTTGCCTTTGTTTACTGTAGATTTCCACACGTGAGAAGGTGGTCCCCGTCAGTCACCATGCACAACTTGCGAATGAATCATACATTTTGGTGGACCATTCATTTTTGGCTGGCTGCGTAATATGAGAGAATTTGTGTTGGGTTGGTGAGCCTTTCAATGGTTGAATTTGGATCCATTTTTATTATCCTTTTGTCAATGGCCGAAAGCACGAGGTTTCTAGTTAGGAAAATGACTATTGCACAAGTGATGCAATTGCAAAAGTTAATATGGGACACATTAAAACATTAAGGGCTCGTTCTTTTCGACTGGGAACTGGTGACTGGTAACTGGGAGAAATTGGGCAAAACTGGTAAAAACTGGTAAGTCTAACTGGTAACTTGGAGAAACTCGTGAAGATTGGATCAAACTGGGCAAAACTGGGGGAAGCTGGGACAAACTAGAAATTTTATATTTTTAAGTGTTTAATAATAATAATAATAATAATAATAATAATAATAATAATAATAATAATAATAATAATAATAATAATAATATTATTATTATTACTACTACTATTGTTATTATTATTGTTATAATAATAATAATAATAATAATAATAATAATAATAATAATAATAATATTATTATTATTATTATTATTATTATTATTATTATTATTATTATTATTATTATTATTATTATAAGGACTTTGTAGTCATGTTTAAATACTAGTCAATGCATATATTTATTTTTATATTTTGATATAACATATTGTATATTTAATTATTATGTTTAATATGTATAAATATTAAAACTGGGCAAAACTGGGAGAAACTGGACAAAACTGGTAACTGGGAAAAACTGAGGAGAACTGGTCAAAACTGGGCAAAACTGGAAATCAGTTGAAAAGAACATGTCCTAAGTGATAACTTGAGACTGAAAGTTATACTGTACGACAGATGTGTACAAGATCAAAATCAACATTACTCCAATGCCGTCCCGCGTAAGGGGGGTTGGGGGGATCGGTGGGATCGGTTGTACGTAGCTTTACCCCTATGAAAGTCTCACAGAGAGGCTTTTCCATTTGACCCGAGATCCGAAGTGCAGTGACTATAAGCAACTTAACAATAAATAAGAAGTGCTGACAATTTTATGAGCCATTTTGCTTTAGTCCATTATATTCCGAAGCCAAAAAATAGTGAAACTTTGGCTCCACTGGAAATGGTAGCCAAGATCAACTGTGTATAATTCATTACTTCTTGTTTGATTGATAACCAAAAGGATTAAATCCAATAGTACACCATTTCCTGCATTTGTGCATTACGCTTATTGATGTTTGACACGTGTTAAAATGACTACAAATAAAAAAGATATAGTAAAATGTTTAATATGTGTCAAGCATTTACAAATATAATGCGTAAATGAGGTAAATAATGTACTGGAACGAATCCTCATCGGCTCATCCCAACTAAATCATGCCGGAAGTGATAACTAGAATCATGCCAGAAGTATATAACTTCCTGTGTGAGCTGTGTTACGGCATGAAATCACAAATTAGTGTCAAAGTTCAAACTAGTTCAACCCCAGGTACTAAACTACTAACTAATTCTCAAAAACAGATTTAAATATCCTTTGAAAATGTAATCATTACTCATATGAGTTAAAAGATGCAATAAGTTAGGCTGAAGATTCTTAACATCCACATGTACTCCATGTTAGATGACCCAGGTCGTAACAAGGGACGTACTTTGTGGCTACATCCCTTCATAAGTCATACGAAGTACTATATAAACTTCAATTCAAAAGGAAACAACAAAAACGGTTGTCTATGGACACATCTATACAAGAAAAAAAGTTCATTTTGATTTGCTGTATAATCATACTGTGACATAAACCGTCAAATCTTTTATCCCAGTTTTTGGTCTCTGCCACTTTGATTATTCGTAGTCGACGATGTCTCTACTTTTAAATTAGTGGTGAACCAAAAGTATATAACCGTCCACTAATTGTTGCTTTGGCAAAATCATTACCCATTTTGCAACAATAGCCACCTTAACTATATTTTGAAATAGAATAGAGATATACGTGATTTGTAGCCAAAAATCAACTAAACAACGAATATCATTATACGTAATTTGACTTTCCGATGTGACTGATTTCAGGCTTTTCAGCCAATAGTTCTTGTTTTCTCTGTGATTATGTGTAACCCTGTCATTAGCACTCAAAAAAAAAAAAAAAAAAAAAGGTTCAACCCCATCATAACAATAAATAAATAGGCTAGTTGCATTCCGGCGCCATGTAAGACAACGTTCATGATTCATGAGGTCAGGTAGCTTGTGAAAGACAAGCTGTTTGTAATTGATTTTGCATGCACTGAATGTATTATTTTAGGTTTGGCAAAGAGGAACTTTCTCCCTCTTTTGGAGAGGTGTGTTATTCTACGAATTAATTTGTATAGGTGCTCCCCAGGAGACTTGAACCCATGACCTGATGTATAAGTTGTAACTTGTTTACCAGTGACCCAACACTTCTTGGGTAATGTATTATTTAGAAGAGAATTAACATACAATTATGTTTGTGTCATTTTCATCTGATGGCAAGTATGAGCTCTTGTCCCCTAATTACTTGCAATTTACTTGGACATTTGAAGTGGACAGCTTCTTGGACTTTCTACCAGGTGAGTCATCTGACATGCCCCAGCCCAGAACTTGAAATGTAAAGTTTCAAAGTGGAATATCATGAAAACTAGACAGTTCCACTTTGCGACAGATTAGCAACATTATAGGCCTCTTTACAACAAGAAGTCAGCAATTCAGCTACAGGAATATTTATACCTTGTAAATGTACACCAGTGTATCATGTAGATCGATCGCTAGGAGGAGTTCTCATGAACAAATTTGACAATCAAGCTTGCAACAGTCTCCGGCTTTTCCACATGAGGGATATGGCCACAATCTGGTATTGTCCGTAAAAGTGCGTCTTGCAACTCGCTGTGCAGCCTCTGCATTTATGTTTTCATTTACCCAAAGGACATCAAACATTGCATGAGCATCTAATAGTGGAAGGGAAGAGACTAATATATATGGTACTCAGAACTGGGAACGAGGATATGTTCCAGTCTAATGGAATGTCTTAGGCATAGATACGATCCAGGGGGAGTATTCTTAAGAATTATTAGCAAATAGTTAAAGATATACTTAAGTCCCGAAATAAATCTACTACTTTCCATCTTTCATAGTATTTCCTAGAATCCTGATTTACTTTCTCATTACACAGACATTGTACTCTCCAAGTTATTTCTCAAGCTAATTCTTCTCTCAAGGCATCTTATTATACACATCTTTTTGAGCACAGGCATTAGCCATTGGGCTGGAGCGAGCATTGATATGCACATTAGCACATACTACCAGCCTTATAACAGGTCAAGAAAGCAATTGATATGCACAAACTACTTGACTAGCTAAGTTTCAGATTCAATGCATATTTTGGTTGGGGCTTCTTTGTACTTACAACTGCAAACTTGTAGCTGATGATCTGATCATCCTCACCCCACACTATAAGCACCCGCTGCCTGACCTGTCAAGCACAAGTGCACATATACTCTGTCAGACACATCTGACTTTCTTTTTTTTTTTGGGATAATTAGAGTTCTTTATTAATAAGGAAAATGAACCGAAGCTTGAGCAATAATACAGGATGGGTTTAGGATACTTACAAGCATGGGATCATTTAAGTGGAAAGGGATTGTTTAAGAGGAAAGGGATTAAACTAATTTACATCACTTACAAGCATGGTGCTTGGGTGAGGATGGGTTGGACAGGTCTGGTTTTAGGCTTCATAGTGGGGGATGTGTTTCAGCTCGAGGCACAACTGACTTTAATAGAGTGATTGATACTAGGAAGTAGGAACTCCAAAATCCATCAGTGGAGGCACAATTGCCAATATATTCAAGCAGATACAACAGTTGAGGGGGTATTTGAAACTGCAGGGACCTCACTGGAAGCATTAAACGGTATGGATCTTCAGATTAAAATTGTTTTTCTTAGGTTTTTCAGTGTGCAAGATTTTCATGGTATCAATATGAATATCTAGTATCACGAATCCCGACACTTTGAAAGGACACTATGATATTAGCACTAATAAAGATGAAGCGTGTGAGTTCAACGTATAGTTCACAAAAAGATAGTGATACTTCAGACATGTGCACTTAAGGTTTTGATGGAGTTGGGCGAAACACAATACCAGGTCACCCTCATTTTTCCAAACTTTAATAAGTGAAAAGCACAATTCCAACAGTTACATACCTGGTTTATCAGAGTAATAACATTGTAACCCCCACTTGCCATGAAGCTAAGAGTTGCATCCCTCCACCAAGGCATAAGGCAAGGTAAGCGGCCAATCTGTGAGGTTATGGTGAGAGACATGGCCCATCTCACTGTAATACCAACATTATTTGGAAAGTTCTGAACTTTTAAAAGGGAAAGAATTCTTACATTCATCCAGTCGAAGCTAGTTGCGAAGGGTATACCATTGAATACCAACTTATTCACATAGAGCCGTAGTGGGATACTCTTCAATAATGCAAGCTGCTCCAAAGAAATATTGAAGGTTCGCACCAAAAAGAAAGAAATATTGAAGGTTACACTCGATTTAAGACACTTACAAGCAGGCGATTGTATAAGTGGAAAGGGATATATATCAAACTAATTTGATTTGAAACATGGGCTCCAAGATGAAATGAAGTTATAGAAATTGCTCAAAGCATCAAAGGATGAAATTGAATATCCAAGAGTATCATGAATGATTGGATATAGCTGAGATGACATGAAGTTTTCTACAAGAGGTAGTACTCACACCAGCACAGAGCCCTATCTTGGGCAATTCGGCTGGGCGTCCAATGCCGTCTGCATACACACTTGCATCAATCAAAACCAACTTACTGACCTAAGAACATGAGAAATAGAATATTAGAGCTAGCGATCTGACAACAATTCTCAAATTGCTTCTGCACTAAAAATGAGGTCCGCATAAGCATCTGTTGCAGGCATAACTCACAGTCTCAGGATGGTTCACTGCAAAATCGACTGCTGTAGCTGCCCCCAGACTTGGTCCAACAAGTATCATCGGCCTTCTGATATACGATTTCCAAAACTGTAAAGACAAGGTTCAAGACACTAACAGTGTAGTCTAAGTTTTACGGCTCTGGTTTTATTGCATAAGTCAAGTTTCAAACAACTCTTTGTTGCTCCTCTCCTTTGGGGATGTTGCAAGTCTTATTTGAGATTTTATTGATATTTATACATTTTGGGCTAAAAATAGGCAATCCTTATTAAGAAAAATTGTAGTATACACACTCAAAAGATTCATGCAAAAGCATCAGTCGAACAACTATTCTGCACAAACTTTGCTTAAGTTGCATCCAGGTGAACTAAGGCTCCTAATTGGAGTTACAAAGCAAATTCAACAGGAAGCACCTTGACTATGTAACAGGCATCCATCAAATAGCTTGGCTGACATGTAAGTCTTTTCATATAAAACATCTACTCGATAATAGAAATGAAGTAGTTGTTTCCCATTTATCAAGTTTTAATACATGTTTAGGAACACAAACTAAAATTTATGAGGATTCATACCTGGTACAGATGATCACGCTTGGCTTCCACGCTACATGATGGAACTTGTTCTGGTAAGTCATCTCGGACAGAATAGAGCACATGAATAAGATTAAGCAGCAGAAGAACAAGGGAAGCATGACAGTTATAACACCAAACATCTTATCTACATTGAAGGGGGCATACCTAAATCAGAAAATCCCCAACCAAGAATGTCAACAGCCCAGGTCTCGACACCAGCTTCTTCAAGTAATGGATAAGTACATCTCCATTCTAAGCAAGAACTGAATTTTATGAAAGACAAGAGTATGGTAAGCAACAGTGTCTTTAATACAAGAGTGTTTCTTTTCTTTCTTTCTTTCTTTCGTTTTTTTTGGGACGAGTACAAGAGTTTATTTCACCAATGCTGCTCACCTATCAAAACCATGAAGGAGAACAACAGGGTTCATCTTTCCTTTTATCATTGGCCTAATGCAACTACTCATAATATGGCTGTCCGAGAACTGGACCTGCAATGATATTGAGGCAACACATTAGTCCTAATCTACATTATATATATGGCCTTGTTCGGCAAACTTTGAGTAGTGTAATCTACTAGTTATAGTGTTTGGTAAAATAGCACATTGAGTCATTTACACAATATGCAAGTCTCCAATATGCTACTATTTCATTAGCTTTCTCGAAGAGCATTTTGGGTCTCAAATGGCAAAATGTACTATAATTTTATGACTTCATTATGAAACAGAGCGAAATTTTGATTAGAACACTCAATTAGTGTCTTCATGTTCTTGAGACATTTCTACTTCTGCCATTTCTTTCAGGATCTTAGGATAAACATGTGAGTCATTATAAGTTAGTTATCCCATATTGGTATATTGAATTAAGCAAGAAACTCCAGTAATGTAACTTAGAGAAAGAATATAAAACGGACAAGAAAAACAAAATAAAATACAAAAAGGATTGCCATTTGCCAATGTCCACTAATTTAATTAGCTCTTAAAAATGATGTAGTAATTTTGAATAAAATTTTCAAGTTGTAAGTACAGTATTCTAATTCTCAGAAAGATATTTACAAATTCAACCAAACAAAGAGAAAAAAAAAAAAAAGAAAGAAAAAGAAAAACAGAGGATCTAGCAATTAGTAAACACATGCAACATCATTTTCCAGGTCTAAATAACTAAAAATTCTGAATTTGGATAGTTGTAAAGCCAAAAATTCTACTGTGAAAACCAGAGAGAGAAAATGACCTTGACGGGCAAGCGTTCGATTCTCATGGCCAAATCTCGAGCAAAAGAGTCTTTGATGTTATGAATCTGTTTGGGAAGAAATGAAGGAAACCCATCTGCTAAAACTGTAGAATGTTTGCTCTTGGTGTTGATAAAAGGCTTCAAGTACATTGTGATTGATAGTGCTTGCTTTTTTTTTTTCTTTTCTTGTGTAAGTTTTAGTTCTTGTTGAGTTCATTCATTCTGATTTCTGAACAATACTTGGCACAAATATCAGCTGTTTGAAACGTGGCAGAACTGAAATGAGGGTGGGCTGTGTGCCTGTTCTTCATCACTTGCAAGTTGTAATCTAGTGTACTACTGTCTACTCCGTACTGTAGTAGGTTGTTTTTAATTTTGTTTACATGGAAGACGTTAAACGTCCAACAAAAATCTATGAAAAAACAAATTAAACATTAAACATCTTAAGTTTCACGAACTCCACAAAGTCCTTGAAAAGAACTGGCATCACTTTTTTTGGTTTTATTATGAACCACATTCTTCTTTTGGTTTTAAGTAACATGTTCTACATACCCTTAAAAGAAAAGGTAACATGTTCTACTACCGTAAATTTAAGAAGAAGAGGGTTGTCTTTTTTTTTTTTCTTTTTTTTTTCTTTTCTTTTTAGCCGGCAAGGATTGCTCAGCATAGTTCGAGGTCAACCAACCGATGTCCGATGAGCCCATGACTAACCAGCCCAATGTAAAGAAATAGGATCTCGAACCCAAGTATTCACGGAGTTAGAAGCAATGTTTTGAAAACTGGATTGGGAGTCGAACCGGTCGTCCTACCAGTTCGATGGTTCAGCTGGTTCAACCGGTTGAACCGGACTCAAAAATCAAATGATGTCATAATTAAATAATTTAAAATATAATAAGAAAAATAAAAGAAAGAACACTATTTCTTAATATTTTGAGTTTAATATGTGTTTTTTCTTTTTTAGTTTTCAAAGTATAAAAAAGGAAGGAAATATTTGATAAGAAAACTCTTTTTTTTTGGTGTTAAAAAGAAAACTTGCTTTGACAAAGTTAATAATACTAAAATATAGGACATGTAGATGAAAAAAGAAAAGAAATCCATTAAAGAAGAGAAGGCGCAACTTGCGTGAGAAAGAAACATAAGTGAAAGTGAGGGAGGACTTGGGAGAAGGGGGTAAAAAAATGCATTATCGCTACTTATTTTGTCCCACATCGCTGAGTAAAACAACTTTCTCTATTGAAAAGCTCTATAAAGAGGTAGATGCTTGTGAAGCATTTAACAAGTCATGGGCCTGAAGTATCTTGTCATGCTTGGCCCATCAACTGGCCCAGAATTTTCTTTTGACCGATTAAACCGGCCTTCCGGTTCCCAATTTTTGGGCGGGTTTGACCAAAATCGTCCGGGTTGGACCGGTTCAATATTCAGCGGTTTTTCTAGCCCATTTAAACCGGACAGGACCATGGTTCCCAGTCTAACCGGTTGAACCGGCCGGTCTGATCCGGTTTTTATAACATTGGTTAGAGGTGGTGCTACCAACTTTAAAGTGTAAGTGTGATTTTATAAATCCTACGCAACTTTGGTCAACCCCGTTAATAAAGACGATTTTTATAGAGTGTGTTATTTTCCACTGGTGTGAACTGATTTGAATATCAAGTGACGGATTACCATATCTCTTAACTGAACTGGATAAATTCAAACTGAATCACTGACCCACTTAACTAGAAAATAACACACCTTTTATCTTGGTGGTAGGGGGGAAACGTTGTGAGGGGTGATTCTACTATGTTGTGCCGCACTTTGTAGGTCGACTTTTTGGTGCGTGCGAGCCAATCGCGTTGACAATGAAGGACAATAACCGGTTAAAATGACCGGAAATGCAAAATGTGAATATTTTTCGACCAAAAAAACTTACTAGTCGACTAATTTTAATGAAGATCAATGTAAACACTAGAAGAAGTGATGTATTTACCTTCAGGCATGTAGTAAAACTTATGTATTAGATTGAATAAGTGATGTATTTGGTAGCCCTTGTGAGGTATTGACTAAATATTTGGAGTAGATAACATAAAATGAAAATGACGAACTTGTAACATAAATAATATGTGTACAAGTTAAACAATGGTCCACCAATATGTTTGTTATGGTGTACTAATTAATTATTATGGTCCACTAATATGTTTGTTATGGTGTACTAGTTAAATATTATGGTCCAACAATATGTTTGTGACTTATTTTATTAAAAAAAGTAATTGCCTTACAAAAGGTAATGGTAAGAATGAAGTAAACAATAAAATAAGTTCAAAACTAGGACGGGGAAGTAACCAAAAAAAAAAAAAAAAGAAGAAAAGGAAAAGAAAAATATTTCCTTCAAAAACAAGAAAATAATAATACTGGGTAATAAATATAAGGAAAAAAAGAGTTGCAGTGTAAACATATAATGAGAGAAAAAAATGAAAAAAAGAGAGAAAGAGAGAGAAAGTGTTGTCAATGCAACTCGAACACAAAACCTCAAGATAACATGGTGAAGCTTCTCACAACAGCAAGAAGACCAATAAGGCAAATCATGTGATATAATATTGTCATGCATAGAAAGTATTTATCGGTTTTCAGGATAATGGGGATACCATGACACACATTGGTCTCCTCTATCTCTACCCTTGTGAATCGTTACATGTAAATGATAAGTCTTATTTGAAGTAGTTGTGTTTGATAAGTAGTGTGTGTGTGTGTGTGTGTGTAATGATATATGAAGTATCATACATTACCTGACAACAAAAACAAAATCTTTACTTTTAGGGGAATTCCAATTGGTGCCCTTTTACTATTGACTTGTCCAACTGGTGCCCCTAACACAGAAAGAAGTCCAGTCCGTGCCCATTTAAATTTAAAATATCCATTCCGTGTCCTTATTTATTGTTTTCCGTTAAGTGCAATTTTATTTCTCCATTTTACCCTTAATGAAACGCAGATATCTCCATTTTACCTCTCAATCACACACACACTCTCTCTCCTCCATGGACGACCATGGAAGCTCCCACCATCATCTCTCTCCACTCACTCTTTGTCTCTCTCTCCCCTATCGGTCTATACACATACACACACTCTGTTTCGGAAGAAAACCGCAATTTCTCCAATTCAGAACTAGTACCACAGGAATCAGAGGGTTTAGAGGTACCTGCATCCCCATTAGCGCCGATTTGTGATACAGTAGGTCCAGTAGGAGCCATGGACGCCATTGCAGGCTAAAGAAATTCTCCGAACGTCAATCGCGATTTTGGTTCAATTTCCACTTGCTTCTGCTTTCAGTTTTCTCCTTGGAAACAGTACCATTCGAAGCTTTGGTACCCTTAATGGGTTCAGATCGAGTTGGGGAAGACGGTGGTGTGGGCTGATTTTTGCGGGGTCGACCTCTCTTGGCCCCTTTCATGGCGGATTGAGCGAAACAGGGGAAGTTTTCACTTGGAACCCTCAGAGCTTGAACCAGCTTGCCCGTCACTATTATTTGGTCGCTATTATCATTTTTTGTTGTCCTTCTCATTTTTTAATGGGTCGAATAAACCTGCCTATTATATAAAAGAATTCAAAAAATCCGTCGTCCCCATACGTGACCCAATTGCAAAGTGGAAAAGTTAAAAAATCAGACGATCGAAGTTGTAGACAATTTGTAATGCAACATTTCACAATTAACGTTCTATTTCCTTAATCTCAAACGATTAAAGTTGGTACAGAACATTTTATTCTACAGCCCATAATTCCCCACAAATTAAATTAAAACGCATTTAGATCAGAGAACTGTTCTAAGCGGTGGACAAGTACGAGGAACCCAAGGGTGTTGATCATAGCAGTCAAGATTTTGCCCATAGCCAAGCGCAAAAATTTCACTCTTAATTAAAGATATTGTTTTTTTTTTTTTTTTTTTGTGTGAATTAAAGATATTGATTTTTGAGCATTTTCAACCATAGAGTTTGCTGTGAACCAAGCCGAAGAAGGTGGTAATGGCGGTGGAGAAAGACGAAGGAGAGACAAGGTGGGGCGATGGTGGTGAGCGATTTTGTGAGAGGGGTAATCAGAGTGGTGTTTTGTGGATTGATTGTGGCGGTGGACTGTCGAAAACATTTATCTGGGCAAATGATAGGTTGAATCTTAGAGCAATCTCAGTGATTATTGCTTGATAGCAGAACATGAAATTAGAAGCTAGTTGCAAGCGGTTTTATGAATATCCTAATAACTAGTAAAACATGATACCCAAGTTCAAAAAGCTTTCAACTGGGTACTGAGATGGAGGAACCTAGAATTTGCAAATAGCTTGCCTGATATTTTGGCTAGGAGAAAGAAAGCCATAGGAAAGGAACCAAAAATAAGGGTAAAATGGACAAAAAATGGGGGGAAAAGAAGAGGGGCAATTTTGTTAGCATATTTTGCTCGAAAAAGACAAGGGACATGGACGGCATTAAATTCAGTAGCCACGTCATCACTTTGTAACGGAAAAGAAAAAATAAGGAGACGGAATGGATATTTTAAATTTAAATGGGCACGGACTGGACTTCTTTCTGTGTTAGGGGCACCAATTGGACAAGTCAATAGTAAAAGGGCACCAATTGAAATTCCCCTTACTTTTATCATGTTGCATATGTATATACTTTGTCGAGGGTTCTTTAGGTTTTTTTTTTTTTTTTTTTTCCTTTTTCTTTTCCTCTATTTCATATACGCAAGTAAACCTATAAAACTTTAAAAAGTAAAATAAAATCATGTCAAAACTTGGAGAAAATGAATATAAACAAGAACCTTATCTAAAACTAAAGTAAAATTGAAATTAAAAAAAGAATTCTATAAAAAAAAAAAAAGAAAAACCAGCATAAACAATATATGTAAGAGTTAAATATTATGGTCCACTAATATGTTTGTTAGTACATTAAATTGGTGTACTAGTTAAATATTATGGTCCGTCATACAATATATTTGTGACTTAATTTATTTGGAAAAGTAGTCGCCTAGGTTGCACGGATGTCGATACGGATACGAATATGGGTACGGATACGGGTGCGGGATACTGCAATTCTAAATTTCCTAGGATACGGGTACGGCAAAAATATAATATAAAATATATAATATAACAACTAAAAAAAAGAAGGTTAAGTACAATTCAATTTATGACCTTTATTGGCATTGTGACTAATGCTGGTATGTATGTATGGAAGATAGAGAAGGTTGGCGAACCGACCAGCTGCTCCGGTAGGCGTAAGCCTTCATATCAGACAAGATGGAGGCTATGATAAGAAAGAAATGTCATTTCTTTTGGGTTCCATAAGGATATATTTAAAGAAATACTTAATCTTTGTTGCAAAAAATATAATTAATTGAACTGTTTGCTGATTTGGCGTATCATTAAAGTATCCACCGTGTATCCGAGGAGTATCCGTAATTAGTTTGGGAAAAAACTAATACGAAAAAAGTAGGATACTTCTCCGATACGTATCGGGTGCGTATTTTCAAGTATCGGGCATGTATCCTTGAAGTATCGGTATCCGAAACGTATTGGATACGGGATACCGCTATTTGGCCAGGTATCGGTGCAACCTAGGTAGTCGCTAAACAAAAAGTAATAGTAAGAAGTAAAAAAAAAAAAGAAGTTCATAGTCGGGATTGGGAAGTAAAAAAAAAAGAAAAAAAAGGAGGAAAGGAAAAGAACAATACTTCCTTCAAAAAAAAGAGAAAATATTACTACGGAGTAGTAAATACAGGGAAAAAAGAGGTGCAGTGTACATATAGAATGAGAGAAGAAGTGGTAGCATTTTGAAAGAGGACTAGTTTTAAAGCTCGTGCGTTGCACGGGTTGAGTGAAATGTCTGTATATTAATATTCATTTGGTGAAATACGCACACCAACATGCTTATTTAAAAAAATAAATCATAGATAATTTTTAATTGATTATAATTATGCATGCTATGTAATGATGCTAGTTTCATGCTCTCCTTAGTGATTTAGGTCGATCTCTCTTTTATATTTCACGCTCCTCGGATCATCAAGATTTGATAGAATAAATAGGAAAACTTGAAAGCAAAGAGATGTAGGGAGAATAAAGGGTGAGAAAATGTTCAAAAAAAATAATGCAGAAGTGATAATGTGAAGCGTTTAATAAAAAAAGATACTCTATTAATTATCATAATCCTCCTAAAATACAATTAGGTAACTAACCAGATTGCACCTCCGAAATAGTTACTTTAAAATCGTTGTTAGATCGATGTTCAAACACTATATATCATATCACAGAAGTCTTGAATCAATAAAAGGTGAATTGTGAACATGAGAAGAGGCATATATCGCATTCTCCACTTTTTTTTTCCTTTCAATATTCTAAAATACATTTCTGGCTTATGTAGCTTGTTTTAAATTTTTTTTTTGTTGAGACTAATTGATTAGGTGATGCAACTTTATAATCAAACTTGTGATATGCACGGACTTAAATTATATTTGCTCAAATTTATTTTCAACCCAATCATTATCCGAAACTTTATTAATATGAAACTTTTTTATATTATATATTGATTGATATGTTAAAAATAGTTTTACTTGGCAATTGATTTGAGTATACTAATTACTAAGTTAATAAATAAAGTGTGAAAAATCTTCTTTTTCTTTTCTTATTTCTATTTCTATTTATTTTTATTTTTTGTTCAAAGTATGTGTTATGAGTTTGTGTTACTTTAATTTTATTGTTTAATATTCTCTCTTATGTGGCGTGCTCTCTTAAAAGTATCGCTTATGTGGCTAAAGATATTTGCTCATTTTTTATTTTTAGCCTTAATTTTATTGTTAATATTATTATTATTATTTTTACTTATTTACGGGAACCAACATATACATGCGATCTTACATGTTTCTTATACATAGTGTATATGCATCTCGTTCTAAAGTATTTTTTGATACGAATTTGATGGTACAAAAGTTATTATTTTTTGAGATGGGTAGAAAAAATTATATTTGATTTCAAATATTTGACAGAGTTCTAGTATAACTCTTACAAAACTCTAGGGTATCTATCACAACTCTAGAATCCTAAACAGTAGGGGTATCTAAGAGTCCTAAACGTTTTACACCAGATAATTTTTGTCTTTATTTTCGATTAAGTGGCGCGCTCTTAAAATTCTCGCCTACGTGGCATGCCTCATTGCTCCCGAAAAATGCCTCCTTTATATATATAATAATAATTATGAGATGAGAGAGAAAGTGAAGAGAGAGAAAGTGAAACACGATTCTCCCAAGGAACCAAAGCCCTCAGACTCCTTGTTCCCTCAGCACAAATTTTCTTTGTTGAATCCAGCTAACTCCAAGCTTAATCTTGATATTTTCATCAGAAAATCTAGTATTATCGGCGTCAATCACGTCTCTGATCTCCCTAAGGAACTAGGAGTGATTTGCTCTGCGAAAATTGGGGATTTTATGTCAAACCCTAATTTTATTAATTTTGCATCTCTCTCCTCTAATCCTCTCAAAAAGTCCCTGGGTTTACAGGTTAACTTCTTTTTTCAATCGAATTTCAAGTTAATCGACGTTTTGATCGATTCTTTAGCTTCTGGGTGGCCCCAAATAGTTGCGGATTTCAGGCGTGCTTGTTCCTTTTTCTCGGTGGTTCGTCATTTATCCTACAGTATTTTTGATTGTGATGGTGGCTATCCCTGGAATTGGGGATGGTTGTCTACCGTATTTTCGCCTCCTCTGGCCAAGAAACCCCTTTTCTTCCATATTTTATGTCCTCAAGATGGTACTTCTCTGAAGTGGGCATTTAATGTGTTTACAGTTCATCGAGTTGCTTATGGTATAGTCTCTTGGCCTCCTTATCAATTCTTGTCAATAGGAGGCTTCAGCTATGGGTTTGATGTTGTTGGAGCAAGCTGGCACTCAAGTAAGCCTATCTCTAGACTGATTTTGATAGCCTTGCAATGGTTTTTTACCCTTTGATATGAGCCCTTGTGACGGCTATTTAAGGATCATTCCTTACTGGTTGTTATCTGTACCACTCTTCTCTCTTATTCTCTTTTCTGCTCTGTTTTTTAGTTATTGCTTGAGCTTTAAATTGTTTGCATTTATGGCTTCTAAAAGTTTCAAATCTGTTGTGGTAGAGGGTTTCCTTTTTTGGAAAATCCTATGAATACTACTTTTGAAACTGAAAAGATCCATCTTGATGATTCCTTTAAGAATGATTCTAAATCTGTGCCTAATTGTTCTAGATTTGATTTCCTTTCTGCATCTTTACCTGATGGTTTTAAGATGGAACATATCCCTCAAGTTATGGCTGATATGGAAGCTTTCTCTGATAATAGTTTGCTTGGTAAGGTCTTGGCTGATTTTGATGATTTTAATGCTATTGTGTCTAAAACTCAGCATGATTGGAAGCATATTAGAGATGAGGTTCAGTATCGTGATCTTGGTCGTAGGTGGGTCATGTTCACTTTTGCTAACCCCCAGGATAGACTCACTGGTTGGAAGGAAAGACCCTATCATGTTCAGCACCAATTGGTTGTTTTGATCCCTTGGAAGTCTAGCTTTGACCCTCAAACTGAGAGTATTAAGAATGTAGATCTTTGGATTAGGATACCTAGATATCCTGCTGAGCTTTTTTGTATTGAAGCGGCTATGGCTTTTCTTAAGATAAATGATCTGGGTACTTTATCAAGTACGAGGATTTCACCTCAGCTAAGAAAGGCCTTAGATTTGCTAGAATCTGTGTGAATTCTGATATCTCCAAGCCTCTGAAAACTTTTTCCCAAATCCCTAGAGTCACTGGCACAAAATGGTGTTCTGTGTGGTATGAGAACTTTTCAGAGGGGTGTTCTTGTTGTGGTCATGATAAGCATAAGATTGATAAGTGTCCTCTTAATTCTGAGACTAACAAAGTCATTAAAGTTGTTTTGATTAAGAGTGCTGAGCACCAAAAACTGATTGAAGCAACTTTAAGGAAGGCAATGCAATCTGAGCCTGGTCAATCCATGACAGATCAGACTAATGAATGGGTTGAAGTACCAGCTAGGTACAATCATAACTAGTATTCTGGTCCCCCCAAGAAAAATGTTGCTTTATCTGTGAAGAGGTATGCTGGTCATGGTAATGGTGCTAGTTCTGCTAAAAATGCTTCAGTTCAGGTTAATGATAAGAATGATGCGAGAGTGTCTGCTAATATTTCTCCTCTTGTTGTGGTGTCTGAGACTGGTAAGGATATTGCTGTAAGGAATTATGGTAAAGGAAAAGGGTTAATGGCCAGGTCTGATGATGGTAAGAAGTGCGCTGGTGGTGATATTGGGCCTGTCTTGATGCCTGCATCTGATAACCAATCTGATGATGAGATTGTGCTGCTGAAAGCAAGCTCTGAAAGGGTTCCAGTTGTGAAGCTAAGTGAGGCTCCCCATCCTTCTTGTGGTATGTTGAGTCTGCCAGCCTCCTCAGGTAAAAGTGCTCAACCTCTGTAAGCTATCTACCCTTGTGAGCTAGCTATCTACCCTTGTGAGCTAGCTATCATTAACTCCTTTGAAAGCCTAGGAGGTGACTTGGCTGTCAACTTAGAGGAGCCAATAGTCAACCCCATGCTTCTTCTGCCTGCACTTGATGATGATGATCTTTTGGGTGATGAGTACGAGGATATTAATCCTGAGAATTCTTTTTGTTCGATGCACTCGAATAGTTCTATTTTGAGGCAAATTTCTCAGCTGGATGTTGCCAACAAGGAAGCTTCTACTGGATCTGCCCATTCTGAAGCTTCTAAGAGAAGGATGCTTGGGGAAGCTAACGTGGACTCAGCCTCCAGCTCTCTAAAAAGAGCCAGAACCTGAGTTTAGTCCTATTTAAGTAACTGGTTGCACTTTTAATCTGTTTATATAAATAAAATTGCCTTTTGGAATATAAGGGGGGTGGGGAAGAATTATGTTGGGGAAGAAGTTAAATTGTTTTATGGTCTGCATAAGATTAACCTTATAGCTTTGGCTGAAACAAAGGTGCAGACTGACCCCTCAGACTTAGTAGTGCACCAGTTTGGCTTTAGTAGTTTTTCATTTATCCCTTGTATGGGTTTTTCAGGGGGTATTTGGCTTTTATGGAAGAATCAGTTTGTTTCTGTCAATGTGTTGCATCAAGATGTTAGATTTATTTCAGTATCTGTTTCTGATCTTATAAGCTCACCTTCTCTGATTGTTATTTTTGCTTATACTCCAGCACAGACTTCTCACAAAGTGCAATTCTGGAATGATTTACTAGCTTACTGTCAGTCCTTAACAGATCCGGTTGTGGTGATGGGGGATTTAAACGAAATTGCTTCCTCTAATGAAAAGCTTGGTGGTGCAGTTCCTTCAAACAGTAGATTTGAAAGACTACAGGACTTTAGGTACAAAGCTAATGTCATGGAGATCCCTTTTTTTGGTAGCCCATTTACTTGGAGAAAAAAATCGTCTGGTTTAAATAACACTTTAGAAAGGTTGGACAGAGTACTAGTTACTCATTCCTGCTTAAGTATTTTTCCTCTTATGAATGTTACCCATTATGATTTTAGCACTTCAGATCATTGCCCTATAGTTCTTAATTTGAATGCTAAAAGTGATTTTTGTCCTCCCCCTTTTAGATTTGAGATGGCATGGATACAACATACTGATTATGAAACATTAGTAAGAAAGGCATGGAATGAAAGATTTGAGGGCTCTTGCCTTTTCCAAGTCACTCGTAAGCTCAAGTTTCTTAAAAAGTCTTCGAAGTCATGGTCCAAATTGAAATTTGGAAATATAACTAGACAATTGAAAGAAATAGAAGGTAAAATAATAAGTGTGCAAAGTGAGCTATGTCAAAAGCCAGACGATGCTCATCTTATTGTTTCACAAAAAAGATTTATCACTAAAAAGGCATGTTTGGTGAACTTCAATAAAATGTATTGGTTCCTGAGATCTCGTGCAAGAAATTTATTGCTTGGGGATAGAAATACAACTTTTTTTCAAACTAAAGCAACAATTAGAAAAAAATAGAAAGAGAATATCAGACTTTTTGAGCAAGGATGGCATTCATTATACTGAGCCAAAAAGTATTTGTGAGGAGATCAGTAAAGAATTTAAATTGCGCTTTGTAAAGATAACTCATGCTCTATTAATATGCTGGAAGATCTTCAAGATATACTCCTAGAGGTTTCATTTGAAGATAATAAAATGCTAATAAGTGAAATTGATGACGATGAAGTTAAGGAGGCAGTTTTCTTGTTAGCCCCTAGCAAATCCCCGGGGCCAGATGGATTTCCAGCTGGGGTTTTTCATGCTTATTGGCATATTGTAGGCCCGTCAATTTGTAGAGCAGCTAAAGCTTTTTTCCATTCAGGAAAAATTCTTAAAGAAGTTAATCAGACTTTTATTGCGCTTATTCCGAAGATAGATAACCCTTCCTCGGCGAATCACTTTAGACCTATTAGTCTTTGTACTACCTTGTACAAGATTATTTCCAAGATACTCACTACTAGATTAAAGCAAGTAATTGGCAAATTGATCCATCCTCTTCAAGGTGCTTTCATTGAAGATAGATGTATCCGAGATAACGTTCTTTTAGCTCATGAAGTTTTTCACTCTTTTAGATCTAAGCAAGGTAAAAGTGGTTGGCTTGCACTAAAATTAGACATGGAAAAAGCTTACGATAGGCTGGATTGGAATTTCATAATCCAAGTTTTTAAGAAGTTTGGGTTCCATGATAAGTGGATAGGTTGGATTCAAGAATGCATCTCGACCGTTACTTTCTCGGTTTTAGTTAACAATTTCCCAGGACCGACATTCAGCTCGTCTAGGGGAATTCGGCAAGGTGATCCTCTATCACCCTATATTTTTATTTTGTGCGCTGAAGTTCTTGCACGTAGATTCCAACGTGAAAGTAATATTTCTTCTAAAAGTATTGGCATTAAAATTTGTCAAGGAGCAGACAAACTTCCTTTTCTAACCTTTGCAGATGATACTATGATTTTTGCGAAAGCCTCGAATCAAAGCTGTCATACTATGAAGAAAATTTTGGATGAGTATTGTTCTATGTCAGGTCAAAAAATTAATTTTGACAAATCAGCTTTTCAGTGTACTAAGAATATTTCAAGGAATATAATTGATAGTTTAAAAGTATTCTTCTCATGAGTCATTCTACTAGTTTAGATAAGTACCTTGGTTGCCCCATTATTAATGAAAGAGTTAATGGTAGTACTTTTAAAGATGTCTTAGATCGTACCAAAGGTCACCTTTCAAAATGGAAAGCTAATGCCCTTTCTCAAGTGGGAAGGGCTAGTCTAATTCAGGCTAACTTAGCAGCAACTCCTATTTATACTATGCAAAGCTTCACTCTTCATGCTTCCGTATTGAGTGAATTAGACAAAATTAATATAAATTTTTTTCTGGAATAAAGATCCGGGAAGCAGATCTGCTAATTTAATTAGGTGGAATAAGATTTGTCCCCAAAAAAATAGAGGGGGTTTAGGCTTCCATAAATTAAGTGCTGTTAATAAAGCTGTGCAAATGAAGTTAATTTGGAAGATTATTCACGAGCCGAATAACAGATGGGTAAGATTGATCCGTCATAAGTATATCCGAGACGACAGTATTTTTTCTTATACCAAGGGTAAGAAGATCTCCTGACAATGGAGTGATATGTTAGAAGTTCGTGAATTAGTTAAAAGTGGTTTAAGATGGCAAGTGGGTAACGGAGAAGTTATTAATTTTTGGAAAGATAACTGGGTGTCTCAAGTGCCTCTTCAAGAAATGTTCTATGATCCTCATTCAGATGATCCCTTGTTTGATCTTTCTATTCCCGTAGCTGTTTCATTTCTAGTTGCGGAGAATGGGATGTGAGTCTTTTATCCAGGGTGGTTTCTGATGAAATCATTAAGGCAATCCAGGGAATTCCTATCCCTTGTAACCAAGTTCCCGATAAGTATTACTGGGGTTACTCTAGTGATGGTAATTTTTCTACTAAGTCTGCAACTTGGTTAGCTCAAGGTCTCAAAGAAGAATTTAATTTAGAATGTGAGTTTAGTTGGATCTGGGACTTAAGTCTACCTAATAAGATTAAAATTTTCCTCTGGAAGTTATGTTTGGATGGTTTGCCGACAAAACATAGACTTCGACAAAGTAAAGTTTTTCTACTCCAAGAATGTGTTTTCTGTAATTATCACTGTAAAGATAAGTTTCATTTATTTTTTGAGTGTCCTTATTTCAATGAGTCTTGGGATAAGGTCGTGAGCCTTTTAGGTAGACGATGTTGTTTTTCAGTCCCTCAGGATTTTTCTTTCTTAGAAAGTTTAAAATTTTTGCATAGGAAGCTTTCGGAATGGGAGTTTATCCTCCTAGTTATTTCATGGTGGATGTTTTGGTTTGCTCGAAATTAGATTGAGTTTGATAATCTCAGTACGAATCCTTCTCAGATAGCTTTTTCTATAAAGCATACTTTTGAGGAATAGAAGACACTTTCAAGCCAGACTTTTGATTTTGATATCAAAGGAGCTTTTGCCAAGAAAAAACCTAAGAAAATTCCTCGTCAAAATATTACTTGGTGTCCTCCTAGAGAGGACTATGCCAAACTAAATTTTGATGGTTCTAAGCGTCAAAATTCCCAAGCAGCTGCAGGTTTTTGCATAAGGAATCGCCTTGGTGAGGTTAAAAGTTTGGGAGCTAGAAGTTGCGGTAGTGCTTCTATTTTACTAGCTGAAGCGATTGGTTTGCGAGAAGGGGTTAAATTGGCAAGAAGTAGTTGTGTCAAGAATATTACTATTGAAGGCGACAATTTGGTTGTTGTAAAAGCAATTAGGGGAGAATGGCACATTCCCTAGAAAATTGAGAATATCATCATAGACACCAAAAAAGATCTCCACTTTTTTGACAAGGTTGAGGTTTTACATTGTTTTCGAGAAGCAAATTCCGTTGCAGACTTTATGGCAAATACTGGGCATTCTTGCCTGGGTTTGCATATTTGGTACGATTCCTTTGATGATTCTCTCACCAATCTGTTGGAGAGAGATTCTTTAGGGTAACCCTTTGGGTTCTCTGGCTTCCTTGCTTTAAAAAAAAAAAAAAAAAAAAAATAGAATGAGAGAAGAAAATAACTTAAAAAAAAAGAGAAGAAAAAGTATTTTCAATGTTACTCGAACACAAAACCAACATGTAAGATGGTGAGGCTTAACACAAAAGTAAGGAGACCAACAGTGGCGGACCCAGGAAGTTTAAATTATGGGTGCAGGATGAAAAGCAAGAAAAATACTCCAGCTAAGGGGTGTCAACTTCACCCGCATCTGTTACGGCAAATAACCCATCGTTTGAACCACAAACTCCAACCCATCCACACATCACCAACAATAAAATAAAAAATTTTTGAAATTAAATTTTTAGAATTTAAAAAATAAATTATAGGTAAGATGTGCTGAACTAACAATTTCATTGCTTAGCAAAAAAAAAAAAAAAAAAAAAAAAAACAATTTCTTCAACTACATAGTCTACATTCAATTAAAATTAAACATTAATTTCAATGATTTCAACCCAATTACAATCAATTTCTAAATTCAATTTAATTAACAACAAAAAAAAAATGTTAACATGAATAACAATAAAGATTAAATATTTATACATTGCATAAAGGTGGGATTGTAAATATTAAGAGTCATTGAAAAAACGATTGAATGAGGTCATCCATAAATCCATTATAAGTTTGTAACATACTATATGAGAGAGAGGAGAGAGGAGAGAGGAGAGAGGAGAGAGAGTGTGCCTTTCTTTTCTGCTTTTGTTTACTGAGAGTTTGAGAGGAGATGTGATGTGAGAGTGTTTCAAGCTTTTTTCAGAATTAAAAATAATAGTTTATATAACTATTGGACCACTAGTTCACAATCACATGGGGCTTGTTTTATTAAAGTTTGTATTTCCTATCCTATCTCTGATCTTTATTATATGCCATTGTATGGGTGCATTGAAATTATGTTCAAATAATAAGGGTGCAAATGGTAGAGTGATTTCTTTTTTTCATTAACTTACTAAGGCTTTCACCATACTCTAACACGTGCGTCCGCCACTAGAGACCAACAAGGCAAATTAGCTAATATAATATTGTCATGCATATAAAGGGGTGATATAAAGTATTTATTGGATTCTAGCGGGATGATGGGGGAGGCAATAACACACACTAGTCTCCCCCTATCTATGCCCTTGTGAATCGTTACATGTAAATGATAAGACTTATTTGGAGTAATTGTGTTTGTGTGTGTAATATATATTATTATCAAAATGAAAAGTGACAAACTATTGTAACATAAATAATATATGTACAAGTTAAACATTATGGTCTACCAATATGTTTGTTAGTTGATTAAATTGTTGTGCTAGTTAAATATTACGGTACAATAATATGTTTGTGACTTAACATATTGAAATCGAAATTACCTGGCAGCCTTCTTCCCTCTTCAAATTGAAATCGAAATTTTGAATTGGAATGTCAAATTGGATTTTCCCTCCTTCCTCTCACCCTAAGAACAAGTATAATTCATAATTTCATTAAATTTCACAGACTCTCGCTCTGCATACAAGTCATAATTTGGTTGCAACCTGTTTTATTGGAATTGGAACGTCAAACTAAACATTTTGGAGAGGGAAAAGAGTTGTTAGGTAATTACACTTTTAAAATTGGAGATTTTAATAATTTAAAACTATGGTCTACTAACAATGGGTAATAGTGAAGCAATGTATTTGAAATTACTCAACGATTGTGAATGAGTCTCTATTATTATCTGGAGTTGTTATAAGAAAAGATAAATCATAAATGATACCTTATCAACTTACATATGCTGAGTTTAATGAAGTTCTATTCATTTCAAGAGCTTCCACTTTTTTCTCATTTTTAAATAGTACACAAATCGAATAGTGGTCGACTATTGAAACATTTAGGCAAGCAACAAGGCATGCCTTATTGCATGCCTTGTTTTTAAATAGCACACAAATAGAATAGTGGTGACTATTGAAGCAAGCATGTAGGCAAGCAACAAAGCATGCCTCGTTCTTTAAATAGTACACCAATACAATAGTGGTCGACTATTGAAGCATGTAGGAAAGCAACAAGGCATGCCTTGTTTTTAAATAGTACACCAATAGAATAGTGGTCGACTATTGAAGCATTTAGGCAAGCAACAAGGCATGCCTTTTTGCATGCCTTGTTTTTAAATAGTACACAAATCAAACGGTGGTGACTATGGAAGCAACCATGTAGGCAATCAACAAGGCATGCCTTGTTCTTTAAATAGTACATCAATACAATAGTGGTCGACTATTGAAGCATGTAGGCAAGCAACAAGCCATGCCTACTTCATAAAATAGTAGACCCTAATCGAGTTTGCATGTGCCTTACGAGTTAATAAATGTGGATATGGGGGAAGAAAGACAACTCGAACTACCTTGTTTGCATTCATATAAGTGTGAAACTACACCAATGATGTTTTTTTTTTTTTTTTTTTTTTATTCTAGAGAGGGGCAAGCCCCAACAATATGAAACAACATAAACTAAGAAACAATGATCCTACGTGGCCAAGTCAAACCTACTATGTCTTCATAAAGGATAGTGCGCAGCTGTTGTGGAGCTTCATTCATGAACACGATTATTTCTCCTTGGTCACAACCAGCATTAGCGAGCCAATCAGCTGCTCGATTAGCTTCATGGAGCAATGTGAGATTTGCACCTCCCAACTTTCTCTTGTATCATCCTCCTGCATCTCCTAACCATAAACGCAGCAATGTGAGATTTGCACCTCCCAACCTTCCTCTTGTATCATCATGCATCTCCTAACCATAAACGCAACAATGTGAGATTTGCACCTCCCGACCTTCCTCTTGTATCATCCTCCTGCATCTCCTAACCATAAACTACACCAATGATTATTGCGAATACAAACAAGTTTCAAATCAAACTTTTGAATGCATTTACGCGGTTTAACAACTCTTATGACCAGGGTGCTAGAGATTGAGTTTGTCTCAGTAAAGAGCAAGATGATAATGTAAGTTACAATACGCTTGTTATTTCCCTAATTTTGGAATGCTAATTATTGGGTATGTTTTTTACCCTTCGGTTTGTCCCTTAGATAAAGTGTTGATACCAAAATGTGAACCCTTTCATGATATTTTTTCAGTTCAATGTCTTTCAAATTATTTTCTAACTTGACGGTTACTTGAACTTATCTAATTATCCAATTAAATTACAAAGTACAAATTCTATACGAATCACAAAGTAACGGAATCATAAAAGTTGATACCTCATGCATTAACAGTATATATGTGCACTAAAGTTTGATACCTCATGCTCATTTTATACCGCACAACTAAAACTATATGACAAAGTTGTGCAGATGTATCGTCTATGTGTCATTTTCATACGAACATTCCTTCTTAGATGTCCTCCTACGTGTTATCATCGAACGGAAATGATCCAACTTTTATAGGATACATATACATATATATCTTATCTCGAAGCGTTTTTCAAATCAAATCCAATGAAGTGAGATTTTATGATTTTTTGACTTACGTAACTAAAGTTATTTTATTTTGTAATTTGAAAATATGCTAATAAATATGCAATTAAGTCAACTAATGATAAGACATTAATGGTAGATGATGTGTTATGCTATGTTGCAAGCTTGTGCTTATGTGGCGGCTTACGTGTCAACCTCACATGACGTGACTCGCCTACGTGACGTCCCATGTGTCAGCCTCACACGAAATAAGGACCCATATATATATATATATATATATATATATATATATATATATATATATATATATATACTAGGTTTTATCCCCGTGCTTCGCACGGGCTCGTAAAATAATTTTATGAATATATTTAATAATAAAATGCTTAAAATATTTGAAGTAAAAATTATTAATATTATTTATAAAATACATTTTAATTTAATTTTGGAAAGATTTCTATCCATAGGATGCATGCTAATTCTTGAAAATTTGTAATGAGATTAGACTAAATTTAAATAGAGAATAAAAGTAGTATATGTACACTAATTTTAATAAGTAATTCAATTAAAGATAAAAATGAATAAACTCATTATGCATTAATGGTATATGTACACTAAAAGTTGATACCTCATGCTCATTTTATACCGCACAACTAAAACTATGTGGCGTCTACATGTCATCTTCCCGTGATTCTCACGGGCTCATAAAATAATTTTATAAATGTATTTAATAATATAATGCTTAAAATATCTGATGTGAAATTATTAATATTATCAGTAAAATACATTTTAATTTTAGTTTTGCAAAGACTTCTATCCATAGGATGCGACATGCTAATTCTTGAAAATGATACTTTCATGCCACCTTCGTTTGTAATGAGATTGGACTAAGTTTAGATAGATATGTACACTAATTTTAATAAGTAATTCAATTAATGAAAATAATGAATAAACTCATTCTGCATTACGGTATATGTGCCCCAAAAGTTTATAGTACATGCTCGTTTTATACCGCACAACTAAAATTATGTGAAAAAGTTGAGCACATGTGGGGTTTATGTGTCATCTTCACACGTATATTTCCTCTTATGTGACGTCCTACATGTCATTACCACACGGAAATAATGGCGTTTACGTGTCATTTTCACACGAATATTTTCTCTTATGTGACATCCTACGTGTCACCACCACATGGAAAGAACCCAACTTTTATAGGACATATACAAATATATCTCGTTTTGAAGCATTTTTTAGATCCGATTCAACGGATTCAGATTTATTCTTATGTGACTTACGTAACTAAAGTTATTTTATTTTGTAATTTAGAAATTTGCTAATAAATATGTAATTAAATCAACTAATGATGAGACATTAATGATGAATGATGTGTCATGCTGCATGGCAAGTTTGTGCTTACGTGTCGCTTGCGTGTCATGCTTGCACGACGTGGCTCGCCTATATGGCGTCCCACGTGTCGGCACCACACGAAAAAGGACCCATATATATATAGGAAGTAACCCGTGCTACGCACGGACTGCCCATTTATAATTATATTTTTAATCTATTTACATGAATTTTTTGAATTTTTTAAAAATTGTACAAAGTATATAGGAATAACAAAATGGTGGCGGATCAAAATGTTACACGTGCATATTACTTTTACTTATCACCATATCATCTAAACTTATCTCCAAAAATATTTATCACTTTCGCATTAAAAAATAAACAAATATTTTTTACTGGTCACCTAACCTACGGTTGTACCTCAAATATATAACTTAACATATTGTCACCCGAAATAGGACTATCGTCACTTATTTTTGCAACTTCTTGTAAAATTTAGTCACATGTCTAACCTATGTTTATACCCTCAATATAAAACTTAATAAATCTAACGCTTGTCATATTAACGACCTTTATTCTAACAAATAATCGTCAATTTTCACATAATTTATGCTTATACCAACTAAGATAGTTTTTTTCATTAAACAACACAATTAATTTGATCAGACTGTCCCTTAATATGTGTTTTAGTAATTAGAATTTGTAAGTTGAAAGACCGACCTTAATTTTTTCAAATAGGAAAGATTGTGACGACTCACCATTTAAATAAGAAGAAAAAGTAATAATTTATCAAAATGTGACACTTGTATATTACCTGCGCTTATACCCACAATTATGTAACATTTTATTTTTATATTTCGCGATCTACTCCGACAAATAGTCATCATCTATGCCAAATCAATTAGAAGTTTAGACAACTTAGTTGTCAAATCAAGTATCCTTAATTGAAAAACGTTTATGTTGGAGATTAAAGTCATTTTAGATTGTGTTAATGTAATTTAACATTAAAAACAAATAAGAAATATGAATAGATTATAGTTTTAATTATTATAGGATATTGATGAAAACCAAAAAAAAAAAAGCAAATTAAAAACAACCAATCAACATGTGACACTTGTCACATTACCAGCGATCTTACCCAAAATTATATACAATGTACAAATCCACCAAACATCTTTAGCATCCTAGTAGACCACTATGAACAATGGTTAAGTCAAAAGTATTTTTAATAAGTGATTTTAGAATAGTAAATCTACAAAGAAGAAATAATACGTAGTTATAAGACAACATGATGTTAATTTCTATTACATAAATTCTAACAAATCAATAACAAATCTTATTATATTTTAATTAATAAATTTTTTGGGTGTAATTCTAATCCAATTCATTTTAAAACCATACAAATAATCTAAGATTGTTATACACAAGAATAAAAAGATAAATTAAGAAAAGTGGAGGGGACTGGGGACTAGGATATAGTATAGATGATAAAAAATATAATCTAAAAAGAAATTTAGGAAGACTGGGCTTAACTCATACAAAGACAAAACCAAATGAAAAAGCGCTAAGGCAAGTCTTTGAGAAGAGTCGAACTCGAGCAGTGAGAGTGAGTAAACAAGCCAAAATCCAACATGACCAACTGCGCTACCATCACATTTTTATACATAGGCTAACATTTTTTTAATATTTAAAACAGAGTATGCACTTGCCACTGTGGAAGGGGGTGAGTGCATCACGAAAAGGCAATACTATAGAAATAATTCTTATTTGTTTCCTGTAAAGTAATTGTGCACTAATTAATATTATTTGTGAACCAAAAACTTAACTAGTTCCCCACTTATTTATATATGTTAGAACTTAGAAGTTCGTCAATTTTCATTTTATTTAATGTACTCACAAACATATTCGCGGATCAAATACTTAACTAGCTCACCAACTATTTATTTATGCTACAAGTTCGTCAATTTTCATTTTATTTAATGTACTCACAAACATATTCGTGGATCATAATGTTTGACTAGTACACCAATTATCAACTTTTTAACTTGGCTAAAAAAAATCGAACTTACTCGAAATTATTCATTACAACATATTCCATTTTACTTTACTAATTTCAAAAATCCCAATTTTTTAATTTTAAATCCTAATCTACTCCAGCGTTTCAAACTCTCACTCCAATTGTTCACTCATTTATTTGCCTGGGAAAGGGAGAGTGAGTGAGAGAGTGAGAGTAGGAGAGTGAGATACAAAAATGGGCAAAAGATTCCTTTTTTTTAAATGGAAAATAAAAATTTTCCTTGTCTTTTTCTTTTTGACTGGCAAACAAAACTCTGCAAATCTTGCAAAAAGTTACCAGTCAAGAACATGGATGGCTGAGATTAAAGAGCAATAATGAATGACTGAGATTAAAGTACAAAAGTGCACTACACCTTGCGGCACAATATATTAGTGAATGCCGTTGTGAGAGGTCTATCGTTGGTACAATGGTCAGTTATTAGTTATTAGACTTATCAGTCAGTCTCTTATCACCTAACCGATACCTGGCCCAACAGCAGTATCCCGTATTTGATACGTTTCGGATATCGATACTTCTAGAATACACGCCGATACTTGAGAATATGCATCCGATACGCATCGGAGAAGTATCCTATTTTTTCGTATTAGTTTTTTTCCAAAATAATTACGGATACTTCTCGGATACACGGTGGATACTTATAGGATACGCCAAATCAGCAAACACTTGCATTAATTATATTTTTTGCAACAAAATTTAAGTATTTCTTTAAATATATCTCTATGCAACCCAAAAGAAATGACCTTTCTCTATCATCATAGCCTCCATCTTGTCTAATCTAAAGGCTTACGCCTACCAAAGCTGTTGATCGGTTCGCCAACTCTTTATCTTCCACACATCCATACGAACAACTAATTAGTCATCAACTTACTCACGCGTTTCAGTTCCGATCTTGTATTTTTAATGGAGAATGGTATATAGATTTTAACAATGTCGGTAAAGGTCATAAATTGAATTGTACTTAACTGTTTTTTCAAGCTGTTATATTATATATTTTAACTTATATTTTGTCGTACCCGTATCCTAGGAAATTTAGAATTGCCAGTATCCCGGATCCGTATCCGTACCCGTATCCGTGCAACCTAGCTTATCACCGACAAGAATGCATGGTTAAAGATAGCTGAACAAGTGCTGGATAGTGAACTCTAGAGTTAACTATGAAATAAGGACCTCAACTATCACAAAAAATTGGAACAAGGACCTCAACTATTAAAGTGATGGAATAAGGACTTCAAGTTAATTCTGTCAATTTCCGTCAGTGATATTTGAGTTTTTTATATTTCTTTTATTATTTCTGTATTTTCTTCTTTTTAATCTGATTTTTTTTTTCTTTTCTTCAATTATTAACTTCCCTGCCTCTCTCTCCTCAATCCTCAACCTCGATCACCCTCATCCCACCGCCTGCTCTACCTCATCAACAGCTTCTCATCATCCCACCATGACCATATACTTTTTTCTTTTGCTAATCATACATCCACATATACTTGATCTGTTGATCACCCATCGAAAAAGAAACTACAACATGAAAATGTTCCATTATTGGATGTGCAAATCAAAAACCCAAAATTCAACAATAAAATGCAAAACCTCCATATTTGTTTCTCTCTCCTCCAACGTTGGTTTTCAAACCCTCCACCACACTTGGGTTTCGGTCATTCCTAATACCCCCATATCAAATTATTTGTATTTCCAATTCAATAACCCAAAGTCACCCTTCACTGACCTTAGACAACCACCTTTGATCTGGAAATTTGGCCACCAAATTTACCACTCACAACCACCTTTGATTTGAAAATTTGGCCACCAAATTAAAAAGGGTTCTTTATGTTTGATGAAACCCGAAGATGGGTTCTCCGTTGGGGTTATAAATTAAACGATAAAAAATCGGGGAAGATGATGAATCTTAATTTCGGAATTTTTTTAATGGGTAGTATTGTTGTTGGTGGTCATCATGTTTGTGCATTCAATTTAAATGGATTTTGGTTAGTAAAGGTTGTAATCCATATGGTTGCACTGGGGTGGTGGTGGCTGCGTGAGGGGTGGGGCGAAGAGAGGGGCTAGTAGGATGGGTGGTTTGGTGGGGGTGAGGAAAGAGAAAGGGGCGTTGTGACTGGTGATCTCGTGGGAATTGAGTGGAGAGAAAAGGGGGATGGATGGAGAAATGAAAGAAACCAAAATAAGAGAAAAAGAAAGAAAAATGAGAATAACAAAAGAAATATAAAAAATATAATATTTTTAACGGAACTTGACAGAGTTAAGAGTGAGGTCCTTATTCAGTCACTTTGATAGTTGAGGTCCTCAAACTAATTTTTTGTCAAAGTTAAGGTCCTTATTTCATAGTTAACTCGTGAACTCTACAGTAGTCACGTGTTTGTCAATGTTTTTGCTCATCACTTTCATAATTTGTCAATTCAATTAGTCTGTCTGACTTCTTCATAATACTAAACGTCTTGTACGGTTGTACCCTTATAGTTGTACCTGGAGTTCCCTATATTTGTTTGAAGATATTTCATGCTTGCTACCGTAATCACCAACCCTCTACCATATGCACAATGAACTTTGTACGATTTGTGAAGTATCACCAACACGAGTAATTTAAAAAAGATGGGTGCTATATGCAGCCTCGGGAATTTGCACCCACCAATCAAAAAAGCACATATAAGCACTTGAAGAAAAAAAAATCAGAAAAAGGAAATTATTTTCCCTTGCAAGTGCATATGTGTCCCATTCTTATTGGAGGTTGCAAATTGCAGACTCAGGTAGATAGCATCTCTCTTGAAAAAAACACAAAAAAAAAAATTAATTGCTAAAAAGAAAACGAAAAATAGGAGGGCGTGAACAAAATTGAATTCTTACAGATATCATAACACCCCTGTACAATGTTCATTGTTCACAATGAATGAGAGTAAAAATAGAACTCAGAGAATTATGCCATTTACATAATAATACCTGAAGCACAATCAAACTCTGGACAATTGACCACACTTCTCTAGAGCAAATTTTGTAATCAAGTCAGCAACTGAACTCGGCCTTTCTACGTGTGGGATATGACCACAATCTGGTATTTGACGAAAAGTTGCATCTTGCATCTCGCCATGCAATCTCTGCAGTAGTCACAGGTCCACAAGTCACAACATGATCAAGTATAGGGTCATTATACTTCTTAACATAATTGAAGATTTAAAACTCGGCAGCTCAATTATACAAGTTAAAATAGAAGGTTCAAGTTCATTTTAAACGAGGATTTGGATCCAACCACCTGAATCTCAGTATAGTTGCACAGGATCTTGAAGAAAACAGGGCAAGTTGACGGATTCAGGTCCACAAGTCACAACATGATCAAGTATAGGGTCATTATACTTAACATAATTGAAGATTTAAAACTCGGCAGCTCAATTATACAAGTTAAAATAGAAGGTTCAAGTTCATTTTAAACGAGGATTTGGATCCAACCACCTGAATCTCACTATAGTTGCACAGGATCTTGAAGAAAACAGGGCAAGTTGACGGATTTATGACGATTACAGGCTATGTCAATATAGGTATTATGTGGTATGAGATGGATTAAGGAATATAACATTGATTAGGTCTTCAACCATCCGCTTCAGCTTTTGGTTGAAATGGTTCCAACACATGGTATCAGAGCGAGATGATCAAGATCCTGTGTTCCAATCCTCGGAGCCCCATTCGCTAAGTGGAAAATTTCAAAACATGGTATGAGGAGGCATGTGCGTTATCTACACATCAAACCCAATGGGCATTCATGAGGGGGCGTAGTAAGATACATAACATTGATCGGCCTCTAACCATCAACGTAAGCTTTTGGTTGAGTTGGTTCCCACACACTATTCATACGTGGGTATGAGTGTAATGAAAATGACAGAAGAAAAACAAAAGGTTGCAAGCAACTAGTGGAGGTAAGGTCAACTAGTCTAAGTACAATTTTCGATTACCAACTAAATTAAACCATTTCTGCCAAATGGGCCTTTATGGTCACTCAATTTTAAATTCAATGTTACACACAGCTAAACATCAAAAGCTCGGCAGTTCGCTAACCAAAAGCAAATTAGAAGTTTGAACTTCCTATTCAGGTATTAAGATTCATTTACTTTAATCTCATAAACATAGGGCAACTTGCGGGCTTCCAAGACTCCGGGTCGGGTAGATCCCTATATCGGACACTTGGTTATAGTCAAGATTAATTTCGACTTCTCTCAACTCCAACAGGCAACCAACCTTGCCTCTGAGAACTTCGCAACCCCTCTCAACTTTGTTGAACTTCTTCGGACAGACAACTCAGCGATCCTTTGGGCAGTGCAACTCACCGATCCATACGGACCGGTACCCCTAGCTGACCGGACAACTCAGCGATCCCTTTCCGGAGCATGTACCCCCCACCTGTCGGCTAGACAACTTAACGATCTACACGACTATCGAGTGAATACCCCTAGTCGATGTTTATACCGTGGTTCAACAAGCCTAAAGAAGCCACATTGTTCCCGTTTGAAGCGCCTGAGAGAGTGAGAGACCTTGACAAGCAAGGCTGGGTGCCGCCTCTGTCTCCGGCTTCGGGAGACGGTGTTGTCGACGAGGTTCCACGAGTGTCCGCCAATGTCGGCGCACCACTCGGCATTAGGCGCCTGCTAGGCACTTCATGTCATGTTGCTTGCCTTCCTTCATCATGCAGACACTCCCAAGCACCTTTCCCTTAAAGACTCTTATGATATTCAGTGGGACTCAGAGGAGTAGACATGCCCACCTCAAACTTTTCAAGTATATTATTAAGTTATAGAAAAACATTTATTTTATTTTATTATTTTTCACACAACTTAGCTTATTAACTTGAATAAACCCAGAAAAATTGGAAAAAAATCTTTACAAAAATAAAAATTAAAAACCACTTCAACAAAATTGGAAAAATATTTTTTGACCTCACTATAATACTAGAGTGGGCTTGAGGGAAGGTTTGGTGGCACTGGATCTGGATGGTGAGGAGTCATGCTCGGTGCCGAAAAACCGTGTATTATAGCCTTTAATTCTTCGGGGAGGGTCCATCGTGACCCAAGAGGAGCCCCGGTGCCCCGGGAACGTCATCCACGACCTCTCCAATTTCACCCATACTTTCGGCGTTACAGCACTTACAGTGGTGTCACGAAAAATTATTCGTCCAAGGCTAAAGGTGAACCGATAACGAACCCCGGGGGCCTCCCACCTCCCATAGGGGTATCCCATGTGATGTGATGCGAAAATACCAACTTTCGATTTGGGGCCTCCCGTGACCCAAAAACCATGGATTATATAATAGCCTTCATTTTTCAGCTTCCCGAGCCCGGTTGTCATTTTCCCCCAAACATCTCTGGAGGTTTATCGTGACACTATAGGACCCAAGGTACCCCGGGAAGGTCATCAACGACACGACTCCGATTTTACCCATGCTTGGGCATTACTGCCCTTAGAGTGATGTCACAAAAAACGATTCGTCCCAGCTTAACAGGGACACAATAACCAACCTTGAATGCATCCCACGTCCCCTAGGGGTGTCCCGTGTGATGTGGTGCGAAATAAAATTTTCTTTCCAGGGCCTCTCGGGACCCCAAGAATGGTGGATTATAGCCTTCATTTTTCGGCTCCATAGGCTCGATTATCATCTCCTCCCAAACTTTTTCAGGAGGTCTATCATGACGCTAAAGGACCCACGGTGCCCCAGAAAGGTCATTCGGGACACCGAACTCCGATTTCACCTTTGCTTTCGCATTGCGACCCTTAGAGTGGTGTCACATAAAGCGATACGTTCAAGCCTAATAGAGATCCGATAATTGTACCCCGGGGGCCTCCCATGTCCCTTAGGGGTCTCCCGTGCGATGTGGAGTAAAACTATCAACTTTTGTCCGAGGCCTCCCGGGACCCCAAAAGCCATGGATTACCTTCATTTTTCGGCTTCCCGGGCTCGATTGTCATTTTTGCCAAACTACTTCGCGGAGGGCGGGGAAGGGTCTATTGTAACCCTAGAGGACCCCCGGGATGCTCATCTGGGACCCCGAACTCCAATTTCACTCATGCTTTTGGCGTTATGGCCCTTAGAGTGTTGTCATGTAAAATGATCCTTCCAAGCTGAACAGGGACCTGATAACCGACCATGGGGGCCTCCCACGTCCCCAAGGGGTGCCCCGTGTGATGTGTGAAAACATCAACTTTCATTCTCGGCCTCTAGGGATCCCAAAAACAGTGGATTATAGCCTTAATGTTTCGACTTCTAGGGCCGGGTTGTCATTTTCGCTCAAACTTAAACCGGGGTCTATCGTGACCCTAGAGGATCCGCGGTGCCCCGGAAAGTTCATTTTGAACCTCAAACTCCGATTTCACCAATGGTTGCGGCCCTTAAAGTGGTGTCATGTAAAACTATTCGTTCAAGCCTAACGGGGACCCGATAACCGACCCCGGGGGCTTCCCACGTACCCTGGAAATGTCCAGTGTAATGTGGTGCAAAAAATATTATCTTTCTTCCACGGCCTCTCGGAACCCCAAACATCGTGGATTATACCCTTCAGTTTTCGGCTTGCAAGGTCCGATTGTCATTTTCGCCTAAACTTCTTCAGGGGGGTCAATCGCGACCCTAGAGGACCCCCGGTGGCACGGGAAAGTCATTCGGGACGAACTCCAATTTTACCCATGCTTTCGGCGTTCCGGCTCTAAGAGTGGTGTCACATACAATGATCTGCCCAGCTTAATAGGAACTCGATTACCGACCTTGTGGGCTTCCCACGTCTCTTAGGCCTGTTCTCTTCAACAGAATGGTGCAGGACGGTGAGGAACGGAACGGAACGGAACGGATTGGAACGGAACGGAACGGAACGGCGCGGCGCGGATAATTCAAAAAAATGTGAGACAAAATGAAGTACAGAATGCGGAACGGAATGGAACGGAAGGGAGCATGGAATCGACGAAAAGAACAGGGCCTTAGGGGTGTCCCGCAACCATTGGGACCAAATTACCAAATTGGTATTTTTATTGGGGAGGGAGTGACAGATTGGTATTTTCTTTTTCTTCGACGACATTTGGACCTTTTTATTGGTCTCCGGCGACACATAAGTATTTTTTTTTGGTGACTTAGCGACACTTTACCCCTAAAAATCCCGCCCCGACGGAATCTTCTTATTTTTTCGTAATTGTAGCATTTATTAATTTCTACCATCTTCGAAAACACTTGTTTTTTTTTTGTCATTTTCAACTATATTATTTCAAAATGATTAGATTTATTTTGTTTCCTAAAAAACGCAACCTCTCTCATCTTTAATTTTCACCCTCCCTCTCCTCTTTTGTCTAAGCTTTCTTCTCTCTTTTCTGAGCTCTCTACCCCTTTCATCTTCAATCATCATCACCTCATAGATTTCCCTTTTGTACTGGTGAGTGACAACAACTAAGAAAGAGATGCAAAGCTTATGAACAATTGAATTAATTCACTTACCCCCTTGCTAGTGCTCTTCGAGTGAGAAGGAGACCTTAATTGGGTGAATTAAGTTTTCTCAATTGGTGAATTGGGATTCTCTCTGATTTGGTGAAGAACCCTAACTTCTGCCCCCTTTTTAAAGTTATAAACATGTACGATTCAATTGGAGAGAGAGAGAGAGATCGGGGAAATATTTTCAGTTTTTCAAGATATTAAAAATGTACAGTAAATATATTAATTGCAACTAAAATAGGACAAAATGGTAGAAATTAGTAATATAAGCTAAAAAAACGAAAAAAAAAAAATTAAGAAGATTTCGTCGGGGGGATCTTTCGGGGGTAAAGTGTCGTTGATTCACAATAATAATACTTATGTGTCGCCGGAGACCAATAAAAAGGTCTAAATGTTGCCGGAGAAAAAGAAAATACCAATCTGTCACTCCCTCCCCAATAAAGATACCAATTTGGTAATTTGGCCCCCTTAAAGTGGTGTCACGTAAAACTATACGTTCAAGCATAACGGGGACTCGATAACCGACCCCGGGGGCTTCCCACGTACCCTGGAATTGTCCCGTGTAATGTGGTGCAAAAAATATTATCTTTCTTCCACGGCCTCTCGGGACCCCAAACATCGTGGATTATACCCTTCATTTTTCGGCTTCCAAGGTCCGATTGTCATTTTCGCCCAAACTTCTTAGGGGGGTCAATCGCGACCCTAGAGGACCCCCGGTGGTACGGGAAAGTCATCCGGGACGAACTCCAATTTCACCCATGCTTTCGGCGTTCCGGCCCTAAGAGTGGTGTCACGGACAATGATCTGCCCAAGCTTAATAAGAACTCGATTACCGACCTCGAGGGCTTCCCACGACTCCTAGGGGTGTCCCCTGTGATGTGGTGCTAAAATATCAACTTTCGTTCTTAGCTTTCCGGGACCCAAAAGAACGTTAATTATAGCCTTCAATTTTCGGCGTTACGACCATTAGAGTTGTGTAACGTAAAACGATCTATCGAAACGGAATAGGGACCCGATAACCCACCTCGGAGGCCGCCCACGTACAGTATGGGTGTCCCATGTGATATGGTGCGAAAATATCAACTTTCGCTTCGAGGCCTCTCGGGACCCTAACAACCATGATTTATACCCTTCATTTATTGGTTTCTTGGGCCCGATTGTCATTTTCGTACAAATCTTTTTGGGGGTCTATTGTGACACTAAAGGAACCCCGGTTCACTGAACTCCCGGGAAGGTCATTCAAGACTCCGAACTCCGATTTCACCCCTGCTTTCGGCATTACAACCCTTAGAGTGGTGTCACGTTAAATGATTTGTCCCAACCTAACAGAGACCCGATAAACGAACCCGGGAGCCTCCCAAGTCGCTTAGGCGTGTCCCATGTGATGTGGGGCGAAAATATTAGCTTTCATTCCAGGGCCTTGGAATATTGCCTTTATTGTTTAGCTTCCCGCGCCCGATTGTTTTTTTCGCCCAAACTTTTTTGGAGGGTCTTCGTGAACCTAGAGAACCCTCAGTGCCCAAGGAAGGTAGGAAGGTCATCTGGGACCCCGAACTCCGATTTTAATCATACTTTTGGCGTTACGGCCCATCTAGTGGTGTCGTGTACAATGATCCATCCAAGCCGAACAGGGACCCAATAACCGACTCCGGGAGCCTCCCACGTCTTCTAGGGGAATCCCGTGTGATGTGGTGCAAAAATATTAACTTTCTTTCTGGGGCATCCCGGGACCCCAAAAACCGTGGATTATAGCCTTCATTTTTCGGCTTTCCATGCCTAGTTGTCATTTTCTCCCAAACTTCTTCCGGGGGTCTATCCTGACCATAGAGGGCCCATGGTGCCCCGGGAAGGTCATCTAGGAGCCCAAACTCTTATTTCACCCATGTTTTCGGCGTTACGGCCCTTAAAGTGGTGTCACGTAAAACTATATGTCCAAGCCGAACAGGGACCCGATAAGCCGACCCCACAGGCCTCCCACGTTCCCTAGGGGTGCCCCGTTTGATATGGTGCAAAAAATATCAACTTTTGTTCAGGCGCATCCCAAGACCCAGAAAAACCATGGACGCCTTCATTTTTTGGCTTCCCGGGCCTGGTTGTCATTTTTGCAAAAACTTTTTCAGGGCATCTATCGCGACATTAGAGCACCTCCGGTTCTCCGGGAAAGTCATTCAGTATGACCCTGAACTCCAATTTCACCCATTCTTTCGGCATTTAGAGTCGCGTCATGTCAAATGATCTGTCCCAACCTAACGAGGACGTGATAGCCAACGTCGGGGGCCTCCCACGTTCCATAGGTGTGTCCCGTGTGATGTGGGGCAAAAATATTAGCTTTCGTTCCAGGGCCTCGTGGGACTCCAAAAACGGTGGATTATTGCCTTCATTGTTTAGCTTCTCGCGCCCAGTTGTGATTTCATCCAAAATTCATCGGGGGGTCTAACATGACACTAGAGGACGCTTTGTGCCCAGGGAAGGTCATCGGGGACCCGAATTCTGATTTCACCCATACTTTCGGCATTACGGCCCTTAGGGTTGTCTCAGGTTAAATGATTCGTCCAAGTTTAAATGGGACCTGATAACCGACCCGAGGGGCCTCCCACGTTCCTAGAGGTGTCCCTTAATGTGGTGCGACAATATTAACTTTCGTTCCACGGCTCTTAGGACCCAAAAACTATATATTATTGCATTCATTTTTTGACTTCCAGGGCTCGATTGTCATTTTCGCCCAAACTTTTTCAGGGGGGTCTATTGTGACCCTAGAGGACCCACGGTGCCCCGGGAAGGTCGTTCGGGACCCCGAACTCGGATTTCTTCCATGGTTTCTGCGATACGACCCTTAGAGTGGTGTCAAGTAAAATGATTTGTCCAAGGCTAACAAGAACCCGATAACCGACCCCGTAGACCTCCCACGTCGCCAAAGTTGTCCCGTGTGATGTGGTGCGAAACTATCAACTTTTGTTCATGGGCCTTCTCGGACACCAAAAATCGTGGATTATATAGCCCTTAGTGTTCGGCCTCCCAGGCGAGGTTGCCATTTTCGTCCAAACTTCTTTGAGGGATCTATGGTGACCCTAGAGGACCCCCGGTGCCCGAGAAGGTCATTTGGGACTCGTAACTCCGATTTCACCCATTCTTCCGGCATTATGGCCCTTCGAGGGGTCTCACGTGAAACAATACGTTCAAGCATGGACCCGATAACTGACCCTGGGGGCCTCCCACGTCCCTTAGAGGTGTCTTGTTTGATGTGGTGCGAAAATATCATCTTTGGTTCCGAGACCCCAAAAACCGTGGATTGGATTATAGCCTTCATTTTTTCGGGTTCCTGGGTCTGGTTGTCATTTTCGCCCAAACTTATTTGGGGGGTCTATCATGACCCTAGAGGACCCCCGGTGCCCCGAGAAGGTCATCCGAGACCCCGAACTCCGAATTTACTCATGCTTTCGGCATTACAGCCCTTAAGAGTGGTGTCAAGTAAAATGATCCGACCAAGCCTAACATGCACCCAATAATCGACCCCGAGAGCCTCACACGTCCCCTAGGGGTGTCCCGTGTGATGTGCGAAAATATCAACTTTTATTCTGGGACCTCCCGGGACCCAAAAAATAGTGGATCACGTAAAATGATCCGACCAAGCCTAACAGGGATCCAATAACAGACCGAGGGGCCTCCCACGTCCCCTGGGGATGTTTCGTGTGATGTTGTGTGAAAATATCAACTTTCCTTTCGGGGCCTCCTGGGACCCTAAAAACCGTGGATTATTTATTATAGCCTTCACTTTTCGGCTTCTCAGGCCCATTTGTCATTTACGCCCAAACATATTCTAGAGGGTCTATCGTGACGCTAGAGGACCCCTGATGCCCCGGGACGATAAATCTGGGACCCTGAACTCCGAGTTTACCCGTTACTACGCTTAGAGTGGTGTCACGTAAAATGATCCATCCAAGCCTAACAATGACCAGATAGCCACCCTGGAGGCCTCCCATTTCCTCAAGGGGTGTCCGGTGTGATGTGCAAAAATATCATTTTTCCTTTCGGGGCCTCCCGGGTCCCCAAAAACCGTAGATGTAGATTATAGTTTTTTTTTAGGTAACATGGTTGTCCAAGCTTTCCTTGACTAATTCCACGGACCCAGGAACATCGTGGATTATACTGCACTAGCACATGACTTGAAAGAGGCAAACAGGGGATGGACTATGAACGTCAACCCCCCCCCCCCGCCCTGTCCCCAAAGAGAAAGGAGGATTATTGTACAATCTCCATAATCAATAATTCTATTGAGATACCCCATCGGCAATGGATACGTTTGACATTTTTGGAGGTCAGGTCAAAGGTATTATTATTGAAGTACATTCTTCTTTGTCCACTACAAATCCTCTCGAAGAGGGATTCAAAAGCCATAAATGCATATATATTAGCCCATCTAACTTATTTTGGTATCAAAAAGTTCTCAAGATGTAAACTTACCAACCCAAGCTTGTAGCTGATAATTTGATCATCCTCACCCCAAATGATAAGTGTTCGCTGCCTCACCTGTCAAAATGCATTTCTCAACTTCAAGATCGGTTCACATTGAATGTTTTAGATAACCCAAAATTTCTAATAGCATTGGTAGTTTATGCAGCAACGTACTAGAATATATTTTTGACTTCATTTTGAGAAGTGAGAGGTTGATTAATGTCTGACTACAAAAGAAATCATGCTCCTGTGTTTATTTTAGTTAGCTTTCAGCTGCTCGCAGCCTGAGTTTGTTGGCCTGCAATAGTTGTCTATTTCCAATATGATATTTGGCTTTACCAATGGAGGGAAATTACAAGTATTAATTTTATCTGAAAGTGAATGCACCAATGGCTGAGCAGTATTATGTGAGTGTGTTCAGCATGATTTTGAAAGGAGTTTGGACTAGACAGACAATATGACGTCGAATATTTTCACATGACAGGCTAGTAGTGAAGTACTTAACAACTTAGAATGGTGACAGACAGTTCTAATAGACTGTCAAGTGATTTTCCAAAAATGTGTAGGTGTAGCCGTGTAGGGATCCTTCTACTCATTGGCAAGGCACAAGTGAGAACCCCTTTCAATATTATCCACACGGAAATCCTCCCATTTTCATTGTGCTAAAATATCGCAAGGCAATGTCCAAACAAGCATATCAATCTAATTACCAGATTGCCAAACTTGGTTATCAAACTTCCTGAAGGCTAGTAAAACAGAAATGGATAACACGGGCTACTCATGAAATCCCAGACATCGACAAACGTCATCCACATACCTGTTTAATCAAGGGAATAACATTATAACCTCCACTTGCCATGAAATCAACAGTTGCATCCTCCCACCAGGGATATAAACAATGCAACCGACCAATCTGTTGTACCATATGAAATAAAACAATCAATCCCATGTCATGACTACATATTTCCAAATTAATAACAAGGTAAAAGAATGTTCTTACATTCATCCAGTCCAAGCTAGTGTCCAAGGATACGCTATTGAAAGCCAACTTATTCACATAAAATCGTAGAGGCACACTCTTCAGCAAAGCAACCTAATGCAATATAACAGTACAAGGGTTGTGTAATGAATTAGTTTTAGTATGAGAACCTGCAGTTAAGGCTATAATTAAGTTTTATAAGAATGGTGACCTAAGATGTCTCCTCAAAGTAAAGTAGTCATATCATACAGCAAACATGGATGTGAATGGATAAGAATCCCCAAAGGAAATGAAAATTAACCATATATAGATGTTACAACTTATTCTACTGGGCCAAGCACTCACTCCAGCATAAGCAATTAGTCTTGGGAGTTTTGCCATTTCACTCGTGCCTTCTGCATACACACTTGCATCAATCAAAATCAACTTGCTCACCTGAAAGACGAGGAGGAATATTTAGAATGTAACTTATATCATTTCAATTGCAGCAAATTCTCTGGGGCTTTGTTTTCAAAAACTATCTCAATAAATGAATCCTACTTACTGCTTCTGGATAGTAAACAGCAAAGTCAATCGCCACAGCAGCTCCAAGACTCGGTCCAACAAGTATCATTGGCTTTTTGATGTAAGATCTCCATAACTGTGATGGATGAGACAAATACAGAGATCAATCTGAAGAAACACTAAGAATAGCAACAAAAACCAATGAACCAGAACATGATGTCTTCATAAGGCTTCCAGCACTCATACAAAGGAATAATCTGCAGTTCTTTTTAACTCGTAAACCATTTAAAGATAAAGATGGATTTACTACCTGATACAAATGATCGCGTTTGGATGCTATGTCACACGATGGACGACTTCCTAATACACAAAGAAAAGAAAAGAATTTAAGAGAAAAAAGAAGCAGTGACCCGGAAAAGCAGATGAGGATTAAGAAGATTAGGGAAATAACAGACGGACGTAGCAATTATAGTTTTAATTCTAGATCCTAAGGAAAATTGACTTACCTAAATCAGAAAAACCCCAACCAAGAATGTCAATAGCCCAGCTGTCCAGACCAGCCTCCTCAAGCAACGGATACGTGTATCTCCATTCTAAACAAGAACTAAAGAATAACTGCAATGAACTATGGAGGGACTCAGAATTTCTTCCATAGCAACACATGCTCTAAGAAAGACTGACCTATCAAATCCGTGCAAGAGAACAACTGGTTCAGTTTTTCCGTTTGTCAACGGCCTCACACAACTGCTCATGATAGAAGTTTCTGACATTGTGACCTGCAATAGCATTGCAAGGCAGCAGTATTTAGGCTCCGTTCCTTTCAACAGAATTGAACAGAACAGAACTGAATTTGCTGAAAATATTTGAATCAAATGAATAGTAATATGTGAGACAAAAAGTAAGTTGTTGAACTATTTTTGCAAAATTGAAATGAAAATTGCATGGCGAAGATGAGAAGAACAAGGTCTTAGTAACACCACATCAGCTTGATACACATTGCACTAGAATATTCAACTGATTAATGCCATCTCTTGAACAACTTCAACTATTTTATTATTGTCTACAAGTTATATTTCTCATACCAAAGGTACAAAACATATAAGTATGTTGCAATAGAGCTACCAAGCTTGTTACAACATAGACCAAGAACTAACCCTGAATGGCCTAGCTCAACTAGTAAGACCTTTGAGATTTAATCTGAAGGTCCTGGGGTTCAAGCCTCCTCAGGGCCTATGGGATTATATGGGATTATATGGGATTAGCCGGACAAAGCACGGATATTCATGTTATCTTAAATAGACAACAACATAGACCAAGAACAGCCGAGAATTATCACCCTCACCCAGTCACCCTCCTTTTCAACAACTTTGAGCATGCTAGGTAAAACTGAAGACTTTTTTTTTTGGAAGGTAAGAAAGGAGTTACATTAGGGGACCAATCTCGAGGAGACTTGTAAGCATAATGCTCAAACAACACAAGCTCTTGAAGAAAAGGCATAAGCCAATCATGGTTGGGGACCCAGCGCAGGGATCCCGATCCCGAAGACCCCATTTATCTACCACGTGAAACGGATACAAAATATGCCCAAATTGGGCAGCCCTAAAAAGGGCAAGGGTATTGATTAACACTATGCCTTTAAATCCATGCTACAAATTGTTCTGTCTAGTCATTTCATCGTGCTAAAACAAATAAGAGCATTGCGGTTATGCAGTGACCTGTCTAATGACAAATGCTGATAGATTGAAACCAAGATATGTATACTACTCCAGCAAAATTAAATTTGTAACTAATGCAAAGTAGAGGTGAAATTTTGGTAGCAACACATAGCAAAGAAAGAACAAAGACTAATAGCAATTTGCCAATTTGCCATCATGACCGTTGGCCAGCCTCTCCCTTCTTTCCACCTATTCTAGCATTCTCCTCTCCTTGTCTCTTGCTTCTGTTCCGTCAAAGTTATCGAGGAGAAAACTAAGACTTTACTAAAATACCATATTTGCTTCCCTATAAATCACAAAACAAAACAAACCTACTAATGAATACTCAAATTGCATAATGACACTTCATTCATGATGCCCTTGGTAAGCTAACATTAGTTACAATCGAATAATTGGCATTGCCTATGGATGAAATTTTTGCTACAATTTGTTAGAGAATATTATATGTTAGATTATTCTATATCATTCTTTACGATGCAAGAACAGTCAATTACTCAATTCTAACGAGTTAACCATTCAAATGCTTAAATGAAAGTCTCAGAGCTAAACTTTTAGGATGTTGAATACCCCAAATTTTGTCATGTCATAGAAAAATCCAGTCCTTTTGATTGTTTTTGATAACAACCACAAAAGTAGCTACATCTAACATCTACACACAACACTTAACAGTAACCCCAGAAGAAGCCAATATGTCAAAAATGTCAAAAAGAATCATCAAAAACCCATTAAAATTCCAACAAAATAACACTTCACAGTAACCCCAGAAGAAGCCAATATGTCAAAAATGTCAAAAGCAATCATCAAAAACCCACTGAAATTCCAACAAAATAACACTTCACAGTAACCCCAGAATAAGCCAATATGTCAAATTGTCAAAAAGGAATCATCAAAAACCCACTAAAATTCCAACAAAATTACATCATAGTTTGAAGCCAGAGATGAAAATTTGGATACAATCGAAATGTAGCAAAGAAAGAACAAACCTGCACAGGCACTCTCTCAATCCTTTGAGCCAAATTACGAGCAAAAGGGTCTTTGATTTTCTCGACATCTTGGGGAAGAAATGAAGGGAACCCATTTGCCCAAACCCGAAAACGTGTCTTGGTTTTTGGTTTCTCTGGCTCTGGTGAACAAAGTGGTGAGTAGCTCGGTGTCAAAGATAACATTGCGCTTGTTAACGATGCCGTAACAGGCCAATTGGTTATTTCATTTGCCTTAGCCGAAGTTTGCAAACCTCGTCCACTCAGTGTACACTTTTATGATATAGAGACACACTCTCTCTCTCCCCTCTCTCTGTGCACCAGGGAAAAAAAAAGGAAAAATCCAGTTGGTGCCCTCGTGTTCTAAACTTGTTCAGTTGGTGCCCAATCGATTTTTAAAATCCAGCAGGTACCCCTGTATTGTTGTTCGCGTCTTCTCCGTGCCTTATTTTGGAGGCTCCGTTAATGGAGACGTTATGTTTAAAAAAAAAAAAGCTAAATCCATTTTTTATTAAAGGAAAACAAATAACCCTTGATTAAAAAAAAGGAAAACAAAAAAAAAAAGAAGCTAGATGTCACTTACCTTCCAGGCTTCAATGCTCTTACTTACCTGCCAAAAAAAATATCCAGACTCTCTCTCCTCTCTCCTCTCACAAACTCCTCCTACTTCTCAGTTCTCAGTCGAGCTTCACGCCATCGCCACCAACAGATCTATTCCCTCTCCTCTCTCTCTCTCTCTCCCTTGTGCTCTCTCTTTCTCTCGACCAACAGCCCGCCCCCACTCACGCCCGACCAACGAAAATCCTTGAGTTTGATATTTTAATATCACTATGAATATTTTCAAGTTGAACTTGAAATTATAAACACAGCTTATTTATGAGCTTTGCATATTTACGAATTTTGCATATTGATTGAACAGGTTTTTATTAAAAAGGTTCAACATATTGATTCAACATTTTATTAATTGAGATGAGGGAGGAACAAATTTGTTTTGATGGTGGTGTCTGTAAAAATGAAAGAGGGAAACATTTAGCTTCATAGTGAAAGTGGTGTAATCTTGGAGGGAAAAAAAGGGGGCAAAATAAACGTATTTTAAAATTTGGGAGGGAAACAAGGGGGAGGGGGTCGACTGGAACAACAAAAGGATAAGCTACGTCACACATAACGTCTGCATTAACGGATTTTACACAATAAGGCACGGAGCAGACTCGAGCAACAATATAGGGGCACCAGCTGGATTTTAAAAATCGATTGGGCACCAGCCGGACAAGTTCAGAACACGAGGGCACCAACTGGATTTTCCCAAAAAAAAAACACCGCACCATAGCCTCCTTCCAAATTAAGCTTTCTGTTTGACATTTTGATTTTAAACTTCATAAAACTTGACTATTAATCTAGGTAAAAAATAGAAAAATTTATAATATCGAAATACTATTTTTAGTGCTTGTTTGGTTGACACACAATTAATATGAGAAGTGCAACTTCCCAGGAAGTGTAAAATTCCTTGTTTGTTTGGTTGACAAAAAAACATAGGAATTAACTTCCCATAGGAAGTCACTTCCTCCAAAATAGAGGAACTTACTTACCAAGCCCCCCCGGTAAGTACTATTTTCCACATCACTTCCCATGAATTCAAAGTTTCTTTGTGCAACCAAATAAGTTTGAGCACTTCCCATAATTTTATATTTTCCATGAATTAGTACTTTCCATGGGAACTTACTTTCCTAATTCAACCAAACAAACACTTAGATTCATTTTTTGTTGTACTTTCACAACATCAACTTTTTATAATTTTAATCCTAATATAATTATAATAATTGATGGTCAAAGCGTTGTCTCGTATAATGTGCAAAGTCAAACAGAAAGCTCAATTTGGAACGGATGGAATATAAATTACTCAATTAACACATTTCCAAATCCAGCTACTTTTTGGAATCAATTTTTTTTTTTTGGAATCGATTTTGTTTTTTTTATCATCTTTTTGGAATCATTTTTTTTGGAATTGAATTTGATTTTTTATCCCCATTTTGGAATCGAATTGAACGAGCGTGATCCAAATAGCTTAACTTCACTGTTCTATCTCAATGCCTTGAGTTTCCTAGTGAAATGATCAATACTAAGAAATTAAATGAAAATAATCAGTTGATTATTATTCTTTTTTATTATTAATAATGAAATTAAATTAGATGTTGTTGATGTAATAGTATTAATATTTTATATTAGATGTTGTTGATGTAATAGTATTAATATTTTATGTTGTTCAATTGTAGACATGTAATTGAACAATAGATGATTATCGTTGTTCAGGACATGGCTTAGTTATATATGTGAAAGACTCTAAATATTTTGAATTCTAAGACCAAACTTTCTAAACTATTCTGTTCAAGGGGATTTAATTTGCGCGTCCCACTAGCACTACCAAACCCTCCTCCAATAGTCACCCGCTACCACCATGAGCTGCAGTCCCTCCATGCCTCTGTTCACTCACCCCTGGCCCACCGGCTACTCACTTGTGTTTGACAAAATTAATTGTAGTTGCGAGTGGTAGTCAAAAACTCCTGCACGTATTAGTTGTGTGTAACTTAAACTTCTAGATAGTTAGCTTTCCAGTTTTTGGCCACTAAAATATGGTAGAGCTCCTCTTTAAAGCTTGTGATCTATCCAAACAAGACTTTTGAGAAATTTAAACTAGGAACCCAAAATTGGTGAAATTCCTCCAAAAGCTCTCAAAAATTCTTTGTCATATATACATAAACTCAACCGGTCATGCATTGCCCATTCCCTCCCCTCTGTCTCCTCGATCATCTCACCCATGGCCCATGGGAGTTGGATTATAAGACTTCTTCTTTTTTTTTGGAGAAAGGGCACGCAGGCCTGCAATAATGTATGGTTGTTCGATCACTTAATGCAACGTATGGTCACGGCCACTTGGGAGTTATTTCTCATAAATCACATAGAGATGCTTGTGAGTAACAGCATCTATATATGTTTCGCCATCCCTCTCAAAAGAGAAACAATTTATCGTCAAAATAGCTGCGTTTTTTTTTTTTTGGTTAGACCATAGGTTCACCTAAGTTTTTTGGGTCAATAATAATCCTGCTTATGCCGGGTCGGCCTATGAAAGGTAAAGTGCTCCCACTAAGTAGTTTTTCCATCCACAAGATTATTCGAACCCTCGACCTTGCTCAAGTGACGAGAGTGTCGAACCACTCGAACCAACCACTTATTGATTCGTCAAAATAGCTGCCCAATCCAATTATTTATAGTACCCCATATACTAATTTATCCTACATAGTTATTATGTCTCAAGTTAAGCTTATTTCAGAATGCTTCATCAAACCAATCATCAACGATGAAAAGCATAGTTTGCCTTACCACTTGGGTCCTGGAGATGTATCCATGTTATCCGTAGCCTACATGCAAAGAGGTCTCCTCTTTGCTACTAAAACCAATACTCCTACTATTTCTTCTCTTTTGGAGAACCTCAAAGTCTCTCTATCTCATGCTCTAGTCCATTTCTACCCTCTTGCCGGCCGGCTTTCGACCGAGCTTTATGAAAAGGAACACTCATGTTGGATATACATCGATTGCAACAAAGGGCCCGGGGCAAGGCTCATGAGCGCAACCGCCCTCGACGTGACGATTTCTGACATCGTTCTCGGCTCCTCCTCCAACGGCGATGTTCCGAGTATAGTCCGATCATTCTTTGATTTTGGCGAAGGGGCTGTTAATCATGATGGTCATACTAGGCCTTTGTTGTCTGTTCAAGTCACTGAGTTAGCTGATGGGGTTTTTATTGGATTTTCCATGAACCATAGCGTTGGAGATGGTACATCCTTGACCCATTTCTTGAATTCGTGGTCTGAAATTTTCCTGAAATTATCATCAAATTCATTGGATGGGAACAACAGGATGATTATTACTAATAATGTGCCGATCTGTAAACAACCAATTCCTGATGGATATGGTCCGATTATTAAGCTACCGTATGTTAAGCCCGAAGAATTTATATCGCGGTTCGATGAAGTTGGTCAGCTTAGCCTTAGAAAGAGGGTCTTTCATTTCTCGGCTGCATCAATGGCAATGCTCAAGGCTAAGGTCAATGCCAATTACATCAACTGTCATGGCGGTGCCAATGACGGTAAGTACCTACTTCTTCGTCCCATAATATAAGTCGTTTAAGGTTTTTACACACGAATTAAGAAGGTTATTAAAGTCTCATGATCAATTCTAGCAAAAATAATTAAATTTGACTAGTTTACCCATTGACTTTGTATTTAGCAAAACAAATTAGTAATTAATGAGATAATGTGAAACAATAAGGGTAGAGTGGGTAAAATAATGAATGTTTTGTTGGAATTCTAAAATGACGTATGATATGGAAATAAACCAATTTTCCAGGGCCGTCTTCGACATTTTAGGGGCCCTGTGCAAAAGTGTGACTCGAGGCCCCTAAAAAGCAAAAAAAAAAATTGCGGTGATAAACTTTAATTAACATTCATTTGCCTAAATGAAGTACAAAAAGTTTCTGTCAAAAATCATTAATATAGTTCAAAAAGAATGTGACATTCATCCACAAAGACCTGTAAATGTAGCTGAGAATACTTTGCATAATCTAATAACATGGTCGGTACTATTGCACCACAAAATTAAATTAAAAAACAACTAGCTTCATTTGAATAGCGACATCCTTCTAGCATTCCTTGAAGCAAAATCGTTGACTAAATCTTCACAATCAACACTTTCCAAAATATCATTCTCAATTGCTATCGTTGCTAGTCCATTAAGTCTATCTTGTGTCATTGTAGAGCGCAAATAAGACTTCAACAACTTCAACTTGGAAAAACTTCTTTCTGCGGATGCAACAGTCACGGGAACCGTCAACAATATTCTATAGGCAACAATTGCATTAGGAAAAAAATCTAAACGTTTCAAGAGTTTTAAAATATCAAATGCTCTCATCTTTTCCTCAGGCAAGCATTCCCGAAGCAACTGTAGCTCCAAATACAATTCGTTTGCATCGATATCAGAATGTTCATGATTTTTAAGTGCAAATTCTAAACAACTACAACAAGATTTTAGACTCATATGATCCAACGATTGCAACTTGTCAGAAGTAAACAAGAAACCAAAAACATCTTCATATTGTTGATATTGCTCAAACCTCCTATTAAGTAAAACAATTGCTTGATCAACAATGCATACAAAATAACTAATCCTAAACAATTCCTTTGCAGATTTTTCAGCTAATGAGTCATCATTTGAATTCTCATCAAAATGTTTTTTCCTTCGAATTTGACGCCTTTGAGGAAATACTGGATTGATATCCAATTGAGAGGCAAGCTGTTCAGCAGCACTAATAGCATTATCAAAACCAGTTTGTCTATATTCTTCAAAATACAAAATCAACCCTCTTACTTTTTCAAGAGCAACATCAATGAGCATATCTTTGGATTGTAAATGCTTGCTTATTAAATTCACTGCATATAATATCTCAAACCAAATTATTAATGACACCAAAAACTCAAAGTCACCTAGCTCATTTTTTGCTAAAGATTGAGCTTCACTTCTGATTTTAGAATCATTATCAGTTTCTGCTATTTGAAGTAAAGCTTCTCTTATTTCTAAAATCTGAAATCTTATAGCTTTCACACTCTGAACACGACTTTCCCAACGAGTGGATGACAATGGCTTAAGAGTCAGCCCCGTTACATTATCTTTCAAAACTTGCCATCTCTTAGTAGAATTTGCAAATATAGTGTAGATGCGTTGTATGACTCCAAAAAAGTCCCTAGCCTTACCGGAAACATCAGCTATATCACATAACATCAAGTTAAGACTATGAGCACCACAAGGAGTATAAAAAGCTCTAGGATTTATATCTAAGAGTTTCTTTTGGACTCCTTGATGTTTTCCTTTCATATTTGACCCATTGTCATAACTTTGTCCTCGCACATTATCTATATCTAGATCAAGCAACTTCAGTTCATTTTGTAAAACATCAAAAAGTCCCTGCCCAGTTGTATCATTCACATTCAAAAATCCTAAAAAAGATTCCTCAATCGTAACACAAGTTGAAGAAACATCCACACATCTTAATATCAAAGACATTTGTTCTTGGTGACTAGCATCGGGAGTACAATCAAGTATCACCGAGAAATACTTCTCATGCTTTATTTTTTTGATGATTTCAGATTTAATTGTAGAAGCAAGCAAAAGTATTAACTCATTTTGAATGTTATGACCAAGATAATGAACATGAATATCATCATTTCTAATGCGTTGAACATGCTCTCGAATAACTAGGTCAAACTCTGCTGACATTTCAATTAAGCCCAAAAAATTTCCATTGTTGTCTTGAAACAACTTTTCATTAGTACCACGGAAAGCAAGATTACGTTTCGCCAAATATTTAACAAATGAAATAATTCTTACCAACACATTTTTCCAATGCTCTTTTTCTTTCCGAAGTTGCATTTGAGCTACTTTATCAATAGTTCGATTCTTTTGAAGCCTTAAACGCAAATCATACCAAGTGATCATATTCTTAACATGCGCTATGCTGGATTCATGCTCTCTTAGCCTATTGCTAATATGTGACCAGTCCCCAAATCCTTCATTAATTAATTGACCTTTTGCAAGGTCTTTTTTGAAAATTTTACAGCAAAAGCAAAACACTTTATCAAGCTCCTTTGAATAGACAAGCCAATCTCTATCCGACTTCTCTCCATTTGATAAAATCCTAGTATAGAATGTGGAAGAAAATCGTCTAAAATATTTATCCCTAGGACCTTTTTCAATAGACATATCTCTTTTAGGGCCCCCATTTGCCACTAAAAGATCGATCATTTTCGAATCAAGGGCATCCCAAAGCCTTGGATCAAATATATCCACCATAGGTTCAACATTATCATTAACCTCAGCATCTTTATTTACATTATCTACATCATTAATATTATCATTCTCAATCTCAATCTCAATAGGCACATCACCATTATTAGGAGCATTTTCCTCATTTATAGGCACATTAATATCATCAGCAACACCAACATCATTCTCATTTATATGCAAATTCACACCAACATCAACATTGTTCACATCTGCAGGCACATCACCATTTTGGTTTTCATTTGGAACTTCTGACTCTTTGATAAAGAACTTATCAATAGCTCCTATTTGAGTCCTAGTTAACTCTATAATTTTTTTCTTTTTTTTACGCTTTTCACATCCAGAATTATACTTTCTAAACTTAGAAGACATAACCACAAAAATTAGAGCAATATAGAGAAAAATCAAGGAGCGAAAAAACCTGGGAGTTGACGGCTGATGTTTACGAATTAAACACCATCTGATCCATTTTTTTCCTTTCAGTCAAAAACCTTCAATAAAATGTATCATCTCATCAGAAAAAGAAATAAAGAAAAGTACAATATTGAACAAATTCTTGAAAGTTATCAAAAAAAAAAAAAAAAAGGTATCATCTCGCTCTAGTAATACATCACATGCAGGCCCGGCTATGAACAGGTTCATGTGGGGCGACTGAACAGGGCCCCAAAATTTAGGGGCCCCAAAAAAAAAGCCCACCCACGGTTTAAAAAAAAATAAAATAAAAAATTGTACTAAATACTAGTGTTTCTACAGAAGACACGGGAGAAGGGCCAGAAAGCAAAAAAGCAGATTGAAAGAGGAAAGTAGCCAAATTGACGCCTCACCTTCTTCCCCAATCTTCTTCTTCAATTTTCCACACCTCTGTCAATTCCAAAATTACAACGGCAAATCAATTCAATATCTCATTCAATGGCAATAATTGATCTCCTTCTTCTCTTCTTCTCTCTCCCGTATATATTTTGTGGGTTGGGTGTTACTAAATGCCGCCCCTAAATTACTAGGTACCGCCCCCCAAAATTCCAATTTTGCCCTTTTTTAATTTTTCACTCATCCTCTCCCTCTCTCCCTCTCTAACTCTCACACCACTTCTCTCCCACTCTACCACCCACTCTCATACCCAACCTTCATCAACATTCACTCAAGCAACCCGCGGATGTCTGCCGGCGATCAAGAAGTGCCGTCGACGGTGGCGGAGGTAAAATTAATTTTTTTTGCGCATTTTTTTTGCACGGTCGTCTGAGATTTTCGACTCACCCTTGGGTGAGTCGTCTGCTACAGGCGACCCATCCAAAGGGAGTCGTCTGTAGATCGCGACTCACCCTTGGGTGAGTCGTCCGCTACAGGCGACTCACCCTTGGGCGAGTCGAGATCAATAGACGACTCACCCCTGGGTTGGTCGCCTGTAGCAGACGACTCACCCTTGGGTGAGTCGAGATCGACGACCGACACAAAAAAAAAATTTATTATTATTATTATTATTATTATTATTATTATTATTATTATTATTATTATTATTATTATTATTATTATTATTATTTATTGTTTGAATTTAAGATTAAGCTAACATTGTTTTCGTTGTTTTCGTTAGATTCCTTTGGAGCGGTTCGGTGGTGATGGTGTTGATTACAGTACGCATTTCGTCACTGATGAGTTATTTGATAGTGATACAGATGCAATTAATTGGGCAAAACAAATTGCACTTACTATCGGGTTTGAGTTGATAATTTCGTCACACAAGAAGAGTGGAAGCGTAAAATTGTTAAGATGCAATCGAGGTGAACGCTACAGAGGGGAATTAAGAGACTTAGATACTGCTGCTCGGAAGAATACGAAAACAAAGGCTTGTAAATGTACGTTCCAGTTGAGAGCTTGGCAAGTGTATGGATCCAGTAGTTGGATGATTGTCACATTGCCTGGGACTAGGGGTACGCACAACCATGACTTTGCTGTGTATCCTGAGGGATATCGTCAGATGAGTGGTCTTAGTCCTGGGTCAAAGAAACTCGTTCGTGACATGACTTCGGCACAAACAAAGCCATGTGCTATCTTGGCCGCGATTAAGGAAAAATTTCCCGAGGACAATGCAACTAGACGGCATGTGTACAACCACAGAGATCGTATAAGGAAACTTGATTTTGAAGAGAGAGATGTCATTGGTCAGTTTCATCATTTAGCTGTGGCGAATAAGTACGTACATTGGACAAGAGCCGACCGAGCTACTAATGAGGTAACTCACGTGTTCATGGCACACCCTACATCAATTCAGTTACTTCGGTCTTTTCGTTGGTTGATTGGCTTAGATTCCACGTACAAAACAAACAAGTATAAGATGCCGTTTCTTGAGATAGTGGGGATGACTCCAACCAATAAGAACTTCCTCATAGCTTATGCCATTATGAAGGATGAGACTCAGGCAAGCTATGCATGGGTCTTAGATAAGTTGAGGATGCTTATTGGAAATGATGTACACCCAACAGCAATTGTGACCGATCGTGAGCTAGGGTTGATGACACCTATTAGAGAGATATTTCCCGAGAGTGCCCATTTGCTCTGTACATGGCACATTAACAAAGTCGTTGAAGACAAAGTGTACAGACTTTGTGGAAAAGATAAAGCCGTCGCGCAGAGGTTCAAGAATGGGAGGTGGAAAATTATCATGGAAGCTTCCACAGAAGCTGCGTACGATAGAGCAGTGCGTACGATGAAGGTTAGTTGGAGGACTTACCCTCACGTGATATCCTATGTAGAGGAGACCTGGCTGAGACACAAAGAGATGTTTGTGGCTGCGTGGACGAATAAGGTGCTACACCTTGGCAACACTACGACTTGCAGGGTGGAGAGTGCACATGCCGCGCTAAAACAGTGGTTGAACTCCTCAACTGGAGCTTTGGACAATGTTTGGAACAAGGTCAACAAGTCAATCGAGTCACAAATAACTGAGATCAAGTACACACTTGAAGAGTGCAGAAGACGAAGAAGTGTGGTGTACTCGGGTTTCCCATTCAACTATCTGACCGGGTATGTTTCCCATTACTGCTTACAAATATTATTGGCTGAGCTGAACAGGATGAGAGAATTGAGTCACCAAGTATTTGATCGTTGCGGTCGTGTATTGAGATCCACTCATCAGATCCCGTGTGCGTGTGAGTTGAAAACGGCCACGGATACGGGCACGCCAATTAGCTTGAATAGTGTCCACGAATTTTGGCGAACACTCGTTATTAGTGATGCAGTGGAGATAGCTACGCTTGACATGACTGAGCATCCATCTGAGGACCATCGATACTTTCGGTCTCTGGTCGACGAGGTTAACTCAAGCGACCCGGCAGTTGTGCGCAACATATCTGTCCTTATGAATGAGCAGCTTCATCCTGAGGAAGCGAGTTACGTCGAGCCGGAAGCGAACACGACAGTCAGAGGTCGACCGAGAGGGAGTTCCTCTACCAGACGTGATCCTAGTTCATGGGAGTACTCCTAGAGGGGTCGTGGTCGCCCTAGGTCATCCAGTTCGAGCCGCGGGCGTGGTCGTACCTCATCCTCATCGAGTAACTTCATAAACAGTACTGGTATGAAAACCCATAATTTATTAACATGTACATAATGTTGTTACTTTTTGATAAGTACTATTATTGACTTTCTATTTTATTGTCTTGCAGCTGGACACGCAATAGATATCACTGAATTCTATCATGTTAACAAAATTCCGGGAATCATCGTACCTTTCATTGAAGGATATCTCGATGTGCTTGGGGATGGTAATTGCGGTTTCCGTGTCATTGCGGACTACATTTTCGGAGACCAAGAGCAATGGCGAGTGGCGAGAGTTTGCATTGCACATGAACTCTTAGCTAACCGAGCATTGTACGAAAACTTATACGTTGAAGGGGTCGACGCTGGTTACCGCCGTATTATGTGGGACGGAGGTGCGTGTAACGATGATCACTGGATGACAGTAATTGAGGATTTGTTCCCGATTGCCAACCTCTTCAATGCAGCGATTATGTTATTCGGATACAGCAGCGGAAGGGGGTTATATCATTGTTACACAGTGCTACCGTTCCAAGCACCTTCGACTGCTACACGTCCAAGTAGGGAAATTGTCATGTGTCATTTAGGTGATTCGTATTCCCATTATATCCGTCTGGATTTAGCCTCAGATTTCCCTGTTCCTCCGATATGCGAAGCATGGTTTACTTTCCGTTCTGATAGTGTCGCTGGTTGGGAGCAAATGTATGTTACGCGAAGAGCACATTGGGATCGTTTAGCGAGGTCGATGTAATTGAATGTTTTGCGTGATTGTTATACTTATATCATTGTCACATTTTTGTGTGATTGTTATATTTTGCATGTGGAGAGTGGTCGTGATTATTGGAGGTAAATAAAACAACAAATTACAATAAAACAAAAAATGTAAATAAGAAACAACAAATTACAATAACACAAATAAATAATAACAATAACAATGAAACTCTTATAATAACAAATTCATCTAGGGTCAATACATCATTTGGCAGCCCGCCAATCTCTCATATACTCGTCCAATTGGGATCGAGTACCTTCCGCTTGCTCCGGAGGAATCAAAGTAATGGCCTGCTCATGTAAGACGGCTAGACGATTCACCCACTGCAAAAAAGTAACAATGAGTGTGAGTTCAGAGATATGTAATACGTAAAAAAAAAAATATATTTTAGTTTAGTTAATCACTTACATAATCGCTGTTGGATCGTGGAGGAATCACAGGTGCTGCAGCGTCACGTATCAGCCGAGGGTGGGAGTGAAGGTAGTACCATGCGAGGTAGTCATCCGTACATGCTGTGGGATCTGACGTGGATGCCTGAAACCCATGGAGACCAAGAATGTAAAATCCCGGGAACATACGCCAAGCATCAGATGAGATCCGTTCGGGGAAGACAACCTTGTACGAATGACTGCTCCATGACCTGATCGCTTTGACTGGCCTAAAGATCGGGGTTGGGATACTCTGTACGTACCCGATTTGTCGTAAACAACGACCAGGCATGTACGGTTCGATAATATCCCGATACTGTAGCCACCCCATGAATACAGTCCTCGGTACAGATACTGCCGGGTTAGAACCGTACGGCAGCCACACCACCTACGTAGAAATGTTGAAAGTTACGGTGAAGTAAAAAAACATAGCAAACGACGAAATAAATCATGAACACCGATAACTAAATGACGTACCTCTGTCGCTCGCAGATGATCCAAGCGTCTACGTAAGGAGTCCAGTCGACCCATGTCCTTGCCCTCAGCCAGGGCACTCCATACGGACGCACGGGGAGCCTCGTCGTCCCCGACAACCATCCGCTCCCGATGAGGTCGGAAGCAGGGAAAGTACTCGTATATCCATGCCTGCAGGAGAGTTAGGCATCCGCAGATGCCCTGAGAATCCCCGCGACTAGCTATACCGAGCTGACGATATAGGAAGGCGAGGGCAGCAGATCCCCAAGAGAAGTCATGCACCGTATCGACACCGTCGTCCATCACCTCCATCACGCAGGAGGGTCTAATACGGTTACCACTCTTGTCGACAAACAAGGTGGATCCAATAAGTAACCACATCCAAGCTATCGCCTGGATGTCATCTATTTGCTCACGGCAAAGCTCAAAAACCGACTCCGTGAGGACCGCACCGCCCTGCCAGTGGCTACACATCAGTTCTTCTGGGCTGACCCCGAGAACCTCCATGGCCGCCGTCTGCAGCTGCCCATCCCGTCCCTCATTGGAAACGAGCTCTCCGTCTACAGGAATCCGAAGAATATGCCATACATCGTGCAACATGATCGTCATCTCTCCGAACGGCATGTGGAACGAGTTCGTATCCGGCTGCCACCTTTCCACGAATGCAGATATCAGGGGGAAGTCAATATGTCTGAACATAATGTCTGCCAGGTGTGATAACCCAGTCCCCTCGATCTGGGCCCTCATCTCGGCCGACATCTCCGCTCGCCACTGACTCAGCCGCTGACATACAGTCCATCGGTTCTGACACTTCAAGAGACCCCTCATCTCTCCATTCCACATACGAGACGCTACGTGGCCCAAGAAGCTCGGTATGACGCTATCATCCGTCGGCCCACCGGACACAGGCTCTGTAACAAGCCACGTAGTGTCGTCCTCCGCTTTAGATCGTTTGCCAGTACTGGACGACCCAGTACTAACAAACCTACCGCCTCTGCCCTTCACCACGCGCCAATCTGAGGATAATTCGACGCCAATCTGATCATCGGACTGATCCCCGGAGTAGAACTCGCTAGTTGCGTAATCGTCTTGCTCAGCAGTCATCTCCCTCATCCGAACTGCCTCTCTCTGTCTCCGTACAGAGGCATCAATCCCGCGCGTCCTCGTGTGACGCGGTCCTAAACCAGCTAGTTCACTAAATAACCGAGGCACCGATTTACCGGCTCCTCCCATCTATCATTTCACATTTTTAATTAATTAAACAATAATCAATAATAATAATAATAATAACAATAAATAATAATAATAATAATAATAATAATAATAATAATAACAATAAATAATAATAATAATAATAATAATAATAACAATAAATAATAATAATAATAATAATAATAATAATAATAATAATAATAATAACAATAAACAATAAATAATAATAATAATAATAATAATAATAATAATAAATAATAATAATAAATAATAATAATAATAATAATAACAATAAATAATAATAATAATAATAAATAATAATAATAATAATAATAATAATAATAATAATAAATAAATTTTTTTTGTGTCGGTCGTCTGGTCTCAGACGACTCACCCAAGGGTGAGTCGTCGGCCGATCTCGACTCACCCTTGGGTGAGTCGCCCCAGACCGGCGACTTACCCAAGGGTGAGTCGTCTGCCTGTCTCGACTCACCCAAGGGTGAGTCGTCTGCGACAGACGACTACCCTTGGGCGAGTCGAGATCGGCAGACGACGCACCCTTGGGTGAGTCGCCCGTCTCAGGCGACTCACCCAAGGGTGAGTCGAGATCGGCAGACGATCGACGCAAAAAAAAAAAAAAAAACACAACTTCAATTCATAACTTCACGATTCAATTCAAGGCAAAAAATATTCAATTCAAGGCAAAAAAAATTCAATTCAAAAAAAAAAAAAAAAAAAATTCGAAAAGTTACCCCCCCGCGCCGTCGGTCGCCGCCTCCCTCGCCGTCGAAACCTCTGCCGCCGCTGCCGCTAGCACTTGACATGGTCGTGGTGGTGGTGGTGGTGGTTGCCGGTGTGATGGTGTGGTGGTGAGGATGAGTGAGTGAGGAAGAGAGGATGAGTGAGAGTGAGTGAGGAAGAGGGGTGGGTGAGGGTAAAATTGGAAAGGGGGAGGGGGGGGCGGTAGCTAGTAAAAAGGGGCGGTATTTAGCAATTCACTTATTAAATCATATCCAATTACTCTTCTCTTTTCTTCATCTATTCTCATCTCATCTTCTTCCTCTGAAATTGGGTTTGAACTACAAATTGCTTGATACTGTTTATGAATTTGGGTAGTGGGTTGTACCCAACAATTCGTTTCTTCTTAATTCATTTGCAACCAATTGTGAGGTAAACTACTCGAACCCTAATCTCTCTCTTTCCCCTAAATTAAACAATCTGATGTTGGTTTCGTGTAAATTATTCATTGTCTTTGGTAATTTTAAGTATATATGATTGTTTTATTGAGATTTTGAGAATGAATGGCGTTAGGAATTTGATTATTTGGTCAACAATTTTCTGCCTTTTTTTTCCTCCAGTGTTCTAGCCCTTCTAGGATACAAAGGTATAGTAGATGTGAACTAATTAGGTGTTAATAACTTAAATACATCATAGCGTGGTTGTTTTATAATCAGAGGCGGGGCTAGAAGGTGATTATCATGCTTGCTTCTCCGCAGGAAGTTACCTCTAGTTTTTCAAGCTGAAGTCCTTGCCCACCTTTCTTTTAGAATGCAGTAATTAGTTCTTTTGAAATTGCTGCTTATATTCCACCAAATGATTTTTGTGCTGTGTTCCTCAGCATTTTTTCTATAGTATTCCAGAACAACTTTTGGGTTACTGGTGGCCACAAATATGTTCTAGTTGACTTTGCAATGAGACAATTATCTATTTTCAGTTTTTCACCTAGGCATGTGATGTATTACTAGAGCGAGATGATACCTTTTTTTTTTTATTTTTGATAACTTTCAAGAATTTGTTCAATATTGTACTTTTCTTTATTTCTTTTTCTGATGAGATGATACATTTTATTGAAGGTTTTTGACTGAAAGGAAAAAAATGGATCAGATGGTGTTTAATTCGTAAACATCAGCCGTCAACTCCCAGGTTTTTTCGCTCCTTGATTTTTCTCTATATTGCTCTAATTTTTGTGGTTATGTCTTCTAAGTTTAGAAAGTATAATTCTGGATGTGAAAAGCGTAAAAAAAAGAAAAAAATTATAGAGTTAACTAGGACTCAAATAGGAGCTATTGATAAGTTCTTTATCAAAGAGTCAGAAGTTCCAAATGAAAACCAAAATGGTGATGTGCCTGCAGATGTGAACAATGTTGATGTTGGTGTGAATTTTCATATAAATGAGAATGATGTTGGTGTTGCTGATGATATTAATGTGCCTATAAATGAGGAAAATGCTCCTAATAATGGTGATGTGCCTATTGAGATTGAGATTGAGAATGATAATATTAATGATGTAGATAATGTAAATAAAGATGCTGAGGTTAATGATAATGTTGAACCTATGGTGGATATATTTGATCCAAGGCTTTGGGATGCCCTTGATTCGAAAATGATCGATCTTTTAGTGGCAAATGGGGGCCCTAAAAGAGATATGTCTATTGAAAAAGGTCCTAGGGATAAATATTTTAGACGATTTTCTTCCACATTCTATACTAGGATTTTATCAAATGGAGAGAAGTCGGATAGAGATTGGCTTGTCTATTCAAAGGAGCTTGATAAAGTGTTTTGCTTTTGCTGTAAAATTTTCAAAAAAGACCTTGCAAAAGGTCAATTAATTAATGAAGGATTTGGGGACTGGTCACATATTAGCAATAGGCTAAGAGAGCATGAATCCAGCATAGCGCATGTTAAGAATATGATCACTTGGTATGATTTGCGTTTAAGGCTTCAAAAGAATCGAACTATTGATAAAGTAGCTCAAATGCAACTTCGGAAAGAAAAAGAGCATTGGAAAAATGTGTTGGTAAGAATTATTTCATTTGTTAAATATTTGGCGAAACGTAATCTTGCTTTCCGTGGTACTAATGAAAAGTTGTTTCAAGACAACAATGGAAATTTTTTGGGCTTAATTGAAATGTCAGCAGAGTTTGACCTAGTTATTCGAGAGCATGTTCAACGCATTAGAAATGATGATATTCATGTTCATTATCTTGGTCATAACATTCAAAATGAGTTAATACTTTTGCTTGCTTCTACAATTAAATCTGAAATCATCAAAAAAATAAAGCATGAGAAGTATTTCTCGGTGATACTTGATTGTACTCCCGATGCTAGTCACCAAGAACAAATGTCTTTGATATTAAGATGTGTGGATGTTTCTTCAACTTGTGTTACGATTGAGGAATCTTTTTTAAGATTTTTGAATGTGAATGATACAACTGGGCAGGGACTTTTTGATGTTTTACAAAATGAACTGAAGTTGCTTGATCTAGATATAGATAATGTGCGAGGACAAAGTTATGACAATGGGTCAAATATGAAAGGAAAACATCAAGGAGTCCAAAAGAAACTCTTAGATATAAATCCTAGAGCTTTTTATACTCCTTGTGGTGCTCATAGTCTTAACTTGATGTTATGTGATATAGCTAATGTTTCCGGTAAGGCTAGGGACTTTTTTGGAGTCATACAACGCATCTACACTATATTTGCAAATTCTACTAAGAGATGGCAAGTTTTGAAAGATAATGTAACGGGGCTGACTCTTAAGCCATTGTAATCCACTCGTTGGGAAAGTCGTGTTCAGAGTGTGAAAGCTATAAGATTTCAGATTTTAGAAATAAGAGAAGCTTTACTTCAAATAACAGAAACTGATAATGATTCTAAAATCAGAAGTGAAGCTCAATCTTTAGCAAAAAATGAGCTAGGTGACTTTGAGTTTTTGGTGTCATTAATAATTTGGTTTGAGATATTATATGCAGTGAATTTAATAAGCAAGCATTTACAATCCAAAGATATGCTCATTGATGTTGCTCTTGAAAAAGTAAGAGGGTTGATTTTGTATTTTGAAGAATATAGACAAACTGGTTTTGATAATGCTATTAGTGCTGCTGAACAGCTTGCCTCTCAATTGGATATCAATCCAGTATTTCCTCAAAGGCGTCAAATTCGAAGGAAAAAACATTTTGATGAGAATTCAAATGATGACTCATTAGCTGAAAAATCTGCAAAGGAATTGTTTAGGATTAGTTATTTTGTATGCATTGTTGATCAAGCAATTGTTTCACTTAATAGGAGGTTTGAGCAATATCAACAATATGAAGATGTTTTTGGTTTCTTGTTTACTTCTGACAAGTTGCAATCATTGGATCATATGAGTCTAAAATCTTGTTGTAGTTGTTTAGAATTTGTACTTAAAAATCATGAACATTCTGATATCGATGCAAACGAATTGTATTTGGAGCTACAGTTGCTTCGGGAATGCTTGCCTGAGGAAAAGATGAGAGCATTTGATATTTTAAAACTCTTGAAACGTTTAGATTTTTTTCCTAATGCAATTGTTGCCTATAGAATATTGTTGACGGTTCCCGTGACTGTTGCATCCGCAGAAAGAAGTTTTTCCAAGTTGAAGTTGTTGAAGTCTTATTTGCGCTCTACAATGACACAAGATAGACTTAATGGACTAGCAACGATAGCAATTGAGAATGATATTTTGGAAAGTGTTGATTGTGAAGATTTAGTCAACGATTTTGCTTCAAGGAATGCTAGAAGGATGTCGCTATTCAAATGAAGCTAGTTGTTTTTTAATTTAATTTTGTGGTGCAATAGTACCGACCATGTTATTAGATTATGCAAAGTATTCTCAGCTACATTTACAGGTCTTTGTGGATGAATGTCACATTCTTTTTGAACTATATTAATGATTTTTGACAGAAACTTTTTGTACTTCATTTAGGCAAATGAATGTTAATTAAAGTTTATCACCGCAATTTTTTTTTTTGCTTTTTAGGGGCCTCGAGTCACACTTTTGCACAGGGCCCCTAAAATGTCGAAGACGGCCCTGATCACATGCCTAGGTGAAAAACTGAAAATAGATAATTGTCTCATTGCAAAGTCAACTAGAACATATTTGTGGCCACCAGTAACCCAAAAGTTGTTCTGGAATACTATAGAAAAAATGCTGAGGCACAAAAATCATTTGGTGGAATATAAGCAGCAATTTCAAAAGAACTAATTACTGCATTCTAAAAGAAAGGTGGGCAAAGACTTCAGCTTGAAAAACTAGAGGTAACTTCCTGCGGAGAAGCAAGCATGATAATCACCTTCTAGCCCCGCCTCTGATTATGAAACAACCACGCTATGATGTATTTAAGTTATTAACACCTAATTAGTTCACATCTACTATACCTTTGTATCCTAGAAGGGCTAGAACACTGGAGGAAAAAAAAGGCAGAAAATTGTTGACCAAATAATCAAATTCCTAACGCCATTCATTCTCAAAATCTCAATAAAACAATCATATATACTTAAAATTACCAAAGACAATGAATAATTTACACGAAACCAACATCAGATTGTTTAATTTAGGGGAAAGAGAGAGATTAGGATTCGAGTAGTTTACCTCACAATTGGTTGCAAATGAATTAAGAAGAAACGAATTTTTGGGTACAACCCACTACCCAAATTCATAAACAGTATCAAGCAATTTGTAGTTCAAACCCAATTTCAGAGGAAGAAGATGAGATGAGAATAGATGAAGAAAAGAGAAGAGTAATTGGATATGATTTAATAACCCACAAAATATATACGGGAGAGAGAAGAAGAGAAGAAGGAGATCAATTATTGCCATTGAATGAGATATTGAATTGATTTGCCGTTGTAATTTTGGAATTGACAGAGGTGTGAAAAATTGAAGAAGAAGATTGGGGAAGAAGGTGAGGCGTCAATTTGGCTACTTTCCTCTTTCAATCTGCTTTTTTGCTTTCTGGCCCTTCTCCCGTGTCTTCTGTAGAAACACTAGTATTTAGTACAATTTTTTTTTTTTTTTTTTTTTAAACCGTGGGTGGGCTTTTTTTTTGGGGCCCCTAAATTTTGGGGCCCTGTTCAGTCGCCCCACATGAACCTGTTCATAGCCGGGCCTGCAATTTTCTAGAATGACTTATATTATGAGTATCGTACAAGATAGCTACGACTTGTTTTAACCAATTTCAATTTTCTAATATTATTTTGATATTATTTTTTAATTTTACTTTTGTAGGCCTGGTGGTTCAAGTAGAAATCTATAATGCTCTTTGTTGGGGAAATAGGCTACTCTTGTGGGCCTGGCTGTCAAGTAGAAATCAACGTTTTTTGTGAGGGAATAAATAGGCTACTGATCTTGTAGGGCTGGCTGTTCAAGTAAAAATTAATGTCTTTTTTGCGGTTTTTAATCTGGTATTTTGACTATTAATATCTATAAAAATATACATTTAAAATTTATAAAAATTTAATATTTTGACAATATATTTTAAATAAAATCTGATCCATATACTTTCAAATCATAATTTATAGGGATTTTTTACATATTTAAGGTCAAAGTTTACAAAGTTTGACTTAAAAAAGCAAATATTGTAGGAAATTTAAAGAGAAACCGAGAGAGTACCATATAAGGAAACATAAAGATTTCTCTGCGCCTAATATAAAAGAAAAGCGTAAAGATTTCCGTTGACCGAAGGGAGTATAATTCTATATTATTCTCACAATTAATCATTGGCTAATTTCCTGCTCCAGGTAGTATTGCTGGTGTTAATCAAGTAAACATCTCATCCTTTCAGGCGTTATCTGCACTAGTATGGCAATCCATTACTCGAGCACGAAACCTACCTTCAGATGAAGTTACAGTATGTAGATTAGCTGTCAACCTAAGGCCTCGTTTAAACCCACCCTTGTCAAATGAATATTTTGGAAATTTCCTTACTGGTGCCATGCCAACATCCAAGGCCAGTGAGTTGCTAAAAAATGGTTTGGGTTGTGTTGCCATGTTGCTTAACCAAACAATAGCAAGCAAAGATGACAATGCAGTGAGGATCCTTGGATTCCTCGCCCCCTTTTGTGTGCGAGTGCTAGTACTTTTGTGACGATTGGCGGTTCACCAAGGTTTGAGGCGTATCAGCCAGAGTTTGAGCTAGGTAGAGCAGTCGCTGTTCGGACTGGATTCACCCACATCTTTGATGGACACGTGAATGCCATGCCAGGACAAGGAGGCGGCGGTAGTGTGGACTTAGACATATCTCTTAGACCAGAGACAATGGATCGGCTTTTATCTGATCATGAGTTCATGAGTTTTGTCTCAACACCTTGTGTTCTAAATTGAAATGATCAATACTGATGAAGAAATCAAATGAAGATAATCAGTTGATTTGTATTCTTTTTATGATTAACGAAATTGAATTAGATGTTTTTTATGTACTAGTATTGTTACTCTATGTTGTTCAATTGTACACGAGTAACTAAACCATAGATGTACCAATTATAACCAAACAATTCCTCTCTGTAGGAAAATATTTCCTTCGTGGAAAACTTATTATTGGCTTTTGTCTCATCACCTTTACTCTTCTTCCCACCGCCCATTTACTTCTCCCTGCCACCGCCTCTCCACGCCCAACACCATTTTACCATCTCTTTACTACCTACCCACCCTCCTTAAACTATCCACACATTTACATCTACCCACATGCCAATTAAATAATTAAACCCCCCCCCCTTTCCACCCGCCATCAATGAACCTCATGAATGACATGGAAGAAAGCTCTGCCCCTCCTGAAATTTCATTTAATGATCTCAGATCAACTTAGCTCTTGATCCTGACCTTACAGCCAGAGTTAACAAATTTGCCTAATCGGGCATGTATTTACAGAAAAACCTATAAAAATGACTCTTGCAAAATCAATAATGGAAAACGGATGGAATCTTCAAGGGAAACCATCCTTTGAGATCATGAGTGACTTTAACTTCCTTCTCACCTTCAAAAACATGCAAGATCGAGATAAAGTGGTCAATAGAGGTACTTGGGTCGTTCTTGGCAGAAACATAATAATGAAACAATGGGACCCGAGTCATAGGGTCGAAACCATTAATTTCAACCTCTCTCCGTTCTGGGTCCAGGTCCATGGGCTGAAAGGTGATATACTTACTGAGAGAAATGTCGTAGCCATTGGCCACCATATTGGTGAACTGGTGGGTATCGATGATGTCCCAGAAAGCAGATTAATATCACGAGGATACCTCAGAGTCAGAATTATAGTAGACCTCCGTAAGCCACTCTTCCGTGGTTTTGCTCAGCCAGTAAAAGATGGGTTGTCATGGGTTCAACTTAAGTATGAACGAATTGCGGATTTCTGCTACAATTGTGGTAGATTGGGGCATGATAAGAAAGAATGCAAAGCCACAACAACAAGTACCTTCTCCTCCCCAGATCTAGGATATGGACCATTTATGAAAGCCACGGATTTCTTGGACTGGAATCTAGCCACAAAATTAGTGCAATCACCTGCTGACCTCAACAACACAGTGGCAAGAGAAAGGTTTGAGGCAAAGAAGCTCTTAGAAGCTGCCCTAGCCAAGAAAAAAATCCATGGCAGAGGAAAAAAAGCAAAGGCAGGTAATGCCCAGATACCGTCAAGCGAGTCATTCACCTTCGACCTAGAATATGCTACTATTTCCTATGATGCTGAGACAACGGATGTTACGGAGGTAGACAAGACAAATCGAGCTAATGAGATCATGAGCTGGTCGGGAAAAAGCATGTCTATGATGCTATGAGCAGGCTGACACACCCCTTACCCCAAGCCAAAATCTTTTGGTGCAGGTCAGTAATCCCGGGGATTTCTCCCATCCCTCTGATTATTTAATAACTGGAAACTTTGATACACTGTCATCCCTACCCCTTAATTTTGAAGAATATAATATGTGGGGTCGTGCCTGTAACCCGTACACCATGTACCATCGCTATCCTCACCTTGACCCATCCAAACATAGCCCAAACGCCCTTACTGGATCGACCCATTCTGACAAAAGCCCAGCTGCAATAAAATTGCCCCCCTACACTGTTACAGAGCCTGAAGAAATCAAAAGCCCAACCCACTCCCCACAAAAGAAAGCCCACCAGATACATCAGAAAGCCAACTCCTCACAATGCCCAAAATCATTTACCTCCCCCAAAATCTCACACATACCCAGCCCAACCACTACCCCAACAAACTCCCACAAAAAAGCCTCTCCATTTCAACAGCCCCAAAAAATACCCCTTCTAAAATAACAAGCTTCCTAGAAAGACTTACGCTCAAAAGAAAAATCCGAGGTGACCAATGCTCTGAGTCAGAGGAAGACACCCAACCTCTGAAGGGGCAACTGAAAAAGAAACACAAAACCATTGAGCAACATTCTGTGAAAGGAAAGGGTATCGTGGAAGCTCCTGAAAATGTCCGCTCTGCTAGGAAAACCAGGAAACTGGCATGGTCAGGAAACCAAATAAAAAATGCCCTGACTCGAAACGAAAATTGGGAGCAGGGGCCATTAGAGATATGATGGAACAATTTGATGAAGCTATTCCAAAGGCTCGGGCGGCGAGCCATAACTTTCCCCCAACCCCCCAATCAATGAGGATCATCCACTGGAATTGCCGGGGGTTGGGGCACCACGTGGCATTATTCCATCCTAAAGCCCTCATCCGGAATAACAACCCGGATCTTTTGTTCCTGTCCGAGACTATGATACAAGAGAGCAAACAGGGTGCTCAATTTTGAAGTAACCATTGCAAAATCATCGGCAGGAAAGTCTGGAGGTACCGCACTCATGTGGCGTAAGGGAGTTGTAGCAGAAGTTATTTTTAACTCTGATCAAATCCTCGTGGCTAAACTGAACAACGATAATCAAAATCTTCAGTGGGTTTGTACCTTTGTCTACAGAGCGCCAAATCACTTTGACAAAAGCGCTTTTTGGGAGGCTTTGGATGCAACAGCCAACACGTTCTTGGAACCGCAATGTTTCATGGGAGACTTTAATTCCCTTCTCAATCAGAGTGAAAAATGTGGAGGAGCACCCTTTGCCTCCTCCTCTAGCAACAATGGGCTGCAAAGCTTCATCAATAATAATGGCTTGGTATACATTGGCTTCACGGGTAGCCCATTCACATGGAGGAAAAAAATCGAAGAAATCGTTGCAGTCAAAGAAAGGCTTAATAGGGCTTTGGGCAATCACCAACTTAGGGATCTCTTCCCAAAAGCCACAATCAAAGTCCGTGCCTTTGTCAAATCTGACCATGCTCCACTGCTGCTAGACACTCACGGAGAAGCACTAAGAGGACCTATTCCATTCAAATTCGAGGCAATGTGGGTCCGAGATCCTACTAGTCACGAAGCTGTTAAAAGTGGCTGGAGGGAGGAATTTAGAGGCTCTCGAAGCTTTGTTGTGAAACAGAAAATAAAAGCCACGAAGAAACGCCTCAAGAAATGGAACCGGGAGCACTTCGGGTATGTTCCAAGGCAAATAAAAGAAATCACTGCAAAAATTGATAAAATTCAGCAGGTTCAGGGAGCGGAGATTGACGAATGCGAAGCTGACCTTTATGCACAATTGCTAGAACTTTACCAGAGGGAAGCTACAATGGCCAAACAAAAATAAAGAGTGCAATTCCTTAAAGAGGGAGACCTCAACACAAAAAAATTTCATCTCAACACTCTAATTCAAAGACGAAGAAATGCAATTGAGGCTCTCAGCCTGGGGGATGGTTTGTGGACTCAAAATAGTGATGAAATAAACAATGCTTTTATTGAGTACTTTGATGGTTTGTTTTCTTCCACAGGTTCAGACCACCCGCCTGATCTTGAGAACTTGTTCCAACCTATGATCAGCGATGGCGAAAATCACAAGCTAAGTGATACCCCAGCATATGAGGAAATCAAAAGTGCCATATTCTCAATGCACCCGACTAAGGCGCCAGGACCCGTTGGGCTCCATGCCCTCCTTTATCAGAAGTATTGGCACACAGTCAAGGATGACATCATCGCCATGGTAAAAGACTTCTTCACTTCTGGGCATATGCTGAGAGCGCACAACCACACCCATATAGCACTGATACCAAAGACAACCAGGGCCTCCTCAATCAAAGAATTCAGGCCCATCGTGTTGTGCAACGTGGTGTACAAGATCCTTTCCAAGATTCTTGCCAATCGTTTGAAGCCGCTTCTTGATAAGCTTATAAGTCCTTTTTCAGGTTGCCTTTTTGCATGGGCATGTAATCTCAGATAATACAATCCTCACTCATGAGATTCTACACACGATGAAGAGGAAAAAAGGAAAAGGAGGGCTCATGGCCCTCAAAATCGATATGGCAAAAGCTTTCGGATTGGGTTATTCGTTGGGAATTTCGGATTGGGTTGTTTGTTGTGCGAAATCGTGAGTAAATCTAATTTGCGCTGAAATTGTGATATATTTATTTTACTGGGTTTTGTTCTTTGTTCTTGAACCGTTGCAGTTCTTATTTTGGTTTTGTGAAATCGTAACTGAGTTTTGGATCTGAATTGATTACTGTGTGTACCTCCGGTGTTATTTAGCTACTGCGAGTACTTTGGCTCTTTGTTCTTGGTTTTGTTATTTGCTGAATTTGAGCTAGTGGTTTTCTTCACTTGTGTATTGATGCTGGAGTTGTATGGGTGGTTGTGAGCTGGTGGTATTGTGAAGGATTGGTTCGAACTTGCTGCATTGTTGTGCATTGTCAAGTATTCGGAGTTGTTGGTGTTCTCCTCTTCCCATTTCAAACAAAAATCAGTCCACAAAGAACCCATTTAGCCCAAACACAATTCCTAGCTAAAAAGGAAACCAAGCACCACAAGAATGACCTCCTACGGTTCCAAGCTTAATCCGAAAGGGTATACTTTGATTTCCCTAACTTTGATGGAAGGTCTAGTACGTTTCTAAGGGTGGCTTGAATCCATGGACAAATGGTTTGATCTCCTTGACTACTCGTACTTTGAAAAGGTCAAAGTAGTGGCCTCTACCTTTACAGGGTATGCTACCCTTTGGTGGGAGAATTTGAATACTCAAAGAAAAAGGATGGGCAAAGACAAAATTCAAACTTGGAGTAAGTTGTGAAGATTGCTCAAGGATGAGTTCTTATTGAAGCTCACTTCACGAACATATACCTAACCATGTAAGTTTGTGCAAGAAGCTAGCATGACACAGTCTAAAATTGAATGCTTCGAAGAAAAAGGGAATCAAAAGAGATGTTTGAAATGTTGCGGTTGGGGACATGTGTATACGGAATGTTCTAACAAGAGGACATTGAGTTTTCACATGACACCGTCTAAAATTTGAATGATGAAAGTGTGTTGTTGTCTACTGAAATTCCAGCAGCCCTCCTGCCCTTTAAAGTGTCCTTTCCTACAGCTGAGATTGAAGACGAGCAACCCCCATCAATCTGTTACAACAGAAACTTGTGTTCTGCTGTAAACATCAACTTGCAGAGTAATTTGAAACAAGGAGAAGAGAGCATCAGGTATGTTTTCAGAGAGTCCTTTGAAGACCTCATGATTGAAAGGGTCTTGTATAATCTTTCTTCTACTAGTTTTGAAATGATCAAACGCATGAATCATAATTTGTTTGAGGGTGTACGTCGGAGGCAAAAATCTGACTGGGACGAGTTCGCCCACTTCCCTAAAGTGGGGATTGGCACAACACCATTTTTTTCCTTTGAAGTGAAATTTCAGCAAGCCAAGGGAGATGTAACAAAGTCAATCGGGGTATGGATCCGAGGTAATGTTCGAGGTGGAAATTTCAGCACTTGCATGTTTGAACTCTATTGGAAGGTTTTCTACTTCGAGGATTTGAGCGCAAGTCCTAAACAACCCCGGGTGTTTGATGCGGGAGCATGCAGCTCAAAGAAGATACCATGGCCACTAGTAAACTTCTTGCTAGCATTGGTACCATTGGCTACGTGGACGCTCTTAAGGATAATCCTAACTGTTCTAAGGGTTATACCTTAATTACTTTGCTTAATTAGTCCTTAATTACGCTTGTAATAATGCTTAGGCGTAGCTCTAGATTCTGCATTTTGTTTTGTTAAATATGCGTACTAATTAGGCCGTACAAAAAGAAGTTTGTTCCTCGGCTTAGTAGTTGATTAAAATAGCTTGAAAATAGCATGGAGTGGGCAGCAAGGCAGCAGCATATGAAGATAAAAGGTACAACAGCACCCCCTAGTGGATTTGTACAAAGGAGGTGCTCCAAATTGTACTATCCGAGTGCGCTTGTGAGTTGGCGTCAGGACCACAAAAATGGCTCCTTTTTAGAGCCTTATCTCATTGTGCCACCTTAGCTTGCTTCTAGAAATACCTCTAGGGTTCTTGGTCTATAAATAGCTTGCTTCTCATTGTAACAAATCGATTAGACGAAGTCAAGCGATTCTCATTCAAGTAGGAATGCATCTTCCAATGCAATAGGTGCTTAAATTTTGCTTTAGATTCTGTGCATTGTTCCTTCTCCTGATCCTATGTAGTTGTTGGTGGGCATCGACTATCTGCAGAATATACTTCGAAAAGCTCATTGATAAAGTGATCCCTTATAGAACTTATAGTGATCCCTTTATTCAGCATAATTGACCCCTTGGCTATTGTCAAAGTGAATTATTTTCAATCTTCCAATTTAGATGGTGATATCTATGTTAAATATTAGTTGAAGCTTTGAATTTTGTTTCTTTAAGTTACTTCATATGAAAAAAGACGGGGAAAGGTAATTCTGTTTTCCTTTTACCTATCGAAGTAAGACACACTTATGCACTTCGAGAGCCAAAATGTTAATTTCTAGTATCTGAATTTGCCTTGATTTGAATATAGGATGGCAGACAATGACTATTTTGATTTATGATATCTGAATCCCCCCCCTTCCCCTTGTGTTTGGTTTTTATTTAGGAAGGCAGGCAAAGTGTTAAAAGTGACCCGTCTCCATCTTTAAATTGACCCTTGACTCTTATTGCGATTTATTTTGTACTTTTAGTTTGTTGATATTGGCATTGTTTTTCACTATCGTATAAGTGACCCTAACCTGTCTTATAAGTGACCCATCGCTTTTGTTAAAGTGACCCCTCAATTACGCTTGCAGAAGTGTAATAAGCTTAGAAATGTGAGGTTTATGTTGCAGGGTTATGTTTGTAGAACTAATAACTTTTGTAATTACCTTTCCCTGTCTTTTTGCATCAATGAGTGTCGACATTGATGTAATTCTGAAGTTTGTTTTACTGCAGATTGTGCCTGTTGTGGGCAATTGCCCCAAGTCCTTACATTATGACAGTGTTATGTTATTTGTTTCTTATGGGCAGATGATATTTCAGTTTCATATCAGTGTGAGTACAATGTTCCTTCTCATATGGCAAGAGAAGTGAAGTTTAGGAACAAAAAGGGTTAGCCACGTGCCCATGTCATGTATTGTCTCTTTATGATCCTTGTGTATGTTTAAGCTACAATTGAATTTGATGTAGTTCAAAGAAGTTTTTTGCTAGAAAGTGAGCCGTGTTTAGCTAAAAAGTGGACGCATATATAACTAACAAGTGATCCCTATGTAGCTAAAAATTGATTATCTGACTCACCATCACAAATCTATTAGACGAAGTCAAGCGATTCTCATTCAAGTAGGAATGCATCTTCCAATGCAATAGGTGCTTAAATTTTGCTTTAGATTCTGTGCATTGTTCCTTCTCCTGATTCTATGTAGTTGTTGGTGGGCATCGACTATCTGCAGAATATACTTCGAAAAGCTCATTGATAAAGTGATCCCTTATAGAACTTGTAGTGATCCCTTTATTCAGGATAATCTTCCAGTTTAGATTTCTCAAATGATAAAGTACTTCAAGGTCCACAAAATATGTAAGTGATGTTTCATGTAACACAAAAACTTCTATAAGACAGTCTTTTTGTAACTTTTGGTGAGACGGGGGTCACTTTTCAATAAAAACAGGGTCATTACTCACCATAAGTGACCCCTATAATTCTAAAAAGTAATCCCAAAAACTGAATACTCTACATCCAAATGGCCCAGCAAAACTGAATACTCTACAACCAGTTTTGTATTTCCTTGTGAGTTCGATAAAAACCAAAAAAATATATAATAATCAAAATAAAACAAACTTTCATCATTTGAGAAATCTTTTAATATTTTTCATTTACAAAAATTTTACATAACTGATTAACTCATTTTACGGTTTTACCCTCTACGTCCTACGATGACATTATATGTTAATTTATTCGAACTAAATGTTGTTACCCAAAATAATAATGACATTATTTTTATTATTCTACCCAAAATACATTTTGGTGATGGTAATATATAAGTTTTTTTTTTGATGGGGAACATCGGTTTTGATGACTTCTTTTTTTGTTTCTTTTTGCAGCGCAGCTCATGATTTGTGGATATTTTATTTTATCTTAGCAACATACGCATGTTATGTTTATGTTATGTATACCATCCGAATTCCAATCTTAATTAAATTCTTTTAGCGGAGTAATAACTCAATATTGAGATTCTGCAATCTTTTGATTCTTGAATGTATTATTTAAGAATATGAAAAATATTTTGTTGATTTCGTAGGTTAATTATCCTCACAATTTTATCGTGTTTACCAATCAATCATTTGGTCAAACGAGTAATATAATATTCACTACAATTAATATATATAAACTTACATATAATAATAGAGCTGTACAGCTGGGGTGTTGCCGTGTTGGTTGGCACCTACGACTTACAAATAATATAGTGGGGATTGGGGACTACTGTAATTGCTTCCATTTGGTCCATCATCTATGTATTGTTCAATTTCTTTTCCATGAGGCCATTGCGTTGGAGATGGTACCTCCTTTACACATTTCTTGAACGCCTGGTCAGAGATTTTCATGAAATTATCAACATCAACATCAAATTCATACGATGGTAACATTTCTAATGTGCCTATCTATAAACCCCCGTTCCCTAACGGATATGGTCCGATCATTAAGCTCCCGTACCTTAAGCCACAATAGTTCATAACGCGATTCGAAGATCAAACTTATCGGCCTATCATTACAAAGAGGATGGATCTTCCATTTCTCAGCTGCATCAATGGCAACATTCAAGGCCAAGGTCAATGCCAACTGTGGTGGTAAGTGCAAGCTAGCCACTGTATAATTTTCTGAAAGCCTAATGATTTATGTATATGTCTTCTTAGAAGATGGATAAGCATGTCTTTTATTGTAAAAAAAAAATAAAAACGTAATAGTAAAAATGTATAATATATAGATATTTATTTATAGTAAAAGGACGCCCAAACATAGTAACAAATGCTCTGCCACGTAGAATAAGAAAATAAATAAAAGTGTCTTGTGAGATAACATGTATCATTACTCTTTATAAAATACCAAGACGAGGGACCATAAACCAATAAATAAAATATACAAATAGAAGATTATTTATGCTTTTAAAATTTCTCTTGGAAAACAAATGACAAAGAAAATAGGAGCGAGGAGGCCACGCTCTACTTTGACAAAAATATAATGCTCCTTCACTTATGGTTAGAGCTCCTAAAATCTGATCCGGCTCGTTCTGTTTTAATTTTTTTAAGGTTCTCAGTCTTCTCACACAATTTTTTCAACCCAAACTTATTTCCAACTTAATAAAATAAATTCAAATATTTATTTGACCCAAAACTCAACCCGTAACCAAGCCAATCAGAGCCCAAAATGACTCGATCTATAAACCCGCTAAGTTGAACCGTTTGATAGGTCGGTCTGCTATATGTGGTGGTTGAGGACCAACGGTTCGACTCTCACAAAATAAGATGTTTGCTTTAGTTTAGATGGTGAGTTTGGGCCCAACTTGTTTAATTATTAGGAGATTTCACATAAAGGGAAAAAGGAAGGAAAGTAAGTCTTGTGTGAGATCAACTCATAGAAAAATAGGTTTATTTACTGTTTAGCAATATAGGGGTCACTTATAGTGAGTAGTGACCCTTATTTCATTGAAAAGTAACCACCGTCTCATCAAAAATTACGAAAAGACCGTCTTATAGAAGTTTTTGTGAAAGACGGATTATTTAAATATATAGGGTAAATGCAAAGTTAAAGCGAGGGAGAAAAAAAAAAAAGGAAACATGAGAATTGTTTGGCATTATCCTTGTTTTCAACATCCGAAAAGGAAATATTATGGTTGAGAGAAGTTTAAATGATTTAATGATACTACTCATATCATCAAGACTTATCTCCTTTTCATGAATTTCAAATAAAAGAACTCATTAAGTGAGAGAAGTACTAGGATGGATGACCACCTGAAAAGTTTTTCAAGGATATGTGAGTAAGGACAAAGCATATATAGAAATGGCTTATAGTAGTTTGTGGGGTCAATCCTCAACCATAGGGCACTTCTTGGTGGCCTTTCACCGACCCAAGGAGAGTTTGGGGTGCTACAAAATTTTTAGTAAGGTTGAGCGAAATACTCTCAATCATCTGACATGCCAATAAGTATATAACTGGTTCTTTTTAAAAATAAACGTTGTTCCAAAAATGATGTTCTGTATCCTATAATTAACCGGTAAACTCTAGCTGCAGGTACAAATGATGGCGTTAAGCAAGTAAACATTATCGTCTCATCCTTTCAAGCACTATCCGCACTGGTATGGCAATCCATCACCCCGGGCACGAAACTTGCGCTCGGATGAAGATATTGTTATTTCATTAACTGTCAACCTTAGGCCCCGTTTAGACCTACCCTTGTCAAAGGAATACTTTGGAAATATACTCACGGGCGCTACGTTAACATCCAAGGTGGGTAAGTTGCTCAACAACGATTTGGGTTTTGCTGCCATGTTGCTCAATCAAGCAATAGCAAGCAAATATGACAATGCAGCTCGTAGTGTCTTCTTACGGCCATTTGTTGATGGTCCTTCAATTCCTCGCCCAAGTTTGGTTCCAAACGCCCGTAGTACTTATGTGATGATTGGCGGTTCGCAAAGGTTTGAGGTGTATCAGCTAGAGTTTGGGCTAGGCAAACCCGTGGCTATTCGGACTGGGTTCTCTAATAGCTTTGATGGTAGTGTGACTGCTGTCCAAGGACATGATCAAGACGGTGGTGGTGTGGACTTACACATATGTCTGGCTCCCTTGACAATGAATAGGCTTTTATCTGATCACCTATTCATGAGTTTTGTCTCCACTCCTCAAACAAATGAAATAATTCCGGTTATCAATTTAAATATATAAAGTTGATTTCGATTTATGTTAAATCTCATTAAATAATCATTGTCGGCACTTCTTATTCAATGTGAAGTTGCCGATGGTCGTCGCACTTTGAATCTCGGGTCAAATGGAAACAGCCTCTCTGTGAGACTCTTGCAGGGGTAAGGCTGCATACAACCGACTCCCCCTTACCCTGCTTAGGTGGGAGCCTCTTTGAAGGCACTAGGGTAATGTTGAATGTTGAATGTTGAATGTTAAATCTCATTAAATAATCATAAATGTTACTTTTTTTATTTTAAATTTTTTGATTTTTTTTTTTATCAATGTTATTGTATATCGTAAATCGTAATAATAGTTTCTTAAATATATGAAGTAAGTTCACGTGTAATGCACCAGCCTGAAATCTAACTTTTATCAAATTCCTAATTATTGAGTTTATTACTTAATTAAAAACCATGAACCTATTCTAAGATACACCCGGCCACACATCACCTTGCAAATTCAGGTTTTCCATTTGAAGATCATTTTACGAATTTCTTTTGGATCACCTTGCAAATTCAGGTTATTCGCTTGAAGATAGAGAACCTCATTTCACATACAAAGGGTATTATGGGAAATATTGTAATAAAATTCCCGCGTTTGGTAATTTATTAACGTATAGAATAATATTATATATTTAGAACTGAAATAAACACTATTGAACTGAATTGAACCCCACTTTTTATGTAAGCAAAATGTATGTTTCTAAACTAAGCATCACTGAAATGAATTAAATTGAAAGTCAGTGAACTGACACAATACCACTTTTAAACTGAACGATCGGATAAGCTCTAAAGAACACACCCATAATCTTTTAGGTATGTAAACATAATCTCCTACAAATGTAAACATAATTTATATCCTAAATATGGATATATATCATTCTCTAAGATTCTATATATTCTATTATTTTAATATCCAATTCCAATTGGATTTGGTTGTAACAAAATCTAACACATATATATGATATATGTATGATTATATCGTATCACCACAATAGGTAGTTAATATTAATCCATATAGTCATCAATAATTGATCTACATATTAATCCTACATTCATCATGTACCAAGTTAATAAGTTTATTTCAGAATGCTTCATCAAACCAACCATCAATGATGAAAAGCATAGGTTACCTTATTACTTAGGTCCTGGTGATGTAACCATGTTATCCTTAGCCTATATGCAAAGAGGTCTCCTCTTCACTAACACCACCACCATTACCATTTCTTCTCTATCAGACAAACTCAAAGTTTCTCTATCTCATGCTCTAGTCCATTTCTACCCGCTTGCCGGCCGGCTTTCGACCGAGCTCTACGAAGAAGAGCACTCGTGTTGGATATACATAGATTGCAACAAAGGGCCCGGGGCAAGGCTCATGAGCGCAACTGCCCTCGACGTGACGGATTTCGACATTGTCCTAGGCTCATCCTCCAATCACTACAACAAAAAGGTCAGTAGGGACGGATATTTAGTGACGGTTGGTACACCCGTCACAAATATTACTGCACTTAAGGCCGTCACAAAATATTATGATGTCTTCAGGTGTCACAATTAAAAAGATAACCCTTTAAAAAAAAGAAAAACTTAAATCTAAAAGTTTTTGGGCCCCCAAATGCACCTCCGCTCACATGATCGCCTGGTTTATAATTTTGATTTCAAACCAAAAGTCTAAAAGGCAGATTAAAATATTACAATTTAAACAAAAGTCTAGAATCCTCCAACCTCCCCATTCATTTTTCATTTTGTTCATTATAGGGTTTCTCAAAGCAGATCTCATCTCACTCTAACTCCTCCCCTTTGAAACCGTCGTTACTATTACAGCGCCGAAATCGAACTCTTCCGATCGCCGAAGAGTCAGCCATCTTCTTCTTCCCATGGAGAAAGGCGAATGTAGAAGGCTCACCATATTCTGACCAGGTTTTCATTCGTTTTTATTTATGGTTTGGGGGTGATATATGTTTAATCTGAAATTCAATTTTTTGTTCATTAGTCGAAACTTTTGGCAAATTGGTGCAGTAATTTGGGTTTTTTTTCCTGCTCAGAATGGAATTTGCGTTTAATGTTTTCAATTGGGAACCTATGGTTGTACTTTGGATCGTTGCTTTGAGATGCAGCTCTGCAGTTTTAATCCAGTGAGTATTTTGCCCTTGTTTGGTTTTACGGTTTGAATTTCAAATTAGTTTTTGTTAATTGTTGATTTGTTTGTTTACTAACTTACTACCAGATGTCCAGATCTTGTAAAAATCATTTGGCTAGACATTTGCAGGGCAATGTATCACTTTGGGGAAAACGACTTGAAGATGAAGCTTGATATTGCTTGATTTTCAATTTGCTTAATGTTGGTAGATGGTTTTGGGGCATCTTCTCTCTTTAAATTTCATTTTATGCTGTATCAATGTTCGTTCATTGCTGGTTGTATTTGTATAATTGTATCTACTTGGGGTTTTGATTTAATTTGAAAATTGCTGGTTGTATCTTTTCAGGAACCTGCAGATTCAAATGGATTTGATGAGTAGAATATTTCTTCAAGTGATGGAAGTGGTGGTCAGATGTTATTGATGTTGGATTTGCCCAATGAACTAATCAAAAGAATTAATAATCGCATTATTGGTTGGATTATGGAAACCAATCTTTATTTAATATGGGTAATTGTAATGTTTTGCTAGAAACCAATTACGGTTTGTGGACTCGAAAAGAGTTTTGGACTTACTGCCACATTAAGTAAACCAGCAGGGTCGCACACTTAACAGACTCGTTTTATTAGAAGGGTCTAATTCGGATTAGGCCCATTACACACTTAACCTAATCAGCCCTCCTGCCTCCCTATATATATCGTGACTTCTGATAAGTTAGGGTTACACATGATAATCAGTTTTCACGAAACCCTAACTGTGTGTCATTAGAGTAAGAAGAGAACGGAGGTTGCGATCGGGATCGCTGTATTAGCATACTGACGTATGGATTCGAGCCTGGTGTGAATACCAGTTGAGGCACGACATCTGACGTGTTCATCCATACCCAACTACGGTTCATCCAACCAGCGACCAAGGAGTGAGGAAGGATTTCGATTTGATATTTAATTACAGTAATCACATGTTTTCTGGGTTAATCGAATTTCTATTATGCATGTATGATCATGTTAGTGGTTAGAAATTTCTTCAGTGGTATCAGAGCAGCTTATGTTTTACGGTCTTCGAATATATGATATATGGTAGATATATGAGTAAGTTCGAAATCATGATATGTGTATAATACATGTTTATGTGTGATTCGTTTTCTGTTTTTTTTAATATTCGGATCTGAGCATGATAGTATTTTTCTGTCTTTGAAAACATGTCTGTATGAATAGTTCATATGTTTAGATTTGTATATTACAAATAGCATGTTGTTCGAATGCAAGTCGTTGTAATTCAATATGCTACTGTTTGACGAATTCACATAGATAAACTAAGGCTAAACCCTAAAATATGGTAATACGATTAGCCTAGGGTTCACGATTAATGAGATTAATCGTGGCAGTTTCCCCACTAAACGGAATTGAGACCGCCGCCAGAGGCGCTGCCCCTTGCACCCCGTGAGGGGCGCTGCCCCTCCTGCAAGGGGGCGTCGCGCCCCTTGACACCTGCATGGATCCGCTTGTTTGTGCGAATGATGTTTTATTTTTATGCCATTACAAATCTTTGATTTTTGATATATGATATCTTAGTTCACATGATGTTGAATGGTATGGTATGGTGAATAGTATGGCCCATAATTTTATTTTGATTTTAAATACGGCTTGTGTGTCGTTTTATTTGAATGTAATTATTAAATACGACCTGCGTGTCGTTTCTTTGAATGTAATAATTAGATTATTGCTAGCGTAGTAGTGAAACTTTTATGATATAGTTGATTGTAAAATCAAGCTCATGAAGGTCAAAGGATATCATGGAGATGACCACCCAGCTACTATGTGGAAGAAGCAAAGAGTGGAGATTAGATCACCATAGCTTAGGGGGCCATACTATATCACATGTGTTATTATTTATGCTTCCGCTTATTTACTGTTGATTATATTTATTGTTATGTTTGCATGAAACTCAACTCCATATAATCAATCACACCCCTTAGTAATATTAAGTTAACTTGATGCCTTTCCAATTTAATACACCTATTAGGACTTGGTTCATTAAAATGTGTCTGCCAAAGTAGAGCATCCTTAATTACTCAAGTCTGTTAGGATGAGTAACAGTTACCCATATGTATAAATTGGTTTACTTAATAAGGCTAACAAAACAGTTTTGGGCCTTAAGGCATAGAGTTGGGAGCCGGGACATATGATGTCATCCCAACAACCAGGAGTTTTATAAGATACAATTAGTAAAGGGTTACTTACCTAAATAACTAAGTGTAAAGTGATAAGCCAAAGTTTACTTGATACTTAGAAAATATGGATCTTGGCTCCACTATATTTTATAGGGATATCTGTCACATTAATATAGTGGAGTTATTTTGTTAAATTGTTAACGAAATATTTATGAAATAAGTCACTAAAATCTTTGTACATTTGTTGTAGATAATGTCAAACCCTACACCATCACACTCATTTTCACTGCGATCCGTCCTTGAGAAGGACAAATTGAATGGAACCAATTTCTTGAACTGGTATCGAAACTTGAGAATTGTTCTTAAACAAGAGAAAAAGGAATATGTCCTTGAGAAACCAGTCCCCAAGAAGGCTCCTACTACCAATGCTCTTCATGCTGAGAGGAATGCTTATCAGAAGCTCAAAGATGATTCAATTGATGTCAGTTGTCTCATGCTAGCCATCATGAATTCTGAGCTTCAGAAGCAATATGAAAGTATGGAGGCTTATGAGATGATTGAGAGCTTGAAAGGAATGTTACAGGAGCAAGCACGAACTGAGAGGTTTAACACTGTGTCTGACTTGGTTAAGTGCAAGATGGGGAAAGGAAGTTCAGTTAGTCCTCATGTAATTAAGATGATTGGTTATGTTGAGTACTTGGAAAAACTGGGCTCCCCAATGGGTCAAGAGTTGGCCACTGATATCATCTTAGCGTCATTGACTAATGATTATGATACTTTTGTTATGAACTATAATATGCATAATCTTAACAAGTCATTGGCTCAGCTGCATGGAATGCTTAAAACTGCTGAGCAAAACGTCAAGAAGGACCCAACTCCCAATGTTCTAATGGTTAGAAAAGGGGGTCAGTTTAAGAAACATGGTCAAGCTAAGGACAAGGGAAAGGCTATCATGAAAGGTCCGATTGTGAATCAACCCAAAGGAAAGTCTAAGTTCAAACCCTCGTCTGGTCCTAATGATGAAACCAAGTGCTTCTACTGCAATGAGCTTGGGCATTGGAAGAGGAATTGCAAGAAATATTTGCAGGATCTAAAGAAGAACAAGGGAAGTGTTCCTTCAACTTCAGGTAAATGTTATGTTATAGAAGTAAATGTATTTACTTCTTCAAATTCTACTTCTTGGGTATTTGTGCAAATGTGCAGGGACTAAAGAGAAGTAGGACTTTGGCAAAAGGAGAAGTGGACCTGCGCGTTGAAAATGGAGCAAGAGTTGCTGCGTTATCTGTAGGAACATTTTATTTAAGTTTGCCATCTGGATTGGCTTTAGAACTCAATAATTGTTATTATGTACCTGCCATTAGCAGGAATATTATTTCTGTTTTCGTTTTGGACTTGGAAGATTTTGTCTTTGTGATTAAGAACAAATGTTGTTCCTTTTATAAAGATGATATATTTTATGGTAGCGGTCCAATGAAAAATGGCCTTTATGTTCTAGACCTTAAAATTCCAGTTTATAACATAACTACTAAGAGGCTCAAATCAAATGACTCTAACCCAACTTACCTTTGGCATTGTCGTCTTGGACATATAAACGAGAAACGTGTTTAAGAGCTCCATAATGATGGACTTTTAAACTCATTTGACTTTGAGTCATTTGAGACATGTGAGTCTTGTTTATTAGGGAAGATGACTAAGACACCTTTCACTGGTCACATTGAGAGAGCAAGTGATTTATTAGGCCTCATACATACTGATGTATGCGGACCATTAAGCACAGTTGCTAGAGGAGCTTACCACTACTTCATTACCTTTACTGATGACTTCAGCAGGTATGGTTATGTCTACTTGATGATGCATAAATCTGAATCCTTTAAAAAGTTCAGAGAGTTTCAGAATGAAGTACAAAATCAACTTGGAAAAAAGATTAAAGCCCTTCGATCAGATCGAGGGGGTGAGTATCTAAGCCAAGAGTTCGATAGTCATTTGAAAGATTGTGGAATTGTTTCACAACTCACCCCTCCAGGTACACCTCAATGGAATGGTGTATCGGAGAGGAGAAATCGAACTTTGTTAGACATGGTTCGATCAATGATGAGCCTTACTAGTCTTCCAATATCTTTTTGGGGATATGCTCTTGAGACAGCCGCGTTCACACTTAACAGGAGTCCATCAAAATCAGTAGAAAAGACACCATTTGAGAAATGGACAGGAAAAGTTCCCAGCTTGACTTTTCTAAAGATTTGGGTTGTTGTGAAGCTTATGTAAAACGTTTACTTTCTGATAAGCTTGGACCTAAATCTGATAAATGCTTCTTTGTGGGATATCCTAAAAAAACTAAAGGATATTACTTTTACCATCCCACCGACAACAAAGTGTTTGTGGCTCGACATTGTGTCTTCTTAGAAAGAGAGTTTCTTTTTAAAGGAACCAGCGGGAGTAAAGTGCAACTCGAAGACGTTCGAGAGCCACAGGAGAGTACTCCAATTTCTGAGGAGACTCAAAGTAGTTTACAAGATGTTGTAGTAGCTACACCTGTGGCACCATCCCCTCGTAGGTCTGAAAGAGAGCGCCGAGAACCTATTAGATATGGTTTCTTGGTGACTGAACATCGTCATATATTATTAATAGAGGATGACGAGCCTACGACCTACACGGAAGCAATGATGGGCCCAGATTCCGACAAATGGCTTCAAGCCATGAAATCTGAAATGGATTCCATGTATGAAAACAAAGTATGGAATTTGGTAGACCCACCTGATGGCGTAAAAACCATTGAGTGTAAATGGGTTTTCAAGAAGAAAATTGACATGCATGAGAATGTTTATATATTCAAGGCACGATTGGTGGCAAAAGGTTATAATCAAATTCATGGGATAAATTATGATGAAACTTTTTCGCCCGTCACAATGCTTAAATCTATTAGGATACTCCTTGCCATTGCTGCATATTATGACTATGAGATATGGCAGATGGATGTGAAGCCAGATTTTCTTAATGGAAACCTGGAAGAGGATGTGTACATGACACAACCCGAGGGCTTCACATCACCAGGAGGAAAGGTACGCAAACTTCAGCGATCTTTTTATGGATTGAAGCAAGCATCCAGGAGTTGGAATCTTCGCTTCAATGAAGCAATCAAAGAGTTTGATTTCCTTAGATGCGAAGAAGAACCTTGTGTTTACAAGAAGGTTAGTGGGAGCGCTGTGGTATTCTTGGTCTTATATGTGGACGACATATTACTGATTGGAAATGATATTCCTACACTTCAGTCAGTCAAGGCCTTTTTGGAAAAGTGTTTCTCAATGAAAGACATGGGAGAGGCAACCTATATCTTGGGGATTAGGATCTATAGAGATAGATAAAAAAGACTCTTGGGCTTAAGTCAGAGTACCTATATAGATAAGGTGTTGAAAAGGTTCAACATGCAAGATTCCAAGAAAGGTAATCTTCCCATGTCACATGGCATAACTCTTAGCAAGACTCAGTGTCCTTCGACACAAGATGAGCGAGATCGCATGAGTAGAATTTCTTATGCTTCTGCTACAGGTTCTATCATGTATGCCATGATGTGTACTCGTCCTAACGTTGCTTGTGCTTTGAGCATGACGAGTAGATACCAATCTAATCCAGGTGAAAGTCACTGGGTCGCAGTCAAGAGCATCCTCAAGTACTTGAGAAGGACTAAGGATGTGTTTCTTGTCTATGGTGGCGAAGAAGAACTCACTGTAAGTGGTTACACTGATGCAAGCTTCCAAACATATAAGGATGATTCCCGATCGCAGTCAGGATTTGTATTCATTCTGAATGGAGGAGCAGTTAGTTGGAAGAGTTCCAAACAAGATACAGTTGCTGATTCTACAACAAAAGCCGAGTATATTGCTGCTTCTGAAGCAGTAAAAGAAGCAGTATGGATTCGAAAATTCATCATTGAACTTGGGGTGATACCTAATAGTTCGAATCCAATGGACCTTTATTGTGACAGTAATAGGGCCATTGCACTGGCGAAGGAGCCTAGGGATCATCAGAAAACTAGGCATATACTCAGACGTTACCCTTTATTACGAAGCTTTGTACAAATGAGAGATTTCAAGGTGTGCAGAGTATCATCGGAAATGAACATTGCTGATCCGCTGACTAAGCCTCTACCACAGGATAAGCATGAGCGTCATACTATTACACAAGGACTTAGATTCATGAATGATTGGTCTCTGTCCTAGTGGGAGGTTTATTTTATGACTTATGTTCGATTTATTTATTGTTGTCCCAATGAATAATTTATATGATGTAGATCATCAAGTATGTGACTTGATTGTGAGACTCTATTGTTATAAATATAATTATTCTAATTGTCCGTAGTCAGTTATCATTATTTGTGGGAATTTGATAACTATTGAGACTATCATGTGGATTGATTGATGACCAAGTTTCACAGGTCATAATTATGAGATATGAAATTGATCACATGGATAAATGTTAGAGAACATTGTATTGGATCGACCCATTTCAAAAACATTGAAAGGATTGTTATATAAGTGTCATCAATGTTTTTCATATGCAACTTTTAATTTGATCCTTTGACCTGAACTCACCATGGTTTCCTACATGATGTTTAGCATATCTTGATATTATCAAACGTTAATCCTTAATCGGATGACTATAAAGATAATTGAGTGATGTGTTGTAAGTCATGCGGAGGAATGTGAGTGAGCAAGATGGGATTTGTCACTCTCATATAACGGGAGTAAGATATCTGTGGGTCCCTCAATGAGTTTAAACTGTGAAATGCATGGCCGTGCTTAAATGGATTGAAAGTCAATCGTTTGTTTTAAACAGTTTAACTGCGGAATCGAGAAAGTCATAATTGAACTATATAGGGATGACACTACTCCTTCCTTATGGTCAATTTAGGTATCACATGACAAAGGGATCATCGATGTATGATTAGCTATAGTGCAAGTGGGAGATTGTTGGATTTGCCCTATGAACTAATCATAAGAATTAATAATCGCATTATTGGTTGGACTATGGAAACCGATCTTTACTTAATATGGGTAATCGTAATGTTTTGCTAGAAACCAATTACGGTTTGTGGGCCTGAAAAGAGTTTTGGATTTACTGCCACATTAAGTAAACCAGCAGGGTCGCACACTTAACAGGCTCGTCTTATTAGAAGGGTCTAATTCGGATTAGGCCCATTACACACTTAACCTAATCAGCCCTCCTGCCTCCCTATATATATCGTGAATTCTGATCAGTTAGGGTTACACGTGATAATCAGTTTTCACGAAACCCTAACAGTGTGTCATTAGAGTAAGGAGAGAACGGAGGTTGTGAACGGGATCGCTGTATTAGCATACTGACGTGTGGATTCGAGCCTGTGTGTGGATACCAGTTGAGGCACGACATTTGACGTGTTCATCCATACCCAACCACTGTTCATCCAACCAGCGTCCAAGGAGTGAGGTAGGATTTCGATTTGATATTTAATTACAGTAATCACATGTTTTCTAGGTTAATCGAATTTCTATTATGCATGTATGATCATGTTAGTGGTTAGAAATTTCTTCAATTGAGAGCCAGAGCATAACAAGGATTCACCATGACGGCATCTTTACTTTTGATTTTGTATAGGTTTGGTAGTACCATGATGTTGAGCTACTGTATTGGGCCTTAATTAAGTAGAGTATTTTTGTGGCAAAAGGTTGTACAATTTATTATTATTTTTTCTTTTGCTATTGTTATCAAACGAAATACAAGCAAAAAATGTACTTGTATATTGAGCTTGTATATAAAATAAACTTGTGTATGTTTTCATATATATATATATATATGGATACAAATTTTTGGTAAGTTTGAGACTGTAGCACTGTAGCCTTTGAAGGATTTATAGAATTAAAGCAAAAAAAAAAAAGAAACAAAAAATAATGATTATGACAGTACAGAAACGGTAGTCGACGGGTGCAGCACCTAAAAGTTTGTGACGGCTGCAGAGTATTAGCTATTTGCCAGAAAAGTTATGACAGTTGTAAGCGTCACTAAAAATAGTGACGTGTTTAGGTATCTCAATTATTTTACTCACACGCTGATTAGCGACACGTCCATCAGTCGTCACTATCCTTTTTGTGACGTTTAAAACCTCACAATTTATCAAAATAAATGTCACTACTGTGAATGGAGATGTCCCGAGCATTGTCCGATCATTCTTTGATCTTGGTGAGGGGGCTGTTAATCATGATGGTCACACAAGGCCTTTGTTATCTGTTCAAGTAACTGAGTTAGCTGATGGGGTCTTTATTGGATTTTCCATGAACCATTGTGTTGGAGATGGTACCTCTTTAACGTTTTTCCTAAATGCGTTGTCAGAAATTTTCATGAAATCATCATCATTTTCATCAAGTTCATTATTAGATGGTAATAACATTATTTTTACTAACATGCCTATCTTTAAACCTCCATTTCCTGATGGATATGGTCCCATCATTAAGCTCCCGTACCTTAAACCGGAAGAATTTATATCTCGATTTGATGAAGTAGCTCAACTTAGCCTTAGAAAGAGGATCTTTCACTTCTCGGCTGCATCAATGGCAATGCTCAAGGTCAAGGTCAATGCTAATTACGCCAACTCTTGTGGTGCTGGTGCCAATGACAGTAAGTACAAGATAACTACTACTCTACTACTTGTTTTTAACCAATTTCAATATTTTAATTTTATTTTAATGAAGATTTTCTCCGACGATGGAAAAGTCAAATTAAATTATCCACAGGTTACTAAATATAATTGTCTCCTTAAAAATATAATTATTAATTAATCATTGACGATCATCAAACTTCAATATTAGCTCTTAAACCAGTGTCTCATAAAAAACCTATACCAACCTTATTAGGGACCGTATAAGTGATTCGGAGCCCTTTCATGTTTTTTAGGGGTGTCTCATGTCACGTGGTAAGAAAATATCCACCTCTGTTCCGGGAGCCAAAAAATGTGGATTATTATTATAGCCTACGTTTTCGATTTACCGGGGCCTGGATGTCATTTTTGACCAAACTTTTCAGAGGGGTCTATCATGACTTTAGAGGACCATCGGTGCCTCGAGAGGGTCATTAGGATCCCCGAACTTCAATACCACTCATGTTTTCGTTGTTCATACTACATTGGTTTCCGTAAAAACGCCCTTACAAGCCTATCAGGGACCCAATGATGGACCCCGAGTGCCTCCCATGTCTCCTAGGGGTTTCATATGCGATGTGGTGCAAAAATATCCAACTTCGTTCTAGGGCCTCCCGCGAGCCAAAAAAATGTGGAATATAGCCTACGTTTTCCGCTTCCCGGAGCCCGGGTGTCATTTTTGTCAAAACTTTTCCGTGGGGTCTATCATGACCTTAGAAAACCCTCGATGCCACTGGAGGGTCATCAAGATCCTCGAACTTCGATATCACCCATGTTTTCAGTGTTCAGGCCCTTACATTGGTGTTCTGTAAAAACTCCATTACAAGCCTATCAGGGACCCAATAACGGATCCCGTGTGTTCCCATGTCCTCTAGGGGTGTCCTTTACAATGTGGTGCAAAAATATCCACCTTTAATCCGGAGCCTTTCGGGAGCCAAAAAACGTGGATTATAGCCTACGTTTTCCGCTTCCCGGATTCGGATGTTATTTTTGCCCAAACTTCTCCGAAGGGTCTATTCTTCCTAATTATTTTTCTATATTATTCATACAATTAGTCATTGGTTAATTAACTGCACCAGGTAGCATTGCTGGTGTTAAACAAGTAAATATCTCATCCTTTCAAGCGTTATCAGCACTAGTATGGCAACCCATTACTCGAGCACGAAATCTACCTTCAGATGAAGATACAATATGTAGATTAGTTGTCAACCTGAGACCTCGTTTAGACCCACCCTTGTCCAACGAATGCATTCGAAATTTCCTTACTGGTGCTATGCCAACATCCAATGTAGGTGAGTTGCTCAGCAATGGTTTGGGTTGTGCTGCCATGTTGCTTAACCAAGCCATATCAAGCAAAGATGGCAATGAAGCTCGTAGTGTATTCTTACAGCCCTTTATTGAGGATCCTTGGATTCCTCGCCCACTTTCATTTTCGAGCGCTAGTACTTTTGTGATCATTGGCGGTTCACCAATGTTCGAGGCATATCAGCTAGAGTTTGGGTTAGATAGAGCAGTCGCTGTTCGGACTGGATTCACCAACATCCTTGACGGCTATGTGACTGCTATGCAAGGACACGGAGGACGCGGTAGTGTGGACTTAGACATATGTCTTGGACCAGAGACAATGGATAGGCTTTTATCTGATCATGAGTTCATGAGTTTTGTTTCACCATCTTGTGTTCCTAGCTAAAATGATCAATACTGAGAAATCAAATGAAGATGGATAATAAGTTGATTATTGTGCTTTTTATGATTAATGAAATTGAGATAGAAGTTGTTGATGTAATAGTATCAATATTCTATGTTGCTAAATTGTACAATGATGGCTGAATGATAGATGCTTATCGTCGGTTAGAACAAGGATGGCTGAATGATAGATGCTTATCGTTGGTTAGAACAAGGCTAGGTTATGTAAAAGATTCCATATTGAGACAAATAGTGGAAGATGAAGATGAAAAAAACTTTGTTTTGTATAGTAATTTTCATTTAAGGGTAGTTTGAGTCTTATAAAGGCAATAAACGAGTAGTTACATAAGTGAAAATTTTGAGCATTTATGAGGCAGGTAATTAAGTCAAAATTTAAGGAAAACTATCTTAAAAAGAAAGATAAAATATTATCAAGAGTGGTTAGAAAGAAGTTTGCAAACAAATATATATAGGGGTACTAACTGGATTTCGAAAAAAACATTGGTCATCATATGAAAATGTCACAAGTTCAAGGGTACCAAGTGTAGCTTCTCTGACGCACCACTTTCCTATCTCTCGTCACATCATTGAGTTGCATTGTGTCACACCTTGGGCTCTTTTGGGCCTGAAGCGTAGACTGGTCGGATTGCCAAGGAATAAACCTCTGGGTTACTGAAAGTGGAGGATTTAAATTTACTTTTCTTAACTCTGATACCATATTAGACAATTAATATAGATATCCACTTTAATTTGGCAAAATTTGAGAGTACCCTATAAAATCTCCGAAGTCTTGAGTAGAAAAACAAAACCCAAAACCAAGTCTCGAGTACAATTGCCATTAAACTACACTCGAAAATAAGAAGGGATTACATTGAGGTGGTAGTATACATTTCATGCGCAACAAAAAAGTACTCCGTAATACATTTCGTCCTAAAACTATAAATACTTCGCCAATTTTCTAGAATCGGAAAAAGAAGCAACACAACACAATTACACAACGCATCAAAATAAGAAAACAGGTAACTTGCGAGGAAACCAGCAGTTGTGTGTTGGAAAGATCATGGAAGCTCAGCAACAACAGCAGCAAACTCCAGGTCGACGTCCTCCACCTCCTGCTTCACCAGGCGTCCTCTCAGGCCCATGGCCTTTGCTCTTCTTCTTCGTCGCTGCTGCCACCTCGGTACTCTCTCTCTCATCAACTGTAGCTTTATTCTTTCTCTTAGGCATTTCGTCGAACATACTCTGGCACTTTCTTGTTAAGGAAACTTAGGTTTAACGCTTCGAATTCGATGAGTTGGGTGAACCAAAATATGTGATTTTGGACTAATCCCATTATGCGATCCTTGATTTTAAGCCTCTCGCTTTACTCATTAACCATCACTTCAAGTTTTCTCTTGGGAATTTAGTCGAACAGATTTTGTGCACTTTCTTCTTCTGGAAATTAGATGTTTTAATTGAAATTTTGATGAGTTGGATGAATAAAAATGCGATTTTGGATTAATCCCATTGTTCAGTTCTGGGTTTTAACTCTCTCCGTTCACTGATCAACCGTCACTTTAGTCTTTTACTTGGGGAATTTCCTCGAATAGATTTTGTGCTATTTCCTGGTTTGGAAACTTAGGTGTTACACTTTGAATATTGATGTGTAAAATTTTGAAGTTGGATTAATCCCACTTTGGGTTTTACGTTACTTTTAATTTCTCAATTAATTGATATTTTTGGATTTGCTGGGCTCTTGAGATTTTCATTGATGCTTCATTAGGGTTGTACTTTAAATTGGTTTCTTTTAACCCAGAAAACTGTTCGGCATAAGATGGAAATATGTTCAGGTGTTTGTTGTATGAAGAGGGTATTTTGATTTGTCCACAGCAAATTTCAAGGATCACAGTTCAAATAGCTCAATTTTGTTGTAGGGATGATTAAGCCTAGCGTTTCTCTGCATCACTAACTCTCAGGAACAGGATCATTAACATTACTCCTGATGTTGGTTGATGTGGTTTTGTAGTTGAAAGCGGATGCTTGGATTCGGGTCCTGGGGATAATGAATTAATCAATTAGGGGGGGGGGGGGGGAATGAATTAGGTTAAAGGGGAAAATGAAAGTTGGGAGGTGGTGGTGGGTTATAGACTAATTGTTCCCAGTCAGGCTTATTGAGCGGATAATATAGATTATAGACACTCACGAATGCGTTAATCGGGCTCCATTTGAATGGGAAGAAAACACTTTGCTTCGATCCTATGATATAGTAACACATAATAAATTCTTATCAAAAAAAAAAAAAAGAACACATAATAAATTGATTATGACAATATACTTTACCTGTTTTCTCCCAGTACAGGAATTTTTATTCCATTCTAGAGGATGGTATGTTGCTGTCTCCTACGTTTTCACTTTATTTCAACTCTGATCCAATGTACCTCGAGTTCTTTCCTACTTCTGAAGGACTAAAATATTTTTGAATTTAGTTGATTGTGAAATATTTTCATTGGAAAGATAATTTCATCTAATGAAACTCAACCTTGATGCATGTGATCCCTATTCTTGCATAAATAAATAAATAATAATCCAGTTGCAGTTCAAAAGGGCAATTAAAATTTGTGGGGTGGGTGGAAGTACCAGAAAATGAAGGAATGAGGCATAATAGATTCTGAAGATCCACCCTTCAGCTTATTATGAATCTAGGTTGATTGCCTTATGATTCTTGCTAGCACGTGATGGCTGTTTGTGGGTTTTATGTTATTTTGGTTGATTTTGTATTGTGATGTGTGTTTTTTTTGTGTTTGTTTTGGGATGCTGTGGCGACATACCAGATTTTGCTTTCTTCGGCGTCCACGAACAAGATTAGCTTGACAATCTTGCATCAAGTGCCAGAAGGCCATGTTGGCGTCTACTGGAGAGGGGGTGCCCTACTTAAAACAATCACTGATCCTGGTGTGTTTTGACCTCTCTCCTGACCATTTGGTTATGCTTTTTATATATTGTAACAGATTGCTAGACTAAATGGGGCTACGCTTCAGGTTTTCATTGGAAGATGCCTTTACTTACCCATTATGAACCTATTCAAGTGACACTTCAGACTGATCAGGTACAATCATAAATGCTCAGTATTCTTGTAACTTTCTGGAGATCAGCTTTGTGTTGCTTTTCTTTTGCTCCTTTCATTGGCCGAGTTTAATCCGTGAATACCGAAAGGCCTCAAAGAAGTTCTTGTCAGATTGACTTGACTTTGAAATTTCTGCTTTGTAGGTCAGAGATATTCCATGTGGCACCAAAGGTGGTGTGATGATAAACTTTAACAGGATAGAGGTAACGCTTGGAGGTGCTTTCTACATAGATACTTCTTTGTCAACTGCCGACACCTATATTCTTTATTCTCTAATTGAGTAGGATTGCTGTAGTTTACTTAGTTTGAATGTTATGTTCAGGTTGTCAACAGGCTGAATAAAGAATATGTTTACGACACTCTTCTCAACTATGGTGTACACTATGATAAGACTTGGATATATGACAAAATTCATCACGAGATCAATCAATTTTGCAGTTCTCATGCTCTTCAACAAGTTTATATTGATATGTTCGATCAGGTGAGCAACAATGTTTTTAATGCCATTCTTATAAGATTTCCAATGATGATATGATGGCTACAATGTTTTACTTTCTATGAGCCGAACTGTACTCATTTGAGATAAAGGGTGTGCGTTGTTGCCTGTTTCTGCACTTTTCTTAGAGCAAATGAAAGGCCTCCTAATATGTATGTTTGGCTTATTCAGAAGTGGTTGCTTTACCCAATATTCTAATAGATCTCCTTCAATATCCAACTCCATCTAGATCACCCAGCATTTACCTAATTGATCTGACATTCTGCTCTTAAACTTAAATGTAGATTGATGAAAGGATGAAAGATGCTCTTCAAGGAGACTGCACTCGTTACGCTCCAGGTGTTGAGATCATTAGTGTGCGTGTCACAAAACCTACCATTCCTGAAAGTATTCGGGTGAATTATGAACAGATGGAGGAAGAACGCACAAAGGTAATCCAAATGTGTTATCACTGAGAATGGCCTTCTCTTTGCCCTTGGGAATGGACACTTAGTTGGTTGAGTAACTCTATCTTGGATTCAAATGCATTATAAGCCCCTCTATTAGGAAAAATTGAGAAAGGTTTTTTAAACATTTTGTGCAGTTATTTCCAGCTTTGTTATTCTTGATTGTTTCTTTTTTGGGATGCAAACTCATGCCAAATTTGAAATTTGAGTCCGTAGGTAGCAATGCCTGTTATATGTCATGTTTGTTCGGATTGCCATCGTCCATCCTTATATGTGGAAAAGTGGTTCTATATTTCCATTTGTTCTTACTTGGACGTCCAGAATTTGTTACACTTGGAAGATTCCTTATCATTTTATTGGATGTGATTAGGCTTTAATAGCAATTGAGAAGCAAAAGGTTGCCGAGAAAGAGGCGGAGACACAGAAGAAGATTGCCATATCCGAGGCGGAGAAGAACGCATATGTCAGCAAGATAATCATGGAGCAGAAGCTAACGGAAAAGGAAAGCTCAAGAAGGCAGCAACAAATTGATAATGAGATGAATCTAGATCGGGAGAAAAGCTTTGCTGATGCCAATTTCTACCGGTAAGTTTCTTTTCCCAAAACCTTGTATGCCTTCCTCCTCCCATCTCCCCTACTATTCAAACTAATACTGGCCCCCACTTCTGCAGATTAATGAAAGAAGCTGAAGCTAACAAATTGAAGCTTACACCACAGTATCTTGAGCTCAGATTCCTTGAGGCAATTGCTAATGACACTAAAATTTATTTCGGAGAAAAGGTAGCCATACCATATTAGTTAGAGTAAAGCTCTTCTGCCCGACTTTTTAGAAATATTCACTCAGTTGTTTGCTTCGCAGATTCCGAATATGGTTTTCGATCAGAAGCTACTTGGGAACTTCTTGGAACGTGCAGGCAAAACATCACAGTCACCAGCTTAGCCTCCGGTGTGGTCCAGGTCACCGCATAATTGCAAAAGCGTGATAAATTTGTGAGCAAATGGACCATCAGAGCCTCAGAAGGGCTGGGGGTTGAAAAGGGTGTCTGGTTTTTCGATTATTCTGCCTCTCAAGTCTGTACGACCACGGAAAGCAAATGTTCCTTCATTCTTTTGCTGTATATTACATCCAAATGTCGTTTGACAGTTCCAGTGAATAGTTTTTACATAATTGCGGAAATGAAGTGAAACAGGAGGATCAGGGATGTTGGTTTTGTGTCTGCGTATCTTCTCTATGACTCTACCCTCCCAGTTTTGAAGTGTGTTTACGACTGGTTGGGGTGGATATACGAATATCTTCAGTTTGTTTTTCTCTTTTGCCTTGTTATTGTTTATACTAACTCGAATACAATACTACAATTAGAATTTTGTCTATTGTAAATACCTTCCCCTCTCTCTTTCTGTAATAGATAAAACAGAGAATTATGGGCTATAAAGGACTACTTAATTCTCTGTGTTATCTACTAAGAAGAAGGGTTAGTCTCTCGAGATCTCCTCCAGAGGTCCCAAGTTCTTGTACGTTTTCTTGGTCGTTAACTTCAGAGCTCATTGGATTAGTCTAACAATACTTGTATAATCGTGTTATCTAATAATAATAAAAAGAAGGATTACTCTAATGATTGTTTCAACTTGAAGCTTTGAACATAACCCCTTTTGAAGAAGGGAATCAATCAGAGAAGAGTGGAAGACATAGTTTGGTACTAGAGTGGAGAATGATGTGGTGGAGCACAAGGGAAAGGAACCAACATCGTCTCTGCTAAAAGTATGACTGATTTCATCTTTGCACTTTGTGATAGTATACTATAATATATAAAGAGTACCATTTTGGAGTTTATCTCCATAACTTTTATTTGCAGCTATTGTTCAATTTTATTATACTTCATTACTAGCTAGTGCCTAGTGGTTCACTTTCCTTCTTTATCATTATTTTTGAAGACGGATAAGGGAGAAAGTTTGAAGGATTATTGCGTATTAATATTTCTGATAGGACAAAGGAAATTTAGGGAAATAATGTTTCCTTCCAAGGTAGCATCAAAATCTGGGCATTTGGTCTAGTGGTATGATTCTCGCTTAGGGTGCGAGAGGTCCCGAGTTCAATTCTCGGAATGCCCCTTGGTTGCATTCATTCCTATTTCTTAGAAGTTGGAATTGAATCCACCAGGTACCCATCGGTTTCTGGGTATTTCAAGTCCACATTAAATACAAATTTAATAATTTTTTTAAAATAAATAAATGTATATTTTACTAATAATAAAAATATCAAACATTATATTACACTAACAAATATTATTTTCCGAAGATAACGCAAACATAAAATCAATATTACAATCAAAATTACTTAACATTGTAAATCAAAATTTAAATAACTTATACAAATATTTAATTACTAATATTACAAATACAATCATTAAAACATTAAATTACAAATACAATTTTTTAAACCACTAATTTTACTAGAAAATCACCATCTTTTTATTTCTATCAAAGAAAAAAGTCTCATATTTTTTTTTTTGCACCGGATACCCAACCGGTTTCGGTTCCCAAAAGTCAGGAATTGGAATTGGAATTGGTTGGTATCGGTTCCTATTTTTGAAAATTGGAATTGAAATTAGTTAGACCGGTTCCCGTTTCGGAACTACCGGTTCCAAACCAATTCCGGTACTGGGTACCCGGATTTTCTGCTCACCCCTACTGTAGACCTGGAAAATGGTCGGGTCAACTACGGGTTCGATTTCGGGTTATCTAACAAGTTTGACAAATGTTGTCTCACAACTTTCGGGTTCAGGTCGGGTCATTTCGGTCTCGGGTCAAAAAGAGTTTGAATCTTTTCGGGCCGGATCGGGTTCCGGCCAGTCATCATATCGGGTCAACTTTTGTCTATATTTATTATTGAACGCGAAATTCCAAATATAATATAACAAAGAGTGCTTTGATCAACATTCACTTGCACCCTTGTTTTTATTTGCTTAGCTCATGAGCATCCTTCTATGTCTAACTATATCAAACTTCATAATATACGGAATAGATAAACAACAAGAGATCCAAATCGATTGATATGTGATCAGATTTACATTTCAAATATAAAATAAATAAATAAATGTTAAAAAATGATACAGAGCAGCAAATGGGGCATTCCGAGAATTGAACTCGGGACCTCTCGGGACCTCTCGCACCCTAAGCGAGAATCATACCACTAGACCAAATGCCCAGGATTACTACAAAGGAATCTTTCTATTTAACAAAGCAAAATTCTTATCCCAATCCATAGTGCTAAACTGCTAACTTTCTCGCTTAGTACTGTTCAAATATCATCACTTTTGTCCTTTTTTTTCTCCACCAATGTTTTTCAGCGAATATATTATGTTTATTTCATCTTCCATTTTCTTTGTTAATGCCCAACCAACCCAGCGATTCTGTCCCACATATATAGATTCCCCGTATCTCCTATGGATTCACCAAGGAAACAACTAAAATACCAGCTTAGTGGTACAACTCTGAAAAGCATAAACCTGCACCCTTTTAGCCTAACACATAAAACCGGAACATCCAAACCATAGTCATTTTCTTTCCCATTGGCTCATTTGGTACGAATTCCATCCAGCCATCTTATTGAAGCTACATGCCATTTTTTTTCCATCACAACTAAGGGTTTTTACTGTGACTATTTTTCCGCGCTAACTTGTAGACACTTCAAAAAGTGGAATAACTGACCAATGAATTTAAAGCTGCTCCATGCCCAAACCATCTTGGTAAAGCTACCGGGTGACTTTGCTAACAAATATAAACTAGTTTGTTGAGTTTGACCTTCGAAAAGTAAACATTTAGTTATTTATGAAACAGAGGGAGTAGTATAATAACAATTAAAGGAAGTAGTATTATCACTTATCAATTTAGGGAATCCAACTCCCCAAAAAAAAAATGCACTAAGACACTGCTAGTCTATATATTAGTGAACAAAAATAAGTTGGGGAGAATAGACGACCCTTAGCCACGCTCCCCTTGTCAAAACTGAAAACCCAACTCCCCAAAAATAACTTTATTACTACTGAATAATCAAGCTTAATTAGCTGACATCATTGTTCATTAATCCAAAAAGAACAAGTTGACATCATCCTTGTTTTGTGGTCTTTTATTTTTGTATACTAGCTACTCTACTATTTACTTTATGATGTGGTCTCTTACATTATTGGATCATTGCTTACTTTTTTTTGTAGAAATATGCAATGCACCGTGTGCACCATAATAGCCAACTAACCCCTACTGGTGGAAACATAAAAACACAAGTTTATATGAACAGATCAGAGAGTTTTTTTTCTGATAACATTATCTCTAGCTAGCTAGCTAGTAAAGGAAGCATTATATTCTTAAGAAATAACCAATCATCTATGAAATGGATGAAAAGAAGCTGAGACCTTGAAGTTCACCCTCATCTTTGATCATACACACATGATAAAGGAATCTTAAGTATGTTGTTCTTACTTCTCTTTCTTTCCTTCTCTTCTATATATGCATGTGTTTTAGGACTGTTAGTTATTCTTCTGATGTCAAGGCCTAAATGGTGAACAGAGCTTATTTAATTAGCTAGTTTGAAGACGTACGGTACCATTTCAAAGTTTTTGGCGCGGATATATCACTCTTGCGTCACTAACCTCAAAGTTATGAATACTTATGTTATACCAATTGTGCTACCTACTTAATTTGTTAGCTATATAAATACAATGGGCCAGACACTCTCACCTAATAAGACGAGTAAGTTACATATTTATTTTACCCAAATTGCGTGTGTGCGTGGTTTCTCGGAGTGAACTTTAATTATTTTGTAACTTTTCCTCTGCTCCTATAAAAATGTTCATTATTCATTCCAAGCCAAGGGACAAAAACTGCTTCAGAGTGTAGTGAGTAAAAGTACATCCTTCTAACTTTGAACATGATATCGATCCTACTTCAATTCCTATTAGTACATCAGAATCGAACAAAAATTAAGGATAGAAGCCTTTGTGGCTTTTGACCAATTAGCCAAGCAGCATTACACATGTATGCGCACACTTAAATTATCTTGATTCCTTTTTACCTTGGCACCATTCTTAGTGCCAACGGGCATCTAATTAGGTGTTAGCCCTTCATGCTTTATGCTCAAGTATCATGTCTCTTCTCTTGGTACGTCATTTTATCCTCAACTTCTGACGAGATTACTAAGGCTACGTTTTGTTCACCCGGAAAAAAACACAACTGAAATTAACTGAATTGATTTTCTTTTAACTTACCGTTAACCATTTTTAAAACTCGTCCAAATATATATTCAATAATTTTGGACTCAATTTAAAGTATGCTTATTAATTAAAGGGAACAGAGCGTAGCTCTCTTTTACCTTTCTTAAAAGGTTTTGTTAATTTGGCTTTCCTTATTCAAGGCTAAAAGAGGGTACAAATTCCCCACATTATATATTTCCCTCTTGTTTTTAAAAGGGTACTCCAAAAACATTTGTTGAAGGCCTATGCCTAACAATAGGTATAGCATTTCTAACCCCTTAGTTTGATTGGACAGGAAACTAAGGATCTCAATCATCAAGTGTGAAGATGCATTTGATAGAGAGCAAAGGAGGAGCTATAATATGCTTGCTTGTGTCTCTATTGTCTTTGGGCTCATGGGGACCTATTATGGCCTCCCTCGAAAGACGTGGCCGCCTTCCTCAACATACTTATCTTGATTACTCCATTGCTAATCTCTTGGTTGCTGTCATTTTAGCTCTAACATTTGGCCAGTTTGGAGACAGCAAACCTGGCATGCCAAATTTCCTCACCCAGCTCTTTCAGCAGGTTAGAAGACTACATACTTTATCTATCATCTATTTATCAACGTATGTATGTTTGCGTATTCATGCTTTTGGACTCTGTCCTCACTTAGGCTCGAAATGTAATGGATACAGGATTACTGGCATTGGAAAGATTTCAAAACATACTTTCAAATTTAAATGAGAACGCTAATAGTGCTCTCCATATTTGATGCAGGATAATTGGCCGTCTGTGTTGTTTGCAGTAGCCGGTGGAATTGTTCTTACTCTTGGCAACATCTCTAACCAGTATGCTTGGGCATTAGTAGGTGTGTCAGTTTCCGGAGTTGTCGGCACTAGCCTCTCAATTGTCATAGGTTGGTCTGTCCTTGAAGTTTCAGGGTGCTTATGCATATATACTACAGTAAAATTTAAGGTTTTAATTATACAGATTGATCATTTTGCAATGGCCATATTTTGGCAGGGGATACATTGAACTATTTCCTGGATGGCAGAATAAATAAGGCTGAGATACTTTTCCCAGGAGTTGGGTGTTTTCTCATTGCAGCCTTCCTAGGCTGCATGGTTCATCAATCTGATGATGCTGATAATCGAGCGAAGCTCAATGGATTAACAACTGATCATCTTGAAAATGGAACAAAGTATATATTCACCTTCACTTTGAAATTAACTTATAAATAATTATCTAAATAATGCATGCTAATTTGATTCTAAACTGCATACTGATGTAGTATGTTTCACATTATGCCAGGACTAATGAGGATATCTTGGGCTATAATAATGGAACATCTATGAATAAAGGTTAGCAAATAGATCCAAATCTACCATTGCGCAGTAATTCTGTTTAAACAAAGTTACTTTGCTTTCTCAAGTTTTGTTAATCTCTTCTTCCATTTTCGTTTTATCAACTTTACAGTTGGCTCAATGGATGTTGAAACCAATGGAATCACAACAGAGCCTATGTATGGAACAGCAACATTCCTAGTAGAGCTTGAGAATAAAAGATCTATAAAGGTCAGAACTCTGAAAAATCCACAAAAACTTATATAACACGGTATCACTGTGAGATGTTGTTAACTTGTTACATTGTGAACAAAATGTGTTACTTTTAGACTACCAAATATGAAGATAAATGGTATGTTTTAAATAAGAAAAAGTGTTACTTTTGATTGTCTTACCATGGGATGGTCTTACGCAATGTGATAACCTCTTACGAGATACTGTGGCAATGTTCATGTTGAAGTATCTAACTATGTGGTACTCAACCACTCACCCTTAGCTTATTCATGTAGGTGTTTAGCAAGAGCATCTGGTTGGGGTTGGTTGTAACCTTCTTTTCGGGTCTTTGCATCTCAGTTTTTTCTCCACTATTCAATTTGGCTTCAAATGATCAGTTTCATCTCCTAAAGAAAGGGGTGCCTCATTTGGTGGTCTACACTGGTTACTTCTACTTCTCTGTCTCCTTCTTCGCATTGGCGGTGCTAGTGAATGTCACCTTGTTGTACCATCCTGTTCTAGGAGCACCAAAATCGTCGATAAAGGAGTACCTTAGTGATTGGGATGGAAGAGGATGGGCTATGGTGGCTGGCTTGCTCTGTGGACTTGGAAATGGCCTTCAGTTCATGGCTGGTCAAGCTGTTGGTTATGCTGCAGCCAGTGCTGTTCAGGTTAGTCAGATCAAATTTGGTGCACTTATGCTCATGATTTGATTTTAATCTTATGCTTGAATGACTAGTATGAATTTGGAAATTATCATATTTCATTAGCATTTAAGCTAGAGTAATTAAGTGATTCCTAGATTTTAAAAGTTGCTCAATAAACTTGAGACCAATGGACCAAAAAGTTATTGAATTTTGTCCAACATGTCATAAAGCTAGAGTCCCACATCAAAAAAACAGAGAAAACATGACAAAGTTTTTAGATAAGTCAAGTACGGTGTAAGATCACCTACTGACTTTTTTCTATTATATAACCAAAAATTTATATACGACGGTCTTATCCTCTAATTTTTTCCGTTTAGACGATTGTTACTGTATTTACGGATCGGACTAAGGTGTTTTTCCTCTAACTTTTTCGGGTTTGTTTTTGAAAATATACCAGGCAGCTCCATTAGTGAACACATTTTGGGGGGTGGTAGCTATGGGAGATTACAGAAGATCATCAAGAAGAACATACCTACTACTTGTAAGCATGTTGATTATGTTCATTGCAGCCGCTGGATTCATTGCAGCTTCTTCAGCACACCGGAAATCTTGATTTGTTGTTCAAATAATATTTACCATCCACCTAAACATACACAATATTCCAAGATCAGATTGAAGAAAAACAATCTCCAATATAACAAAATTAATGATAATGCATGGTTCTTTTGGGACCATGGTATATATGTGATTGCGAAGGGAATATTGTGAAATACAAGTAGATGGTGTATACTGTCATGTCATCCATCATTTTCATCAGAGTAGTATGCTGTAAACGCTGAAACATCATAGTATATGGATTTGTTTTGATATCTACGGACATTGATGCTTGTATGTCCTTCCAAAGTTTATTCCTTCTCTTGGCCAGGTGCAGCTACCATGTTTATTAGTACTACCATGGAATATTCTACCCGGAAGATATCAATTCGAACCTGATTCAAATCCCACCCGATCCGATTAAAAAAACTGATCAAATTTCGATTAAAGAAAATCCAACTCCAAATCCGATGATATGGACTTTTAGTAAGATCCAATCGATTATATTCCGAATCCGTTTAAAGTTTGTCACCTCATTAATTAATAGCTACTCACTTAGGTCCTGCTCTTCTCGTCGTTTCCATGCTGCATTTCAATCCTTCCCGTTACGCGCCGTTCCATTTCGCTTTCTGTATTTTCACAATGTCTTCCATTTTCCGCACCGCGCCGTTCCGTTCCATTCCGTTCCTCACCATTCCACACCATTCCGTTGACGAGAACATGGCCTTACTCCAATCAAATAAAAATGTTGTATTCGTTTAGGGAACAATAATAACATCTACAGTATATAATATAGTACTACTCTTGGGTACACAAATTTAGAAGATTAGGAGTAGAAGTCAGGATCACTCAGGGAAAAAATAGTAGAAGTCAGGTATGGACTATGGACTGCAAATGTCCAACTTGGCACACTAGCTAGTTGACTTGTCAGCTTCAGCCCAGATCAAGTTGACCATAAATAACCAATATTGACTTAATGATATACCCTATATCTTAGTTCACATTACTACTCTTATTATGGTACTACAGTATTTTTTTGTTAATAGATTGACAGTTTGACATGATAATTTTATACTATGAAGTAAGCAGACAAAAGCCACCATAACCGCTAACTATAAAACTAAACAGGGGATTTACAAGGCATTCTATTTCCAATCTAAGAAAACTCCATGATTCAATCACAGTATCCTTCATTGACAGCAAGCTGAGAGTTCTTGCCTAGATGATTCTCATACATTAATTGAATCAAACAGTACACTACCTATTTTGCAACTGGTTAGCAAACTTTCTCTATCCTCTCATTTTTCTTTCATCGGAGTATCTGTTTTTTGTTTTTGTTTTTGTTGTCTACTCTTATCTTATGTTGCTGACTTGCTGTTGTCAATATGGTATATGCTGAGTTGTTTATAGCTTTGTGTTGGAAGGCAATGGCCAATGGCCAATGGGCAACCTTGTACTTCCAATTTGGTATCAGATTGAGTTCTCAAGTTTTAGATTTTGAATGGTACTCTTTTTCTTAGTAAAAATGGCTTTGGAATGTTAAAGATTGCATCTTTATGTTTGGACCTATAGTTACCTTGAAGGTTATCTTTTCATTCATCATCTCTGAATTTTTCAGAGTTTGACCATGTAGTAACTTGTAACTACTTTGATCAGGTTTTATGAATTTTAAGTATCTTTTTTCCGGAGATATAAAATAGCTTAGTTTGTAAAGTTTCTCGGTGTTCACGTGGAGGAAATTGAAGAAGTTTTTTTATTTGATTCAAGACCAAATGTGTTTGTGTTCTGACTTCTGACATGTAATTGCTATGGCTGTTGTTGTTGTTGTTGTTGTTGTTGTTGTTGTTGTTAGAAGAAGAAACAGAATATGTATCAGTTTCATAAATATGATTGGTAATGAACTCAGCCTCTGAGGCTTTTCCTGAGATGCTAACATACATTATACAAACAGGATTTTTGGAAGCTGGATTAAAGATGTTTATAGTAGAGAGCAGAGGAGGAGCTATAGTATGCATGCTGCTGTCTCTATTCTTCTTGGGAAGATGGCCTGCTGTTATTGCCTATCTCGAAAGGCGTGGCCGCCTTCCTCAGCATACTTATCTCGATTACACTGTTACTAATCTCCTGGCTGCTGTAATTATAGCGCTAACATTTGGTCAGATTGGTGAGAGCAAACATGGCATGCCAAATTTCTTCACCCAGCTGTCTCAGGTGATCCAAAGACTTGTTTTGATTTCTCATTGATCTTAACAAGCATTGCTTCCTGTAGTGACAAAGATCCATGTTTTTGATTTCTTAAACCATGTACGAAGAAAAATACTTGGTTACACACAGTGATAGGCATCGATTGCTAGATTCTTAGGCCTTTAAAATTAAATGTCCAGACCAGATATTTGTCGAATTTCAAAGTTATCATATTACAGTTACTTCGCTTTGTTGCAGACTATTGGACATTGGAAACAATCAGTATTAACTTCTTGGAGGTGACTGATGTAGGATAATTGGCCCTCTGTGTGGTTTGCGATGGCTGGTGGAATAGTTCTTAGTATAGGAAATCTGTCCACACAGTATGCTTGGGCTTTAGTCGGTCTATCAGTAGTCGAAGTTGTGTGCTCCAGCATTACTGTTGTGATAGGTCTGCATTAGCTCTCTTTCCTTTTCTGTGGTGTTTGTAGCATAATATGTAGGTGTTATATTGGAAGTGTTCTAATTGACATTTCTCCACATTTCCAGGCACTACATTGAACTATTTCCTCGACGACAGAATAAATAAGGCTGAAGTCCTTTTCTCTGGAGAGGGGGTGTTTCCTGATTGCGGTCTTTCTAGGTTCTGCTCTTCACAAATCTAATGCATCTGACAATAAAGCAAAGCTTAAAAGTTTGCCAAGCAATCTTGAAGAAGATACAGGGTAAACACCTTTTCCTACAACTGAATGCCAATAAAAAGCTTTGTTTTTTTTTGTTTGGTGCTAAGACTTCTAAGTAGTTTCACCTGAACATGTTTTGATTTGGAAAGATAATATCTGTTTTGGTCGGAATGGGTACACATAAACAACACCTGCAACATAGCTTCTGCTTCTTATCCGCAGCAGTGCTCACTTCTGTGGTGGTTTCCTAGACCGCCTACAACGTAATGATGTCTTCAACTGCTCATTAGAGTTTAGACTAACTTAAACCTTTAATTTAAACTAGAGAGCAGAAAAGTAACAATAAGAACAGTTTAAAAGCTCCCTGCCCCTGATTCCTTTCACGTAAAACTGTAGAAGTAAATAGGACAAAGGAGCAGTTTTTGTGATGAATTGTCATGATTAACAGTTAATGAAACTCGAATTATGTTGCATCTACCTTAAGCTAGCAACAAGCGGGTGAAACCCATTTTCAACCGTACAGATTTCTATCTGATGTAAACTGATGAAGCTGCTACATAAATCTTTGACAGGAATGAGGATATCTCAGCTGCCAATGGAACATCACTGAAAAAAGGTCGGCAATTCAGGACAAGTTAACTTACTGTATTTATTAGCCCATATCGATAAGCAAAGAAACTCTACACTTCTCTAACGGACGTCCTCCTATATAACTTCACAGTTGGATATATGGAAGTTGAACAAGCAAATGGAACGCAGGGTGAGCCAAAGTTTGGGACTGCAAAGTTCCTCATTCAACTTGAGAAAAGGAGATCCATAAAGGTGACCATTTACTTCATTTGCTTGTTGATTTTCAACAGACTTCTAGTTTTTTTATAAGTGGTGAAATTGTATTAGAATAGAATCACTTACAACTAACATGGTATTGTTGGATTATAGAAAAAGCCAAGATCATTCATCTATGATAGCACCACCTAGTCATCAGACTTGCTATGCTCATGTAATTCATAGTTGTAGCACATACCTGTGAGGCTGTGATGTTGAAAATTATGAATGAATTTTCAGGTGTTTGGCCGGAGTATCTGGATTGGACTGGCGATAACCTTCTTTGCTGGTGTCTGCTTCTCTCTTTTCTCTCCGCTCTTCAATTTGGCTACAAATGACCAGTTTCACCGCTTGAAGAAAGGGGTACCCCATTTGGTGGTTTACACTGCTTTCTTCTACTTCTCAGTCTCCTGTTTTGTGATTGCAATCATCTTAAATGTCATCTTCCTATACCGTCCTATGTTGGAATATTTGCTTCAAAGAAAAGATGTTGGACAATATTATTGTCCCACATTTGTAACTTACAAGAGGTAAGTTGTTTAGTTACCCATAATGGATGACTCCTTAATTCCCCACATTGATGAAGTTTGATTGGAGAAGATTAATTGCTTTCCGTTACACAAATCAATAAGTGCTTTCCGTTACAAATATTGATTCCCTTAATATTCTCTATTGATGACCTCCAAATTTATTCTCCATTTTAATGTCTTTGCCTTGATGATGTTCCTCTACTTTCCTCTATATATATTGGAGACATTCCATTTCACAAAGGATACAGACATAGACACAGACACACAAAATACCCTCTCTCTGATTCGTTTGGCAGTAGTTCAGTTTGCTCTCAAAACCATTGCACCGTAGTACACCGGAGCTTTGGTTGTCGTGTATCCCTGGAGGTCGGTTGCCGGAAATTCCCTAGTGTACATGTGGGGGCAAATTCGACTTTAGGGCAGTGATTTATCACGCCACGACTTTCGTTCGAGATAAGTTTGTTCTATCATTAGCCTTGTTCTAACATTCTAAAGTCGAATTTTTTATTTTCTATTTTTTATGGCTGATGATGTAATCATGATTATTATTGGTGATGCCTATATTTCTGTTCGTCGTTATCCAAATTAGATCGGTATGTCAGAAAGCTTGCGGGGAATTTTTATTGTTTGCAACACAATCATCAATACATTTACTGGGGAACTTCTGAGTTCTGATAGTCTCTTACTATATGTTATTAGATAGAAATTTTTGCTCTTATTGCAAAGTTATATGCTTGTGATTCTGTTCCATGTCTTTTCAGTATTGGCTGTACTTAGGCTTAGGATGCAGTATTCTAATCAATGGATAAATTGAGGTATGACAAACCTTGAATTTGACCATGTTGCGCAAAAACTCATCAAATGTGAGTATATGGCCAATTGGCCATACTAGTGGTGGAAGAGTGTCACAACTCTAGCCTTGTTTATTTACGATTTGAGAGCCATAACTCAAAAGAAATGTCAGAATCTTCATAGCGAGGTAGCCATGGTAGTCGTAGATGGCCTACTTAAACCAGAGGGCATTGGGCCTCCAAATGTTATTTCTGGTTGGTTGCGGCTGTGGAATTCTAGTTCTAGCCTCTAGGCACCTTCTGCTGCTAGAGTAGTCAAGCCAACTACTAGGATTTTTAGATGGTATATGATTCTCAAGCTTGACAAGATATAATTCTCCAATTGTTGTCATAGAAAAGTAGGAAATAAAGCTTTCTTATCTCCTCTGGAACAAGTTTGTAATCTTGGCTAAGTGAAATAAATGTCATGAACCAGATTGCCATGGGCCTTAAATCTTCCGAGAGACAAATTGCTTAGCTATTACGATGAAGTTACAATGAAGAAGACATGAAAAGGTTCAAATGACATGTTTGGTTGTATGTGGTGGAGGGCATTAGAATTATATGCCATTATTGTGAGCTAGCCTATTAAAATGTTGATAGGCTATGTGTTTATATCTTTAATTTGCACTGGCTGTTATGGGTAAATGGTGTTTACTTTGCTGTAGATCTTTGGCTTTAACCAAACATTAAGAAATGCAAGTTAATATTGCTAAAGACACTCATGGACAATCATGGTGCATAGTTTTTTTTTTCTTTTTCTTACGTGAGACATCACGGGTAACATGTAACTAGTGTGTTTTTTTTTTTTTTTTTTTTTTTATAATTGTCCAAATTACTTGGTCTGCTATTTCCTCCTTGTGTTTTAAACTTTGTTTCTTAATGATCAATGCATCAAAGAGGTAAGAACACTGGGACAACTACTACGTGTTTAGTGGTAGAATTGGGTGCTTTGACAATAAGTAAGCAGGTTGCTCTTGGGAATGAACCGCGCAAACCACTGGATTATAAATCATTGGAAAGCGTATTTAACGGTAATTAACTATGTACAAATTTATGAGACATGTTATTTCATATAGAAGTATTGTCGCACTTACTAAAATATGATAGACATGTGTGCTCAAATATTTTCCCATGTTTTATGTGTTTATCGAAACAACTAGTTGTAATGTTATACAAATCAGTTTGGAAATTATTTTGGGATCTTTAATTGAGTGTCATTTATTGTGATTAAATATTGTTCCTTTGATCTGAAAATCGTTACGGATTTTTTTAATATTGTCAATTGTGGCATATTTATATTTAATATTTTATATCGCCTTCAAAGGAATCACAATTAAATTGATGAGTTGATATATATATTGAGAACATGTGGGGGAAGTGGTATAATTATATTTATACTTATTTTGGTGTTCTCAATATAATTTGATTGAACCCGATTTTTTTTTGAAAACGTATGGGTAACTAATTAAATTTAGTTTACCGAAATCTTTGTGCGTTTAACTCGCTTTCGGGGCCTAAGATATTTGAATATCTATGTATATATCTTTTATGCTCGTAAAATGTTACATATAATTCTAGAGATATCTTGAGCATAAAAATGATGATTTGAGTGAAATCATTTATCATTTCTTGTATAGCTTATATGCAATGTGGAAATGATAAGCTAATTTTTGGCACTTGTGGTAGATAATACCATATTATTTATATATGAATTTATCATATATTGAAAGAGGCCATAATTTTTATGTTCTCTATGTGAGGAACTCATGATAGCATATCACATAAGAAGAACTAAGGTTCTAAATTTTTTATTTATTTTGTGTATGCTAGAGTTATTGAATTACTATGCTATAGATTAACTTGTGTTTGCACTTTGATAGACATCTTTGTCGTGTTTGATGGGTATATTGGTGCAAATTATGTGACAAGTTAATAACATATATACTTGTACAAGTGAATATGTCTCTCTCCTAATTTGGGTGTTGTCTCTAAAACTTGATTTGTATAGCATATTATCACGGCATATGATTTAGAGACATGTTGAACCATTGGGAAAAGCTAAGTGTGTCAATTTTTTTTTTAATTCTGATTTGTTAAAATCGGTGTGTAATGGTATTAAGAGATGACACATTTGCAATAGACAAAGTGCATCAAGTAACCATATAAATTAAAGAAAAATTGTTCTTAGTTTTGTTGTTTAATCGTCGAGGGGGTTGAGGCTTAATGCCCTTAGATTGAGGAAATCATGGTGGACACCCAACCTTCATTGGTTCAAAGTGGTCATGACCCAGAAAAATGAACCCATCCACCCGTTGACTTTCTCCCTCCCCCTTCACCTCCCCTCCATGATCTCTCATCAGTCACCAGATTCTCTCTCCTCTCTCTCACTACTCACTAACGGACCACTGACCTGCTGCCATTGTTAATTACTCGCCGCCATTAATCTACTCTTGGGTTCATCCTGTGGGACTAAACAACCATTGTTCAGAAAAAAACTGGTAATTTACTGAAATTACAAGGAATTTCCAATCTCAGAAAACTGCTTCTATTGTGGGTATTTGATATTTGTAGCTCTGTATCATAATAACCAAATATCCAATTTTGACATTTGACAGGAATCTCAGAGTTTTTGCCTAGATGGTTCTCAGACATTGAATCAAATACCTTTTCTGCAACGGGTATGCAAGCTTTTCTTCCCCTCTTTTACTTGCTTTTATTATTTCTTATCTGCACTTTCAATCAAAATTAAATGACCAATTGTATTTGCAGTTCATATTTAGATACTTACAATGAATTGATTGTGGTTTATCATATCAAAACCAACATATATTCAAATTCAACCAGATGATCTCTACATTGTAACTAGATAATTCATTACTTATCAAAATTTCAAGTTCTTGAGCCTGCAAAGCAAAGACCAGGGTTCGATTCTCATTGCCCCCCCTCAACAAAGTTTGCCATTCAAAAAAAGAATTGTTTTTTTTCCCTCAAATTCTTGACCTGGGAATGCCAAAACAACCATGACATAGAATCCCTTTGAATGCTTTATTTAACCTTCAAGCACTAGATAACTATGTAGAAGTTAATATAGAACAATACAATGATGAATGCTACTGACAAGAAATTAAATTACAAGTAGAATGAACCCAAACACAAATCTGAGTCACGCCAATTAGCGTTGTCCTTAAGGGTAAATTCCGTCCCTCTTGTGGATGGTGCAAAGGCTTCTCAACGGCTACCCTCCCAGGATAAAACAGATCTTCACCTCCTTGTGCACTCAAGAAGATGGTTACAGTAAACTCTCACTTTGCGATGATGAAGATAATAGAAGGGGAAAATATATTTTGCTCACTATTTCAGTGCTTCCTTACTGAGTAGTCTCACCCAAATATATAGACTCTCAGACTCAAAGTAAACGTTATACTGAATAACCACCTAGCAAGTGGTTCCACCAAAATAGGGAATTCTTAGTCAATAACGTTCTAGTTTTTGTACTTTATAAACTGAATTGATGCCCAAGATTTAGCCCAAAGAAAAGGAACAGTCAATCCCACGTTTGAAAAGAGAAGAAGAGTTTTTAGTGGCTTTGAATTGTTAGTCAAACAGAACTACTTGAAGCCTAAAAGCAAGGAAAGTAAAACCAACAAATTAGGAAGAGTTAGGCCACGTATAAACAACTTCAACTAATTAAGTTTTTGAAATATAATATTTAAAACTATATTCTACAATTTAAACTATGTTGCCTTCATTATCCCTATGTGATTGAAAACAAACATGTTTGTATCATTATATGTTACTTCCTCCGTCCCGTTAAAATGTTCACACTAGTCTTTTCGAGGTCCCGTGAAAAAACTAGTGTGAACATTTTTATGGGACGGAGTAAGTAATTGTTATGACATTTTGACCTGTTGTGAGGAGGAGAAATGGTCCTGAAATTCAGCTTTTGAGGCTCTTCCTGACATGGTAACACACAATCTGGAATATTTTGGCAGGTGGGCTGAAGATGTTTGTGGTAGAGAGCAAAGGAGGAGCTGTAGTATGCATGCTGCTCTCTCTATTCTTCTTGGGAACATGGCCTGCTGTTATTGCCTCCCTTGAAAGACGTGGCCGCCTTCCTCAACATACATATCTTGATTACACTATTACTAATCTCTTAATGGCTGTAATTATAGCGCTAACATTTGGTCAGATTGGAGAGAGCAAACCTGGCATGCCAAATTTCTTCAGCCAGCTGTCTCAGGTGGCAAAGATTCGTTTTCTTTTTCCTTATTTCATAATTCATACTAAGATCTCTTTGATATTTATGAGCATTGCTTGCTGTGACAACAACGATTCGTTGATCTTCAACCCAAATATGGACATCTATGAATGCACTTAGGTTATATCTGGTGACAGGATTAAGAATGTGTAGCTAGGCAGAGAGTGATAGATCAAGTATTTGTATATATCAAACAAAAACATATATAGTTGCCAGATTCTGAGGCCTTCATAGCGCCTAACATCAGACTACAGATGGTCGAATTTCCTAATATAGGGGACAGGAAGGGCACGGGATAGGTTAGGCTTTTCACTATCAAAGAAGGATATCTGCATTTAGCTCATTACCCTGGTTTCATCTTAACCAATAGTGAGGGATGAGAAATTGAGAACTAGCTAACAAGCTAGATTCTTGTTTCCAGAAATACGATTGAGGAAGATTTAAACTTTAAAGCATTTATTTCCTTCTGAAGGGACGTTAGCTCGGTCCTCCATTTCTTTCTGAAAACGTATAGGGGGTTGGGTTGATTGCAATTCTAAGCAATCATGGTCAAAATTGTTATTTGTCTGAAATGCTATTTCTGAGGACTTGTGTTTTACAAGACTAAAGATGAAATTATTTTGAACTTTTGGTGGATGATACAGTTTCTCTAACATTTTTATTAATTTCTTCTAGGGGATTGATGCAGGACAATTGGCCCTCTGTGTTGTTTGCATTGGCTGGCGGAATTGTTCTTAGTATAGGGAATCTGTCTACACAGTATGCTTGGGCTTTAGTTGGTCTGTCTGTAGTCGAGGTTGTGTGCTCCAGCATTACTGTTGTGATAGGTATGTGTCGCCTCTCCTTCCTTTATGTTTTGTATAATTATGGCATAGATATATTTGGGAATGTGTTATGTTGAGAGCTCTAGTTGATATTTGTCCATGCTTCTAGGGACCACAATAAACTATTTCCTTGATGACAAAATCAATAAGGCTGTAATCCTCTTCCCTGGAGTGGGATGTTTCCTAATCGCGGTGTTTCTAGGCTCTGCCGTTCACAAATCTAATGCTGCTGATGATAAAGAAAAGCTCCGAAGTTTGTCAAACAATGTTGAAGAAGAGACAGAGTAAACACCTTTTGCTATAACTGAATTTCAAGGAATTGCTTCGTTGTTTCTGGTGCTGAGCCCTGTAAGTAGTGTCACCTATATGCTCCTTTTTGGTCAATTGGATATTTTGGAATTCTTCCCTAATTTAAACAGTCATATAAGAGCTGTTTAGGCATCCATAAGCAAGACTGCTAGTGTAGCTTCCACTTCTCATCCTGAGAAGTTTTCCCTCATGTGTGTGGATTTCTGAGTCTGCCTCCAAACAAAATGACACTAGTCCAACTTCTCATTAGATTATAATTTATGACTTTGCCAGACAACTAACTGAAATTAGACCCAGAATGTAATGGAAGGAGTAAGACTAAGAGCTCTACTCCTCGAGTGCCTTTCAAGTAATAGGCAAAGGAGCAGATTCGTGATAAGTTGTCAGGCTAACAGTTTATATAACTCAACTTCAAGTTTGCATATACATTATGGCCTATGCTAGTTATACGTTTTGATACTACTATTTTCAATAAGATAGTTAACTCGATCAAATGTAGATTGATGATGCTACCGCAATCAAACTTTAACAAGAATGATGACACATTCATCACCAATGGTACATCTGTGGAAAAAGGTTGGTGATCCAGGATATGTTGACTCTTCTTTTTGATAATCCATATTTATAGTGCATGTCACTAAGAGGAGAATCTCAACTTGATTAACCGTCTTTGTCCTAATAACATCACAACTGGATCACTGGACCTTGAAATAGCAAATGAAACGAGAAGTGAGCCAGAGTTTGGGACTGCAAAATTCCTCATTCAACTTGAGGAAAAAAGATCCATAAAGGTATGTAATTTGCTGCGATTGTTAGTCATCTACTTATAACTTTTATGTTTATGATGTTGAAAGTTCCAGAGCGTTTTTTGCAGGTATTTGGTCAGAGTACCTGGATTGGGCAGGCGTTAACTTTCTTTGCTGGTTTCTGCTTTCCCTCTTCTCTCCGCTATTTCACTTGGCTACAAATGACCAGTTTCATCTCTTGAAGGAAGGGATCCCCCATTTGGTCGTATATACTGCTTTCTTCTACTTCTCAGTATCCTGTTTTGTGATTGCAATCATTCTGAATGTTATATTCCTATATCACCCTGTTCTGGGATTGCCAAAGTCATCATTTAATGCTTACGTTAGTGACTGGAACGGACGAGGTTTGGCCCTTTTGGCTGGCTTGCTCTTTGGTATTGGAAACGGTCTTCAGTTCATGGGAGGTCAGGCTGCAGGATATGCTGCAGCTGATGCTGTTCAGGTCAGTGAATTTACAGAACTTCGACTTCCTTAAAGAGGCACCCACTTGTTTTTTCATTTGCCTAATGTTTTCCTGTTTTGGTGGTATTATCAGGCACTTCCACTAGTGAGCACCTTTTGGGGTGTACTTATTTTTGGAGAGTACAGGAGATCGTCAAAAAGAACATACAAGCTGCTTATAAGCATGTTGTTGATGTTCATAATCGCTGTAGGAATCCTAATGGCATCATCAGGGCACAGAAGAACATAATCTGGAAACACACGACAACCACCTTCGTCCGTTGAAGAAGGAATATGGAGTAATCTTCTGTCACTCCTGATAATTGTGAAACATTTGTGTTGCTTATACTTTCTTGTTAGCATGTCCTAACCAAATTTGCTTAGAGAAAATAGCTGCTGGTTATTAGGAAGAAACGCAAGTGTTGATGTCATGACTCATGAGAAAGTGCATAAATTGTTGCAAGAAAAATACAAGTACTTTGCCAAATTCAGCTAGAAAAATGTCAACTCTATTCTGTTAGAAAAAGTTTGTATAGGTGAATGGTTTTTTTGTACTTTGCCAAATTCAGAGGATGAAAATAATAAGAGAGACTATTATACTTATCTGGCATTATGATTTATTACTGTTTTACCTATTTAAGCACTAAATTGTCGCACACTCGTTTAAAAGGGGGCTCTTTTCTGCCACCAAAATCCACTTTTAGCAAGTGGAAAAATGGAGTTCTATGAACGCTAGAAATTGGATTGAGTAGTGATTTTCATGCTTCAAACTGGAAGTGTAAAACAGTAAAAGCCCCACCATTGAGATCCCACTAGTTTCTGGAGAGAGAGAGTGATTGTAAGATTCTTTCATTTTGTAATTATAGCCATTAAAACCTAAAGGTAAGGTCATCACTTCACTCATCAACTAGTACTTATTAGTACTCCATTAATTAGTAAAGAGCTTTTATGTTTCCCTACTGGTTGCACAATGCACATGCTGCAAGGCCTGCAACCACTTGGATGAACAATCATTTGCCACTCTTGATTTCTTGATAAACAAGTTGCAACTTGTACACCAGGTCATGACTTCAAACCTTTTGGGGAGGATCTACACGAATTAATTCGTGAAATATCCGAGACCGTGTGTTAGGAGGTGCCCTTTAGCCACGCCCAAAAAGGAAGGAACCAAACCAAAAAATAAACAAATAAGGGTGAAAGAAAAATAGGAAAAAGAAGAAGAATTGTGGACGAAACAATTCAAACCTATTCTCGAGTTTATTTTACTACTCATAGTATAAAAAGTGTGTAGGCCACATTTTTTGGGTCAAGCATTAAAAAGTTGGTGGGAAATATATGTTCCAACCGTAGCTAAAAATTTGTGGAGGTGCGGCATTACCAAAACAAAACTTCCCCACCTGAATAGTTTTATGTGGCATGAATGGTGTAAAATTGTTTAACAATTAGCTGATAGAAGATAATCAATCAGATGTGGTTGAGTGGTAGGGACTCTTTCATCTTTAATCAATTTCGAGAGTTTGAATCTCGTCTTGGGCATGAAACAATTTTAAATTCCTTAGTCAGCCTCTCACTTTTTGAGGCACCCAAAGCCAGCGCGGGAAAATATTATTATTAATTTATTACTATTACTATTATTTTTTTTTGACCCGCCCATTTACAATTGTAAACAGGCTATGACCCGCTAGGCACTGGGCCGGATCAGGTCAGCTACAGAGTCCCCTCTCACTTGCCCAAGTCTAATAATCATTGTTTTATTGAAAAGTGACTCCCGTCTTATCAAAAGTTATGGAAAGACCATCTTATAAAAGTTTTATACTCTATTAGAGTATATAAGTTTTTGTGTTTAACAACTTACTATTCTATCAGGGAATCTAATGTACAAAATCTAACCCACATTTATAATATGGGTGTAAATTATTCATGGAACAGGATTAATTCTCACCCATTAATTTCAAAAGTTTACACAAATGATGACAAATTATTACCTTAATCCTTATTAAAGTCAACAAATCGGCTCAAATCATTTGGGTTAGGTCGCCCTTTATTTGTTAAAACCATGAATTTATGGTCATATTCTTTGAATCCATAACCATAAGTCCTCACTATACCTGGCGAATTGTCAATACATTGCTACTAAAGTAACTTGTTAAGGTGCTTTTTTTTTGGGTGCGAACTTCTTATCAACTACGGAGGAACCAGAAAATGACACTAAGAGATTAATCCTAACATCATTTTCAAATATGAAGCCAAAACTATATATAAGCCAACTTATCACGACTCGATCAAGGGCAAGCATGGATATTATTGGGCAGTTCCAAGTCCCTGTCAAAATCTACTATGAGAAATTAAGAAAAAGAAGGTGGTTTGTTACAAGTCAATTCATCTTTTAACTTAAATCCAGCATTTTCTTGTTCATGATCTTTTCGATTTGACAAAACTTCTGGTTTAAGGTCATCAAGTCATCAAGTCATCAAGTGTGGAAATTAGCCAAAGTGTGGGCTATTTTTTTTGGATTGGAGCCCTATCTCAAAGGGAGAATTTTCTTACAAAGACCACTGGTTCAGTAATAAGTTTAGTTCAGTGGTTCTGGAAAAATGTTGCCGACTTTCGGTGTGGATCCTGATTAAATTATTAATTAATATCGTTAAATTTAAGTAAGAGGTTGTTTTCTTCACCTTCTTTTTATAGAACTAATCTGCACAATACTGAACTGAACTGAAATTTACTGAACTGAACTGAATTTTTCTGAACTGAACTTATTTTACTGAATCTACAATTACAAAGAGTAAATTTGTTCTTTGGTTTTCAGAACTCTACTGAATTTTTCTGAACTGAACTTCTTTTTACTGAAATGAACTGAATTTTATTAAACTGAACTGAATTTTACAGAATACTTTAGAGGAAAGTTGAGGAGAACAGGGCATAGACACGAGCATTCAAATACATCACAAACAAGAAAATGTTTTAACAAAAACACTTTTTAATCTACATGTGTGATCATTTTAACCATTTCGACTAAGAAACCTTTGGTTTGTTCACAACCAAAATTATGAGTATGGTCATTTTGACTTAATTATCAATTGTGTAGTTGAAAATCGAAGACAATATGATTCCAATTGATGACAGATTGGTTCCAACTAAACAATGATGTTTCCATGACCACTAGTTTAGTGATGGGTCATAGTTATGGAAGAAGTCCCCATCAAAGGGATGGATGACCTATATATGTTAAACTTGTCATGGAATCTGATTCTACTAATGTAGAGTTCTAGTGCAATTCATAAGAAAACTGTTTGTGGAGGTTGAGGTTTGAGTTGAATTGCTTCTAGTGTTGATTATAGTTCATGGGTATAGCTAGGGTACAGTGTGTTCATTAGAGTTTTGTCGGTCAGTTCAATTTAGTGGTGTTCAGTTTAATTTAATGGTGTTCAGTTCAATATAATGGTGTTGAATTCAGCTCAATTCAATCCTAAAAAAACACACCCAATGTCAGCAAACCTAAGCAAGCAATTTTGGTGTACCTCCACCAATATTTAAAGTGGTGGACAATGCTTTCATGCTCAAAAATTTTAAATCTCTTATAATTTTTCACCAAAAAGGATTAACCTTTCATTAATAAGAGTTTTTTTTTTTTTTTTTTTTTATTTTTTTTTTATTTTTATGGCTGAACTGAATTGAATTGAACTAAACTAATAACTAAATTGAAATGAACACCATTGCACTGAAATGCACACCTGTGAACTGGACTAAATATCACTTGACAAATGAGACGAAATGTATATTTCTAAACTGAATACTACTAAACTAACACAAAATCCCCCACTGAATTGAACTGTTCGATAGCTTTGGAAAACACACCTTAACTCTTAACAAATCAATTCCAAAAATAAAAATAAAAACTCTTAACAATTTATCCATGCAGATGTGCAAGTGATTAATGGAAAAAATTACTCCCAACAATTTATTCATGTAAATGTACAAGTGATTAATGGATTAAGTTACTTTTTTGGTTAGATCACAGGTTCACCAAATCCTTTTGGGCCAAGGGAAACCCTGCTTGCACCTAGTCATCCCACGAAGGGTTAAAGTGCTCCCACTAAATAGTTTCTTTCATCCACAAGATTCGAACCCTCAACCTAGCTTGCTTAAGGAATGAGATATGAGAGTGACGAACCACCCATACCAACCACTTATTGGTTGATTAATGAAGTTACTTGAGAAGTGCATGTCACACAATTCATGTGCAACAGTGGAAGTGCATGTCACATAAAAAATCATGTACCTCAAACAATTTAACCATTTCCATAAAAAACAGCTAGAATAAAAATCCTAGTAATATCTTTCCAATAACCCACAACCATCCTTCTCTCTCTATATCTCTCTCTCACTGAAAGCATTTTGCTAAACTTAACCCAACAAACTGAACAAAATACTCCCTCAATAGGGAACCTGTACGGTTGGTATCTAATAAAGAATCCCATATAAAACTATTCACTTAACCAATAAAGATTCAACCTTTTCAAAAGATTCCTCCTTTACCAGTTTACCACTGATTCAGTCAACCGTTGCCCCATTTTTCCGTAACCATCACCAATCACATTACACTCTTCCAAAAATTTCTCAGCTTCTTATTTTTTTTTTTTTTTTTTTTTTGTTGATAGAATTTCTTATAAATACTGCCCATATTTATTAGTAGAAAATTGGATCAAGAAAACTCCTAGATAACAGCATCACAGATTCACAGCTTGTTTTGTTGAAATTATTGCTGTCATCTCTTTCAAAACTTTGAGTTAAACATATATAAAAAATATCCCTTTCAAGTTTCAATCATTGTTTGAACAAGTAAGGAGACTCTCTCTCTCTCTCTCTCTCTCTCTCTCTCTCTCTCTCTTGCTGTGAAGTGAGAAGGGGCTCATTGGATTTCATTTTTGGGGCTCTGAAAAGACGCTTGCTTTCTCTGTCACGTCAAGGTATTTCAATATTTTTGCTCAATTTCTCTCTCTAATTTGTTGCAGTTTTCCTGTTTCATTCCATTTCAATGGTTCTGTTCTGTTCTGCTCTGCTCTCTATTTTTTTTTATTATTATTACTTATAAATATATATTTTTACTTTAGGCCAATTTGATACTGTCAGTGAAGAAATTGGGTTTTTTTAATATTATTTATCTATGTAGTTTAGAATTTTTAATCTTTTGGCACACTTTGTTGAAGATTTTCTACCACTTCATCTCATTTTCTTCAATTTGGAAAAAGGATTGTTTTTGGTCAATGATTCACAATTTAAATCCAAATCGGCATTTTTTTCATTAAAATAATTTCTCCTTTTTTTCTACAATTTAAGAAAAGGGTTTTTTTTTATCCTTGAATTTATACTCTCAATTTACCCAATTGGGTTTGTAACATCAATTACATATATTTGATGGTTTTTCAATGATGATGATCAGGAGGAAGCTGAGAAAATATTGCTTAGTAAGATAATCCAGAGGAGTTTGCCTGAGGGATTAGAAATGTATTTGGTGGAGAGCAAAGGAGGAGCTATAGCATGTATGCTGTTATCTCTCTGCTTCTTAGGGACATGGCCAGCAGTTCTGACACTGCTCGAAAGGCGGGGCCGCCTTCCTCAACATACTTATCTTGATTATTCCATTACCAACATCTTGGCTGCTGTGATCATTGCCTTCACATTAGGTCAGCTAGGAGATGGCAAGCCTGACATGCCCAATTTCATCACCCAGCTTTCTCAGGTGATGAGAGTAACTGTTTTTCCTTCATTTTCACTTTGATATGGCAACTGTATAATTGTGTGCTAGTGAGTTCACTTTAGATGCTTATTTGATTTAATCCACTAAATTATTTAATCAGTGAAATCTGAATTATGTTGGTTTTTGTTGTGTAACATTAATTTTTCAGTGGTAAGACTGTAGCCTGTAGGCCTTGACCTTATCTAGACCCTATCCTTAGCTGGATCTGCATTAGGGTGTAGTTGGTTCTGATTGTGGTTATAGAAGTAGCTGAACTATCTGAAACCAAAGTTCAAACACTGAGTCACTGACCAAGCAACTAGTATCAAAGAAGAACTGACTAGGGGCAGGGCGGGGCGAGGCAGAGATATTATCGGAACACTTGCTGTGAGAAGCATCTTAAACTATCTTTGAAAGGAATTTTGTCAAGTTTATTGATGAAAAGTTGTCTTTTACATCTAGGAAGATCTACTTCCACATTCCAGTTTTCGTTCTTTTTTCCCCCTTTCAAAGTAGAGTATAAGGTTGGAGGCTTTTGGTAATCATAATAGGAGAACCTGAAAAAGATTCAGTTGTAATCAGTGGATACAGTTTAAATTCGGCTGCTGTGATAGTGGCTAAATCATCAGTAAGTATGGAATGTTTCAAAAGCATCTAGAGTATAGCAATACTTATTTGACTGTAATCAACAGAACAAGAATAGCCAACATAATGTGTTGATAAGGTAAGGAAGAAAATAAGCCACTCGACCTCGTATCTGGACCAATGTATCATATTTATGCCTACTTCAGGCTCTGAACGATTCTGTGTCCTGTCCAACAGAACAGCAAAACTGGAAGGCAGTTGAAAATCTGACTCCCCCATATTCAACATACAACATTTTATGCTGGAATGATAAAAAAGTTTATAAGACAGAACTTGTGACGATTTATCATCAGATTTGGTTGATTGGTTGTTGCAGGATAATTGGCCCTGTGTGTTATTTGCTATGGCTGGTGGAATAGCTCTCAGTATCGGGAATCTATCCACACAATACGCTTGGGCTTTAGTGAGTTTATCAGTAGTAGAGGTGGTCTCTTCCAGCATTACTGTAGTTATAGGTACTTCCTTGATCTGAACTTGCCTTTTCTTTTTAAAATTTCTATGTTGGATGCTGGAATATCACTGACCCTGGTTTGTTCTCATTATTTACAGGCACTACATTGAACTATTTCTTGGATGACAAAATTAACAAGGCTGAAATTCTTTTCTCTGGTGTTGGGTGTTTCCTCATCGCTGTCATTTTAGGCTCGGTCGTTCACTCATCTAATGACAGTGATAATAAGAAAAAGCTTAGTAAAATGTCACCTGAATTTGAAGATGAATCAAGGTATTGACCTTTCCCAGTTCCCAGTTTCACTTCCTCTTGCTGGCTTTTGATCATAGAAAATAACTCAATGCTGATCACAATTGATTTGACAGAAATGGGCATGTTTCAAGTTTTACTCAAACAACTGTCAGCACAGGTCAGTATCTCTCAGGAGTTTACCTCTTTGCTGATCTACCAGCTGTATTAATTTGTAAAATTGTTGCCTCAAAAACCTATTCTTTTGAATTTTCAGGGGACCCAGAGAAGGGAAAAACAACTGCAATGCAGGCAAAGTTTGGGACTGCAGAATTCCTCGTTGAACTCGAGAATAGAAGATCCATTAAGGTTTCCTCTCACCCTCCCACCCAAATTGTATCATATCTTTCAAGCATCCATTTATTACCCTACACAAGCTACACACCCCCTTCTCTTGTGACATTGCTTAACTGATATCTTGTAGGTGTTTGGCAAGAGCATATGGCTAGGGCTGTGCTTAACTTTCTTTGCTGGAATCTGCTTCTCTGTATTCTCTCCATTTTTCAACCTGGCAACAAATGACCAGTTCCACCTCTTGAAGGAAGGGGTCCCTCATTTAGTTGTTTACACTGCCTTTTTCTACTTCTCGGTCTCTTCTTTTGTGATCGCCATCATCCTGAACATTGCTTTCCTATACCGCCCAATTCTGAACTTGCCTAAGTCATCATTCAAGGCGTACCTGAACGACTGGAATGGGAGATGGTGGGCCCTTTTGGCAGGGTTTCTCTGTGGATTTGGGAATGGCCTTCAGTTCATGGGAGGTCAGGCTGCTGGTTATGCTGCAGCCGATGCTGTTCAGGTATGTCAGAGGTTCACTCATGGCCCTTGATCACTTCAGGGCTTCTAATCAACAGCTTTTGTTGTCTAATACTAATATATTGATTATCATGAAAATTTTGGACTAGGAAACACTATTTAATTGGAAATTTTCATAATCAACAAACATTATTGTTAACCTGACTTACAAGAATGTTTCAGAGTTGTTCCATTCATCGCCTGTTTTCCTAGCTAGTCATATTAATTTGCTTATAACTATTTCAGGCACTGCCATTGGTGAGCACATTTTGGGGCATACTCATCTTTGGAGAGTACAGAAGATCATCAAGAAGAACATATGTATTATTAGTTGGCATGTTGCTTATGTTCATGGTGGCTGTTGGAGTCCTCATGGCATCTTCAGGACATAGGAAAAATTAGATTTTTGGCACCATATCTTATTTGTGATAAAATGTGTCAAAGGTATGTTCATAAGTATTATCTGCCAAATTCGTTAATGCAAATTGCTGATTTAGTTTAAACCCTCTTTCCAAAACACTGAGAGTCTCCAAAACTTTAAAATTTAAGCATTAGACCGTAATGCACTAATTCCACTCGAAGGTTTCCGTCTCCTTTGATGGGATAAAAGGGGGGTATAAACTTTTACCATCTAGCTGTGCTTGGCAGGAAATAGTTGAATCTCAATTTTTTACTCAAAATGTAGTACTTTGTTTCATCTTGAATCAAGTTGCTGATTGTATTATACAGCCTGTAGAGGAACCTTTATGATCTCCTATGTTGGGTAACAAAATGAGATACTGACATTTTTTGTGGGGTGGGGTGTTTAATCTCCAGATTGATTGCATGACCTAGCAGTTTATACTAGTAAGTGTATATTCAACATATTATTGACGCCTAATCGATACACAAGCTTGATTTCTAGTAGTATGTAAAATAATTCTGTACATGTAATCAGGGATTTGAGTATGTGTGGCTGCTGGGGTGTATAGTACCCAAGTATTTAGCAAGAGACTTGGGCTCTATTCATCTCAAACTTCGATCGTGATTCGATTTTGATTAACACTGCCATATTCTTACATGTTCACAAATTCATGGACCACATACATTGAAGTATGAAGGTTGAATCTCCTCTTATTCAAAGTTCATAATCTAACAATGAAATTTGTACAACATGAACATAATAATATAGTGCAAGTAGTAGTCCTATCATATCTTCTCGAAGGGGGGACTAAGAGTGTGTACGACAATAGGACTCCTTACACTATGGATTCCATCTGACCAAACCAGTGATGCAGATATTGTGGCATCAACTGTTAAACCTTCACCAACAACTGTCACATTATAAGAATTCTTTTCCTGTAAGGACTTGAACGACAGAGAATTAGGCTCCACAGTGACCTTAATCTTAGACGACCCTGATTCGACTTTAGCCACATAGGTAGAGTTTGCAACCCCTACATTGGTGACAGTTCTCTGAAACGTTACATTGAAAGGATTCCCATCACGAACACGAACAGAGAAGGAAGGGTAGTTGACATCTCTCAAGGAAAAGTCTTCGTCATTCTTTTTTGGGCACGAAAAGCTTTGGTTACCTGATATTTTTCTTATAACATCATCTTCGTAGCCCATCTTGCTGAGAAACCTTAAATAATCATCTATATCGGTGTCATATACAAGACCAGGATTGTTGCCGCCATAGGATTGATATGTCCTGATCCATAGGCAAACTCTGCATCTGTGTTCTTGGAAGGGCTCATGGGGCGAGCTATAAGAACCAAGAGAGAATCATATCAGTATTCATATAGTTTGTTTTGACAGATATACCACCTGTTTTCTTTAAGGAAACCACCTTTAAGGAATTTTCTTGCACCTATCCCCCTTTGACAATCTAAAAAGACTATATTACCTGTTGGATAATAATCAATATAGGGCATTTGTAAGGGTCATAACGGCGACTCCCAAGTCGCTAGAGGTGGTTAAATTCAAGAAGTTCATTTTAAGAGACTAATTCTCCAAAGCCACATACTTAAAAGGTCCTTTTCTGACTATCTCAGAAAAAACAAAGGCCCATTTGTGACAAATTAACCAAGGATGACTTGTTTGACGAATGAAAATTAGCATGATCAAGAATTTATAAGTGAGTATTGTTATTGGACCCTGACCTGCAGTCATAAGAGCAGATTTGATGGCAGCAGGAGACCAATCAGGATGTAATGATTTCACATAAGCTGCTGCACCAGCTACTTGAGGACAAAACATGGAAGTTCCGGATAATACACTGTATTTAACTGATCGTCTATCCGCACCATCTCCGGTTAAACTAGCAGTAGGTGGATAAGCAGCCAATATGTCTACACCAGGTGCAGTGATATCCGGCTTCAGAATGGATGTTGCAATTCCATTTGGCCCTCGAGAGGAGAATGAAACGACGACAGGGGCAGTGGTATCATTTATGGCTTCACTTTTCAAGATTTCCGCCACAGGAGCTCTGCCATGAGGAAGAATTGTGGTTTAGTTAGGCCATCCAACAAAGTGAAAGGGGAAAAAGGGAGAAGAAAAACCAACACCAAAGACTGAATAACTAATGTTTTAGTATTGCACCATACTTTGTGAAATTCATGTAGAACATAAGTGCATCATATTCATGGGTTGTTAGCCCTACTGCTGGCAGTGGGAGAATGAACGAGGTATCTTCAATTTTGGTATGTCCCACTGCCCCAGCATCACCAGCCTGCAAAGCTGTTTTAATTCCTGACATCGAGTCACAAACTACGATCTTTCCCTTCACTACTTTCGCTAAAGTTTCATCCACGCATTTACAATGCCTGCATTTTAAGAAGATTAGCCATATGGATAAGACATATTTCCTTAATACATAGCTATCACAAAAATGATAGAAACAGTCAGAAAAATTACTTCGTTATGTCAGTGTCCATTGCACAGAGACTAGACGAGGATTTTCCGGATATCAGAGAGAACTTGTCTCCCTTTAAGGAGAATGAGTTAACTGAATTACCCTGTTTTTTAGAGGATTGGAGCAAAAGAGTATGGTAAGCTTGTGACAGTCAAAACTGAAATATGACGAGATAATAATGAGATAGGAAAATATGTATGAATCAGAAGGATTTACATACAATTAGTGTCTTGCCATCCCCTAGAACGACCTTGGTAAGGATTCGACGATCTGTGGAGCTTGCTGCAACGCTAAAAAGCCAAGGTGCAACAGTAGAAACTGACCAACTTCCATTTCCCTCGTTCCCAGCAGACTGCAAGGTAAGTATCCCTTTCTCCATCGTATGGAAAGCCCCCACAGCAACACTATCACTGTCAAATGAAATTGGGTATTGTGATCCTATGGAGATAGTAATCAGGTCAACCCCATCTGCAATGGCATCATCAAAAGCAGCCAAAATACTTGCTTCATCACAGCCCAAGGCACCACAAACTTTGTACGCTGCAATCCTAGCAGAGGGCACCCCTCCTCTTGCAGATCCTTCGGCTATTCCATAAAAACTTGCACCTTCTACAATGCTACCGGCTGCTGTTGAGGCAGTGTGAGTCCCATGACCAATTTCATCCCTTGCTGTTTGTTCTCCTGAGTACGCTCTAGCACCAATAAGCTTGCTGCAAAGACGATCAATTTTTTTATATTACTATTGTTAGCAAGATTGACGAAAGAGGGTTGTTATATAATGTTTGCAAAGACATTTAAGCAGTTCAGTATGCTGTAAATACATTGGTAGATCAGGTTGGAAGAAAATGACATAATCTGAAAGAGATTATATAACATGACTGTATTCTTCAGAATTCAATTAATAGCAAGTCAAAATAGGAGAAGATTCAATAACCAGCTTTACTGAAGTTTATTCACAGGAAATTTTCTATGCTACTTATATTGTATGATGTATATTTGCAAGTCCATAGACAGTAATTTAATGAAAAGGCATAAGATTGGAAGACAGTTACTTGTTGCAAGTGAAATTTTGTCCACCCTTGCAAACACCTTTCCACTTCTTAGGAGCAGGACCAAAGCCATCATCACTGAAGCTCGCTGACTCAGGCCAGATTCCAGTATCGATAACACCAACTATTATGTTGCTCTCAGCACTAGCATTTTTTTGGGCAGTTTCTGGGAGTCCCAGGAAATCCCAAGACCTTGTAGTTTGAACATGGAGTGTCTTACTAGGAAACACAGAAACCACTCCCTCCATTTCTGCGCGTCAAAACAAATTAAGGTGATACCTTGTCCTGATAAATTATAAACATTTTACTTGGTTGTAGATCATCAGAGAAACAATGTTTCAATACTTACTCTTGAGATTCTCTCTCTCTTTCTCGGTCAGCTTGGCTGCAAACCCATTGAAACTCCTTCCGTAGCTTCTAACCAGGGACTCTTTTGCATTACTTTGGATGGGTAATGTTAAAACAAAACAAAATCAGCTAAGCTTTTCATTGGGTATTTAAATTCTATATACATTATACATATACACTAAAACTTACGACAAAGACAGAGATCATTACCTTCCTTGCATGACTTGTTGGAGAAAACTGATGTGGTCATCAGATGAAAGCGAGTATTGGTCAGATTTAGAACCCATGTAAGCAATATACACCTACACCATTTAAGATCATCATTTTGATTACACTGACAGTGAGAAAGGATCCAGGTATACAACAAAGACACCCTAACTAGCTGTTTAGCCAATATAATTGAAGTTCATTCAAACTAACAAAAGGTTTGGTTTGTCACAAACAGTTTCCTAAGAAAATTTGAGAAGTTTAACTTTCAACATAAACCAGTATACCCAAGCGAGATCACACACACACACACACAAAAAAAAAAAAAAAATTATAAAAAAAATAAAATCATAACCAAGAGAACTCTTGAACTTAGTCATTCCTGGATTATTGTTGAAATTGATGGTAGCTGATAATCATATATTTATAGTTAGAGAATGCAAAACAATCAAAGCAGCAGATTTTATGAATATTACGATTAAGGTAACATATACTACTTTGTAATCTGCCTTCTTTTTCAGTCTCAATGGTCATAAATATTTTTGATTTATTTCCCAATACAGATGTATCTCATGAAATACTCCCCCCTATCAAATTTCTTCATTGTGTCTGTCAGAGTCCTCATGGCTGTCTTTGGGACACAGGAAATGAATCTAGTATATGGTGTGAAAGGAATGTTTATACACTGCCTACTTTGTCACTAATGCAAAATGCTGATTCATTTAATTTTCCTGAATAATGTGTTTCACTGCTTCGTGCTTGGCTTTTGGTCATAGAAAAGAATTCAATAATGTTTAACACAATAAATTTCAACAGAAATTGGGATGTTTCAGGCTTTACATCGTAACCACAGGTCAGGATCAGTCAAGCACAAAAACTCTTTTAAGATGGTCTCACCATGAGACCACTATTACATTTTGAAAACTAAAAAGTTTCAAAAGAAATGTTTCGTTTTGAATAAAAAGTGCTACTTTTAACTATTTTATCATGAAACGATCTTACACAAGACACTTTGTTTTTTCAAGAGCTTACTTCTTTTCTGATCTTCAAGCTGCTTTAATATGGGTAAACTACTTGCCTCAAACAGCCTCTTCTTTCATTTTTTCAGGAGACACAGAGAAGGGTAAAATAACTGCAATGCAGGCGGCATTCCAGGCAAAGTTTGGGATTGCAGAATTCCTCCTTGAACTTGAGAACAGGAGATCCATTAAGGTTCCACCTCCTGAAGGAAAAGGGGTCCCTCATTTGGTTGTTTATTTACACCGCCTTTTTCTACTTCGCGGTCTCTTCATTTGTAGTCGCCATCATCCTGAATATCACCTTCCTATACCGCCTCATTCTAAACTTGCCTAAGTCATTGTTCAAGGCGTACCTCAGTACCTGAAGGACTGGAATGGGGGAGGTTGGGCCCATTTGGCAATTGGCAGGTTTCTCTGTGGATTTGGAAATGGCCTTCAGTTCGTCAGAGGTCAGGCGTCTGGTTATGCTGGAGCTGATGCTGTTCAGGTATGTCAGAGGTTCACTCATAGTGTTGAGGTACCGCCCCAAATACCAAATACTATATTAAGTTGTGTTTTATTTTATTTTTAATTTGTATAGAAAATAAAATAAAACAAAAGAAAAAGAAAAAAAAACAGAAGAAAAGAATGCTGCGTTGAATTGGTTTTGTGACCAAAAGAAATGGGCTTTGGTTTTCGTTGTTGACTTATGGTTTGTTTGGGCCACAAGTGTGACAAGTGGCTGGAACATAAGGTGGGTATTAAGCTTCCAAGAGAAGCTACTGGAGGTTGACAGAATAGAAAAGACACGAAGGTCTTTTGGTTGTTCTATCACAGGAGAACGAAAGTCCAAAGCAACGAAAAACACAGAGAGGGCCGTGAGAGGTTGAGAGCTCCGGTAAAGGTGGATCGTTGTGAAGACTTGGCAGGTGATAATTGAGGGGATCATCGGTACAGACAGACATTGTTTCGCGTTGATCAACGACAGGTATTTGTGGGTGTATCTTTGGGTTTGTGGGAGTATTAAATTGAGCTAGGGTTTTGTCAATTTGTACTAGTATCAAAGATAGATAGTCTACTTGTTGTTTGATCTCGTGATTGTTGGCTTTGTACTCTTGATTATCATAGTGGATTATATTTTAGTGCGTGGAGATCCGCACCGTGGTTTTTCCCCTAATTGAGAGGGGTTTTCCACGTAAAATTGACTGTGTTATTTTTGGGTTCTTGCACTTTATATTTCCAATTATTTGCTGCTGCGATTGTGTGTAAATACCGTAGTTTCCCCCAACACATAGCCCTTGATCACTTCGGGGCTCCTTCTAATCAACAGCTTTTGTTATCAAATACTAATATATTTTGGAATAGGAAACACGATTTAGTTGGATTTTCATAATCAATAAACATTGTTAATCTGGCTTATAATAATGTTTCAAGCTTTTATCGTGATTCAACTTCAATTAACAATGCCATGTTCTTACATGTTCACAAATAAATGGATCACATGCATGTATTGAAATGAAACTTGAATCTCCTCTTATTCAAAGTTCATAATTGAATAAAGAAATTTCTACAAGATAAACATAACAATACAATGCAAGTACTCGAATCATATCTTCTCGAACATGGGATGTTTAAGAGTGTTTAGCACAATAGGACTTCTTACATTATGGATTCCATCTGACCAAACCAGTGATCCAGAGATTATGACATCATAATCTAATCCTTCACCAACAACCGTCACATTATAAGAAATCTTTTCCTTCAAAGATTTGAACGACAGAGAATTAGGCGCTACAGTGACCTTAACCTTTGGCGAACCTGATTCAACTTTAGCCACATAGGTAGAGTTTGCAAGGCCTACATTGGTGACAGTTCTCTGAAACGTGTAATTGAAATTCCCGGGACGAACACGGACAGACAAGGAAGGGTAGTTGACATCAATCAGGGAAAACTCTACGCCATTGTTTTTTGGGCAAGAAAAGCTTTGGTTACCCGATATTTTTTTAATAATGTCATCTTTGTACTCCAATTTGCAGAGAAACATCAAATAATCATCTTTATCAGTGTCATAAACAAGGCCAGGATTGGTTGCCCCAACAGGATTGAGATGTCCTGATCCGTAGGCAAACTCTGCATCTCTGTTCTTCGAAGGGCTCATGGGATGAGCTATAAGAACAAAAGGAGAATCATATGAGTAATTATATGTATGGTTTGTTTTGACAGATATACCACATAATTTAGATCCTTTTCTGACAAAAAAAGACCAATATTTATAAGATGAATTGTTTGACAAATGAAACTTAACCATGATCAAGAAAATATATATGAGTACTGTTATAGGACCCTGACCTGTAGTCATAAGAGCAGATTTGATGGCAGCAGGAGACCAATCAGGATGTAATGATTTCACATAAGCTGCTGCACCAGCTACATGAGGGCAAGACATAGAAGTTCCGGATATTACACTGTATTTAACAGATCGTTTATCAGCAGCTTCTCCGGATGGACTAGCAATAGGTGAATAAGCAGCCAAGATCTCTACACCAGGTGCAGTGATATCCGGCTTGAGAATGGATGGTGCCTCACTATTTGGCCCTCGAGAGGAGAATGAAGTGACGGCAGGGGAAGTAGTATCATTTATGGCTTCGCTTTTCAAGATTTCCGCCACAGGATCTCTGCCAAGAGGAAGAAACGATGTGGTTTAGTTAGGCCATCCAACAAAGTGAAAGGGGAAAAAGGGAGAAGAAAAACCAACTACAAAAATATGTCAGACTGACTAAGGTTTTAGTATTGCACCATACTTTGTGGAATTCATGTAGGACATAAGTGCATCATATTCATGGGTTGTTAGCCCTACTGCTGGCAGAGGGAGAACGGAAGAGTCGTCATCAATTGTGGTAAGTGCCACTGCCCCGGCAGCACCAGCCTGCAAAGCTGTGTAAATTCCTGACATCAAGTCACAAACTACGGTCTTTCCCTTCACTACTTTCACTAAAGTTCCATCCACGGATTTGCAAGGCCTGCATTTTAAGAAGATTAGCCATATGGATAAGACACATTCTTTAATACATAGTTATCCCAAAAATGACTGAAAAAGATAGAAAATGTACTTTAATTTGCCAGTCTCGTCTGGACAGTAGCTAGTAGAGGATTTTTCAGATATCAGAGGGAACTTCTGCCCCTTTAAGGAGAATGAGTTAACTGAATTACCCTGTTTTTAAGAGGACGCAAAAGAGTATAGTAAGTTTATAACTGTCAAAACTGAAATAAATGAACTGTTACCAGAGATAATAATGAGATAGGAATATATATACTAATCAGAAGAATTTACGTACAATTAGTGTCTTGCCATCCCCTAGAACGACCTTGGTAATGATTCGACGATCTGTGGAGCTTGCTGCAACGGTAAAAACCCAAGGTGCAACACTAGAAACTGACCAGCTTCCATTTCCCTCGTTCCCAGCAGACTGCAAGGTAAGTATACCTTTCTCCATCGCATGGAAAGCTCCCACAGCAATAGTATCACTATCAAATGCAGTTGCTGATTCTGCTCCAATGGAGATAGTAATCAGGTCAACCCCATCTGCAATGGCATCATCAAAAGCAGCCAAAATATTTGATTCCTCACAGCCCGACTCATCACAAACACTGTACGCTGCAATCCTAGCAGAGGGCACCCCTCCTCTTGCAGATCCTTCAGCTAATCCATAAAAACTTGCACCATCTACAATTCTACCGGCTGCTGTTGAGGCAGTGTGAGTCCCATGACCAACTTCATCCCTTGCTGTTTGTCCTAAGTACGCTCTAGCACCAATAAGCTTACTGCAAAATCAATTTTTTATTTATTACCATTGTTAGCAAGATTGATGAAAGAGGATTGTAATGCGATGTTTGATGTCATGAAATCCACTCAGTTAAGCATTGTGTGCAAAGACATGTGTAAATACATGAAATCCACTCAGTATAATGTAAATACATTGGCAGATCAGGTTAGAAGAAAATGAGATAACCATATGAAAGAGATTATAATATGATTGTTACCTTCAAAATTCAATTTATACACAAGTAAAAATAGGAGAAGATTCATTGATCAGTTTAACCCAAGTCTATTCACAGGCAAATTTTTATGCTACTTATGTTCCATGATGTATATTTGCAAGTCAATAGACAGTAAGTTAATGAAAATTGAGAAGTCATAAGAAAAGAAGAAAATTACTTGTTGCAAGTGAAATTTTGTCCACCCTTGCAAACACCTTTCCATTTCTTAGGAGCAGGACTGAAGCCATCATCACTGAAGCTTGCTGACTCAGGCCAGATTCCAGAGTCGATGACGCCTACTATTATGTTGCTCTCAGCACTACCATTTTTTTGAGCAGTTTCGAGGAGTCCAAGGAAATCCCAAGACCTTGTTGTTTGAATATGGAGTGTCCTACTAGGAAACACAGAAACCACTCCCTCCATTTCTGCCAAAACAAATTAAGGTGATACCTACTCATGATAAAATATAAACATTTTACTTGTTTGTAACTTGTAGATTATTAGAGAAAGAACGTTTCCATACTTACTCTTGAGATTTTCCTTCTCTTTCTCAGTCAGCTTGGCCGCAAACCCATTAAAACTCCTCCCATAGCTCCTAACCAGGTACTCTTTTGCATTGCTTTCGATGGGTAATGTTCAAAACAACAAAATAAGTTAAGCTTTTCATTGTGTAATTAAGTTCTGTATACATATACACTAAATAACTAATGTTATGCACTTATGCAATAAAATATGCGGCAAAGACATAGATCATTACCTTCCTTGCATGACTTGCTGGAGAAAACCGATGTGGTCTTCAGATGAAAGCGAATATTCTTCAGTTTTAGAACCCATGTATGCAATATACACCTACGCCATAAAAAGTCACCATTTTGATTACACTGATAGTAAGAAAGGATCCAGTTATACAACAAAGACAGCATAAGTAGTTCTTTAGCAATACAAGAAAAGTTCTTTTAAACTAACAAAATGTTTGGTTTGGCACAAACTGTTTCCTAAGAAAATTTTGAAAAGTTTTAACTTTCAACATAAACCAGTATACCCAACTACCCAAGCATCATAACCAAATAATTGAAAATGTCACATTTATTCATCACAATTATACTTGTGTAACAATAAGGTGTGGGAGGCCAGGAGAAACATAAAGAAAAAAAAAAAAAGAAGTTGTTGGGAGGGTAAAGGAGTAGACAAAACTTGCCTTTCTATCCTCATTTGCAGCAATAGACCATAATCCCAAGGGAAAAAGATAAAGAGAATAGATGAAGAAAACCGGAAAATTCTTGAAATTAGCCATTGCTGGACTGTTGAAAGTTGATATAGCTGATCTTCATATATTTATTCTTAGAGAAGGTGAAACAATCAAAGCAGCAGATTCTATGCATAATGTAATTACGGTAACATATTACAGTGTAATCTACTTCCTTTTCAGTCTCAATGGTCATAATTTTATTTATTTATTTGATTTATTTCCTAATACAGATGGATCTCATGAAATACTCTTCACTATCAAATTTGTTCATGCTGGTTGTTGGAGCCCTCAACTCCTCATGGCGTCTTCGGACATAGGACATGATTCTTTTGCCACAATATAATGTCTTCTTTATTTTATATGGTGTTAAAGGAATGTAGATATACAGCTAACTTTGTCACTAATGCAAAATGCTGATTTTGATTTAGTTTGTACCTTCCATCCAAAGTACCAGGTCGCCAAAACATTGGAATTTGAGCATCATACGCGCAATCATTCTCACTGGCAATCTCATCAGTAAAGATAGTTCATTGAAGTTAATATTTCGTACTAATCATTTTGAATCAAAGTGCTGATTAGTTTACATAATCTGATTATCTAAATGGAACAACTAACACGCAAGCTCTAGATGATGAGTTTTTGAAACAGGAAGAGGTTAGGTGATAAAATTATACATGTATCTCTGTTTCAATTTAGTTTGGGAACACAAAGTGCAATGGCCAAACTCCAAAGATACCAGCAGGCTTCAATAGCCATACAAGACTGCAGTACCAACTTTTCTATCTCTAATGTTCCTCTCCCTCTATCAATTAATGTACCGGGGGTTGTTTCACTATATGGATGTACTGAGCGTTGGCTCGAGGAGTGTTATTTGGGTGCTTCCGTACAATGGGTGTGATGAGCTTTGGCTGTCCATGTTCGAGCTTCGAGTTTTAGGCCTTTGTTATTAGGTGGATATGTTGGAACCAACTCAACCAAAAGGGATTCGATCCATGGTTCGAAATCGCGGTATCGGGCGCGATTGCGGAAACGGTCGTGACGATGCGAAAGCGGACTGATATCAGTGATGCGTATCAAGTCGCGCTCGTCGCGGCATAAATTTTTGTATCAACTATATAGTCGTATCGGTGATGTATCGGTTGTATCGATCATATATCAGCCATGTATCAGCAGTTTATCGGTCATATCGGTCGCGTATCAGCCATATAAAAAACAGTGTTACATAGCGGGATATCGCGTATCAACGACCTCAAAAACCGCTACTTCGCGGCCGATATTTAATACCATGATCCGATCATAGGGTCTCTTGGTCATATAGCTCCGATACTATGAGTTGAGACCAACTCAACCAAACGCTTAAGCTGATGGTTAGAGGCCCAACTAATGTTATTTTCCATATCAAAATGGATATATACGCATCATCAACAAACCGAAACCATCAAGTGACTCCCCCACTTTTCACTATCTTTTACTTTTCCCATTTTATCCAACTATATGGTCCCACAAATTGGTACAATTTCCCAACATTTACTTAGGCTTTAAGCATTGAAAACAAGCATTCCACAAAAGAATTTGAAAATAGTCACAAAAGAACAAAACGTCAAACACTCAACACCCAACTACTCATAATTTAGACGACCAATCATTGTAATCTCTTTAAATTCCCTTTACTTTCTACTTTTAAAAAGTCACACAAATAAAACTTCCCTATCTCTATATATACCCTTCATAGTCTCTTCACAGTCTTCCACCCCACAGCAGAAAACATTCATAGATTGTAAGAAAGAAAGGTCATCAAAAGATGGATATGCAGCAGAAGAGCAGCAGCAAGAACAGGACCGAGCGTAACGACGTAAAACAGAAGGAAGATGATCAGGTGGCCAACTATGTTGGCATTGCCATGGCTGTAGGGGCTGCGTTACTAGGTTGGGCCGTTTCCCGTCTCGTATCGGGTTCCGGAGACGGGAAAACAATGAAGGCTCCAGGAAGGCCAGGCAGTTACATCTCTAGGAATGTGTTTGAATCCAACCCATCTGACTACTTTCGTGATCTTCGCAAGAACTGAGTGTTTGGTTTTTATATATCCTACATTTGTATGTCTTGTGAGGTTATGTTGTTGGGTTTCAATGTTTCTTTAAACTATTGTATTAGAGATATGGAATTAAAATATATGACATATCGTAATAATATATTTGAGATTATATTTAGGTGATATAATATATCCAGGGGTTTATAAAAGTATGATGAAAGCCCGCTCAGATACCATGATAAATTTCAATAATTGGGCCTTAACAAGTGAGCACACATACAACACAAGTGGGGTTCCAACCAAAAACCAATTGGCAATAGATGGAGTAACCCACTTCCTTATATGTATGTTCAACACTACTTAATCTTTCCATGTGGGACACAAACCCACTTCAACATATTGTCTTAAGATCTAGCTAGTCTAAAAGTCCTACTAGTATTTTCTACGTTTGGATGCTTATCTCTTAAATATGAAGTTCTCTAGTGATTTTGCCTATGGGTCTCTAGTTAAATACTCCCTTAATTGTGTGTGTTATTGAATCTTCTATTTTGAGGTCATGACCATATGTATATTGTTGTTCTATTTCACTACTAATCCAACAACTTAATTTATTTGATTAGTTTTTAGTAATTAGCTAGCCACCTTCAATGGGTCATCAAAATTTGGACAATGGTTTCTCAAAAATTGAAAAATAATAACTGGACAATGGAGCACATAATAACAACAATATTATTATTTACTGATTCAAACTAAAACACTAATTTAATAATCACAATCTGACTTTTTGCTCAATGTAACTCGATTACTTTAAATTTTAGCCCTTGTGAAGGGTCAGCCATTTCTGGGATAAACCCATTTTTCATAAGAATCTATAATTCGCAACTACTAAATTTTTATAAGAAATTTAAAAATGATTCTTAAAATGTGTAAAGTGACCCTTAATTGGCTTTGGACCACAAGAAATTGTACCAACAAAAGGCAAAAGCATTAAATTCTGCAGTTGGTTTCTTAGGTGTTAAGAACAGAACTAGTCACAAAATAAAAACTTTTCCCTCTCCATATAAACAATACAAAACCCATCTCCAACAATTATATATCCTTCTAAATAAAACTCAAGGAGAGGAGAGAGAATATGGGGAGCATTAATACCGATATTCGGATAGCAGGAGCGGTTGTTCTTGGGGTGGTTGCTGTGGTGGTGTTATCTTATTTCGTGACATGTTGTTGTGGCAAAAAGGGCAAGAAGATGATGAGAGCTCCTGGGAGACCAGGCAGGTACCAAGCAAGAGATAATTTTGAATCAAACCCATCTAAGTACTTTCGAGATCTTCGCAACAACTAGTTAGCTCTTGAATTTGCCACTTTGAATTCCAATGGAGATTGAGCAAAATTGAGGTGGGGAAGAGGGGTAAAGGCCTAAAGGGTATATTGGTCTTTCACTTAAAAGCATATCAATGAGGTTTTTGAAGGGTCCTTTGTTTTGAGTAATGTTGGTCCATTTTCTTATGGTCCTTATGGATATGTTGTTGGTGGTTTTATTTGTTTTGGCTTCTCAAGTTGTAATATTTTCTTTGTTGAATTGTCATTAGATTTTACCACCTTGTTTATCAATTAAATACTCCCTTTGTAATATTGGTATTATTGTCAAGTATTACTCATTTATTTTACCTTTTATTGTGTTGTCAAGTTATGATATTCAATTTCAAGGGCAGGGTGGGTTTGTACAAAATGAAATACTTATCAATAAACAAAACCCTCATAATTTGTGGGGTAAGCAAAATTAGACATCTAATTCGAATGTCAAAAATATTTTATATTGTAAATGGGCATCATTTCATTTAATAACTCAATGTGATATTTGCATCCAATTCACAATTCAGCAATTCGATTTTCCATATATTTGATATTTTGCATCACATAATCATATCCAGTACTCGTATCTTGTTTTATCAAGAATGTTCATATGTGTTGTCTTACTTGTTTTACCTTGGAAGAAGAGAGAAAAGTAGACTAGTATATATACCTAAGACCAAATTGTCACAACCTCTTTTTATTGATAAATGAATATTGTACTATTAAGCCAATTCGACCAAAAAAGCCTTCAATCACGAGAGCGTCAAGAAGGATACAGAGGTGAGAGGATTCATATTGTTTCCAAAAAAGGTTGAAGTTGGCTACTCTATTATTAACGGGCAAGAAGCCAAGAACTACATTTTTTATTTTTTTTTGAATAGGCAAGACAACCAGGCAATCCGGAGGTTATTCTAAGGTGTCTCTTATGAGCAGGTTAGTAAGGGACTGGTCAAAAGAAGTAGACCAAGAGAGTAAACTAGGACAATTATGGCCATAGTTTGCCATAAAGTCCGCAACCACATTAGCTTCCCTAAAGCAATGAAGGACTTCCACTCGATCGAAGTGATGAAGATTCTTTTTCGTATCAATGATAATATTTTCAATCTCCCAATGGATATGTCACTCAGCCCTAATTGATTGCCTTAATAACCGCCAAGTTGTCTCCCTCGACCGTGATGTTCTTGTAACCTCTAGCACGAGCCGAAAGCACCCCTTCTCGAAGACCTATCTCCTCTGCCATAAGAATTGAGCTGGTACCACAAGGTAGGGCGCCCAAGGAAATAACATCGCCATGCTCATCCCTTAGTACAAACCCTGCAGCAGATCGACCATGATTAGTTTTGGAGCCATCAAAGTTTATCTTGATGTAACCAGCTCCAGGCAAATTCCAGTGAACATTTTCCCTCGGTTCTTTCCTGCTTTTTTTCTTGGGAAAGATTCCTGATATATCAAAATCAAGCATTTTAGAAGAAAGACTCTTCCATTCTAAGAAACTTATTTTGCGAGAAATAGCTATTTGTGCTGGACATGTGATAAGATCATTGAAAATAACTTTGTTTCTGGCAAACCAAAACATCCACCAAGTAGTGAATAACAGATTCAGCTCTGATTCAGGCAATTGTTTCTTTAAAGCATTCATCCTTTTTATAAATGTCATAGAAGGGTTTAAATTTACAGAAAGTTGCACTTGACAAAGGGATTCTAATTCTGTAATAGTCTGGAGCATTTTAGGACAATCAAAGAATAAATGGAATTTGTCTTCGCAATGAAAATTACAAAGAGCACATTCCTGGGGAATGTAAACCTTACTTTGCTGAAGTCTATGTTTAGTGGGCAGACCATTAAGACATAATTTCCACAAAAAGCTCTTCACTTTAGGTGGAATGTTTAATTTCCAAATCCATTCAAATTCACACTTATGCTTCACCTGATCTTGGATATTTTGGGCAATCCATGTAGCAGGCTTACAGGAGAAGTTGCCATTAGCTGAATAACCCCAATACCATTTATCCGGGACTTTATTATACGGAATAGGAATTCCTAAAATTTCCTGAATAGTTTCTTGGGACACTACCCTTTTTAGAAGATTTACATCCCAACCACCTGACGTGGTAAAAAAAGCACTTACTGGTATGGAACTGTCAAAAAGAGGGTCATCCGAATTTTCATCAAAAAACATTTCTTGCAGAGGAACCGGGGAAACCCAAGCATCGGACTAAAACTTAATATTATGACCATTTCCCACTTGCCAACGCATACCTTTTTGGAACAGACAACGTACCCGTAACAGATTAGTCCATTGCCAAGAGCTATTCTTCCCTTTCGGAACTTCTAAAATATGGTGACCTTTAAGGTATTTATGGTTAATTAGTTGAACTCATTTACTATCTGGTTCTTTTAAAATTTTCCATATAAGTTTCATTTGTATAGCTTTATTTACAGCTTCTGCCTTCCTAAGGCCCAACCCACCCAGGTTCTTTGGTTGACAAACTCTGTCCCAACCAATTAGGTTAGGAGAGTTACTATTCGAGGCTTTATTCCAGAAAAAAAATTCCTATTGATTCTGTCCAACTGATTAAGAGTTGAAGTTGGCAAGGAAAAACTTTGCATAGTGTAAATGGGTGTTGCAGCAAGGTTAGCTTGAATGAGCGTAGAGCGCCCTATCTGGGACAAGGAATTAGCTTTCCATTTTGCCAAATGTTGTTGAGTTCTTTCCACAACATCTTTGAAAGTATGAGAATTCACCCTTTCGTTAATAATGGGGCATCCTAGGTATTTATCCATAGTAGTAGTATGACTCATAAGCAGAATTCCTCTAAAAGCTTCAATCATTGGACGAGGAATTTTTTTAGTACATTGAAAAGCTGATTTATCAAAATTAATTTTTTGTCCTGACATTCGGCAATAGTTGTCGAGAATATTCTTAATGGTGTGACAACTCTGGTTAGATGCCTCTGCAAAAATCATTGTGTCATCTGCAAATGTCAAAAACGGAAGTTTCTCCGCTCCCTGACAAACTTTGATACCAATACTTTTAGTCGTCATATTACTCTCTCTTTGAAGGCGACGTGCTAGTACTTCCGCACAAAGAATAAAAATGTAAGGGGATAAAGGGTCTCCTTGTCGTATTTCCCTAGAAGGAGTAAAAGTAGGTCCGGGGACTGTTGTTGACAAGTACTGAAAAAGATACTGAAGTGATACATTCCGTGATCCAACCTATCCATTTGTTACTAAACCCAAATTTTTTAAAAACCTGAATTATAAAATTCCAGTCCAAACGATCATATGCTTTTTCCATATCTGATTTATTACCAAGCCAACCACTTTTTCCTTTCTTGGAATGGAAAGAGTGAAAAACTTCATGGGCTAATAGGATGTTATCTTGAATACATCGGTCAGCTACGAAAGCGCCCTGTAAGGGATGAATAAGCTTGCCTATGACAGTCTTTAATCGAGAAGTTAAAATTTTTGATATTATTTTATAAATAGTAGAGCATAAGCTGATTGGTCATAAATGGTTTGCCATATAAGGGTTATCAACTTTCGGAATCAAAGTAATAAATGTTTGATTAATTTCCTTTAAGATTTTTCCGGAGAAGAAGAAAGTTTTAACGGCGCGAATGATTGAAGGACCAATAAATTTCCAATAATTATGGAAAAAGGAAGCAGGAAAACCATCTGAACCTGGTGATTTGTTAGGAGCTAATAACAAAAACCGCTTCCTTAACTTCATCATCCGAGTTGTTTCTCGTTAGAAATGCGTTATCTTCATCAGATATTACTGCTTGAATATCTTGCAAGTCGTTCTCTGGGTGCACAGAACAATTTTTATCTTTAAGGAAGCGAGCTTTGAATTCCTTTGTTATCTCACTACTTATACTTGATGGTTCTGTAAAATAAGTTCCATCTTTGCTCAAAAAATCCTTTATTTTTTTTCTACTTTTACGTATAGTCGTCTTTGTCTGGAAATAAGCCGTGTTACGATCCCCTAGAGCCAGATTCTTTTCTGTAGCTCTTTAGTCCAATAAGTACGGTTGAAATTAACCAGCTTAGCAAATCTTACGAGTAAGATTTGCTTGAGCCGTAATCAGAGCATCATTATTAGGACTTGTGAGTAATTTACTTTGGATGCTGATTATTTGGCCCTCAACTTCTTTTAGCTGTCTAGTAATGTTTCCAAACTTGAATTTAGCCCAATTCTTGGAGAGCTTTTTCAAGTTTTTAAGTTTATTAATTACTTGATACATTTGGGATCCTTCACACCTTGTACTCCAAGCTTTGCGTACAAGTGTTACATAATCTTTATGGCCAATCCAGGCACATTCAAACTTGAAAGGGGAGGGGGAGAATGTAACAGTAGAGTTCAAAACAAGAATGATTGGGCAGTGATCCGAGGTACTGAAATCATGGTGTGTAGTGTGCATTAAAGGGTATTGAGATAAACAATCAGCAGATGTTAAAACTCTATCTAATCTTTCTAGTACATTATTTATACCCGCTTTCTTTTTTTTCCAAGTGAAAGTGCTTCCTACATAAGGAATTTCAAGGACATTCAGATTAAACTTGAAATTGGTTAGTCTTTCAAACCTGCTAAAGGCAGCAGGAGTACCTCCTAATTTCTCACTTGCAGAGCCAATTTCGTTCAGATCCCCCATAACAACATAGGGTGTAGATAGAGAGCTGCAATAAGAAGTGAGGTCAGACCAAAATTGTGCATTATGAGATGACTGAGCATGTGCATAAAAAAAGATGACAATCAGAGAAGAAGAGGCAACATGATCTTTAACTAATACAGTAATAAATCTTACTTATATATTACAATTACTTCAACAGATTGCTGTTGCCATAACACCCAAATCCCACCTGAGTACCCTACACCAAAAATGAAATCAAACTGGGAGAAGCCAAACTGATGCTCAAAATCCAGAGAGGGATCATACTGTACTTTGGTCTCAGCTAGAGCAACCAAATGTACTTGATGAAGTTTACAAAAAAGTTTAATTTCTTCATACTGTACTTTGGTCTCAGCTAGAGCAACCAAATCTTTTTTCCTGAAGTTCAAATTCCAAAAAGCAATTTGATTCATAAAATAAGTATTTAGAATGCATTAGATTGCTTAAACAAGGACTGGATCTCTTCAGAGAGCTACTTGAGGCTGAATCAAAACAAGTACTGCCACAAGTCCTCCTCTTAGGAGCCTCAGAGTGGGCAGAACCAGAAGACAGGTCTGCTACAGCACCATCAACCTCCAAGTGAGTGATTTGCTTCAAGAGAGAATTGTTAAATTGCATATAATGGAAGGAGCCATCAGGAGTCACATTATCAACATCATCACCAAGCAAGTCCTCTTCATCATCACTGCCATGCATTGGCAACATTGAGATAGCCTTGGTCTTGACAAGAGTAAGAGCCAAGCTATTCTCAAGCTGCTCAAATGCAGAGTCATGATTAATATCAGCAGGAAACAGAGCTTGCAGGGGCATGACATCATTGCCAGAGCCTTTAGGAAGACTTAACACACCACAGAAGGGATGGGCAGCAAGCAAATTCTGTGAAGGAGGACCTGAGACAGGCTTGCTCAGCAGGGATCTCTCATCACCAGAGAGGGACTCCAAGTTCACAAAAGGCACAAACACCATCAGAGTCATTGCCCTGCATTGCAGGAGGCCTGACCATAAGGCCTTTACCCTAAAAAAAAAAACAAAAAAAAAAAACAAAAAACTCATATTTTTTCATTTTTTGTTTTTATTTTTGAAAGTACTTCATAAAGCTCCCTCTCTTTCTCACGTGATACATCAAGGCCCAGTTTTACTCTCTAGTCTCTCCTATCTTTCTCATGTGCAAAGAACTTGCACTGAGTCACCTCTGCTTTGCTGATGACTTGATGTGCTTCTGCAAAGCTGCCCCTGAATCTGTGAGTATCATGATGAACAGCATTAACTATTTTTCACAAGCTACTGGTTTGTTTGCAAACAAGGAGAAATCTAATATTTATGTAGCTGGTGTAAGTGAACAAATTAAGAGAGAGCTGTTATGTTTATCAGGGTTCAGTGAGGGGAAATTGCCCATGAAATATTTGGGTGTTCCACTTTCCCCATCTAAATGGAGCAAATTAGATTGTGAATGCTTGGTGGATAAAATGACAAAAAAACTGCAGATTTGGGCCTCCAGGAACCTCTCATATGCAGGGAGGGCTCAACTAATTAATTCTGTATTATTCTCTATACATGTATACTGGTCGAGCATTTTTATAATGCCTGCTGGGGTACTGAAAAGTGTAGAGCAAAAATGCAGATTATTCTTGTGGGGATCTACTGAACAGAGGCACAAGACAAGTTTGGTGGCATGGGACATTGTATGCAGACCAAAGAAAAATGGTGGAATAAATGTTAAGAATTGCAAATGGTTTAACATAGCTCTAAATGGGAAGCATATTTGGGATTTAGCCACCAAAAAAGATACACTGTGGGTAAAATGGATTAATGGGGTTTATTTGAAAGGAGAAAATTTTCTGGAACTATGCTCCTGTGTGGGGAACCAGTTGGTACTGGAAAAAGCTTAATAAAATCAAAAGCTATTTCCAGGACCAATATTCAGCTAGGGGAGTGTGGAAGGGTGCACCTGATGGGATTTACTCTGCTGCAAGTGGCTATAGAGTATTGACAGGAGTCATGCCTAAATACAGGCATGCTGATCTGATTTGGGGGAAGATATCTATGCATAGACAAAGTTTTTGCCTGTGGCTGACTCAAATGGGAAAACTGCTAACTAAAGATAGGATGCAGAAAATGGGTTTCTTGAATGGAGATACTATGTGTTACCTGTGCAAGTTGAAACCAAAAGATCACAATCACCTGTTCTTCAGCTGTAGTGTATCAACAGAGGTTCTGGATCAGCTAAGGAGTTGGCTGCAAATGTCAGCAAAAGCAAATACAGTTCAGGGCATGCTCAACTGGATAAGCAGACAAAAATGTTCAAGATTCAGGAAGGAAGTGTATGCAGCAGGGCTTGCAGCAGCAGTTTACTGGATATGGAGATGCAGGAACATCCAATATTTTGAGGGGAGCAGAATGCCAATGTCGCAGATCATGCAACAGATTCAACAAGTAGTCAGAATCAAAGTACAGCAATGCAGCAGCAGCAAGAGGAAGATCAACAGCAAGGATAAGAGATGGATAAGGGTTGTGTAATATGTTATTTTTACTATGTTTTTGTAGTTGCTGTAGGTAGGAAATGTTTGTTTTCTGTTTCAGTTGTGATGAGCCACTGTTTGTAGTGTGCTGGTCCAGTAATGTTAGGTCTGTATGGTTATTAGGGGATGTAGAACCTAAGGAACCCTACCTAGTAGGTGGCCTTGTATTTTACATTGCCCTGTGGGCTGTAATCTTGCTACATTACAGCTAGTTTTAATACAAGTTCTGATTTGCAGCAAAAAAAAAAAAAAAAACAAAAAAACAAAAAAACCTCTCTCTCTCTCCCCTAAAAAAAGGCGACTGAACCAGTGAAGCGACTGAGCGACTACGACCAGCGATTCGCGGCGCAGCTCCGGTAACCAGAAGCCGTCCACGGCGTCCCCAATTCCCCACGGCCCACTCTCCAGCCGGCAACCGCGTGTTATTAGGTATTGTTTTCTCAAACCCTAACTTTTTTCAATTTCGATTCTAATGATAATACATCTCTAATTGGCAATTTATTTATATAAATTGATTATTATTATTATGGACCTTACGATGATTTATGTATGAAATGAGTTGGATTTTTTGATTATTTGGATTTGGATATTTGTTAGTTGTTAGAGATTAAGTCAGTAAGCTGTAGAATGAAGTACTTGGTTGTTTTTTTATGGCTAGATTATCTGGATTTTAGAACTACTTGATTAGAATTGAAATTGATATATTGATGATTATGATACTCAGAGTGCAATTTGGGCAAAATTTTTACTGTAGATGAAATAGGTGATGGAATTAGTTGCTTTGTTTATTTTTATGTGAAATGTGAATGAAATATTCATGTTTAATCGTTTTAAAACTTTGATTTAGAAGGGAGGAAATGAAGGGTCAATCATCAAAAAGGAAGAAACCTAATCTAGGGCAATTGTAACTCCCTTGCCCCGAATATTTTGTATTTTGCCCTTTAACAATCCCGATTGAACTTCACTCAAAAAAAAATATCCGATTGTACTTTTCTACCAAATTATTTTATAATATCGAACTTCATTGTATGTCTATGCTTTTTTAGATTTTATTTGTGCGCTCTCAATGTTATTTTTCTAGATACGCCACTGTTTGTGTAGTATACAGCTGTTGGTATGTGAGAAGCATTTGTAGAGATACGAAAGGTGATATACTCTATAGAATTATTAATCATGATTGTATCTTTTATGTGTTTGGTAGAATGCGTGTGCCATGTAGTGTTTTTGTCTGTTATAGCTATACTATGTTAATGGGATTTTAGAAACAGTTTCATATACTATAGCTATACTATCATTCTGAACTCAGTCATTTACTGAGAGCAGCTAAATTAGCTCAATGGAAGTTGTCAACCACTTGCGTAATTCTCGTTCATGCCCTAGCACATGGTTTTACAATAGAGGGTAGCACATGGTTGTACTTGATGTAAGTAGCTGTTGGGAGCGGGAGCAGGGAAGAGTGAGGAGGATATAGGAACTTTTGATTCTCAATAAGGCAACTTTTAATCTGTGTGATCAGCGTTGTTGCCCTGTAATTTTCTTGCTGCTTGGCAGTACTGAATCTGCTGATACTTTCTTTATTTTGGGCATTCTTGTCAAATTTCCGAGTTAATTGTTGTACTTATGGTCAACAAGTGTCCATATTTAGTGCTTCTATACTGGATTTCGTGCTAGTGTCTAATGCTTATCTGGTTTTCTGCAGAGGATTTTTAAGAAACTAAGGTCTTTGCGGAAGCCATGGCGAAGCATCATCCTGATCTTATAAATGTGCAGGAAGCAGCCAGGCATTGCAATTGGACGGCTATGCGAGAAATGTGATGGCAAGTGTGTTATTTGCGACTCTTACGTACGTCCATGTACGCTAGTGCGAGTCTGCGATGAATGCAACTATGGATCATTCCAGGGAAGATGTGTTATCTGTGGGGGTGTCGGAATCTCGGATGCTTATTACTGCAAAGAATGTACACAGCAGGAGAAGGATAGGGATGGGTGCCCCAAAATTGTCAATCTAGGGAGTGCCAAAACAGATCTCTTCTATGAACGCAAGAAATATGGTTTTAAGAAACGATGATACATTGGAAAATGGCTTTGCTTTCCATTTATCTGGTTGCTTCTTCTGATAGTATTAGTATGAGTAGACTCCAAATTCTGTAACTTTGGCTGACCCATCAAAATTGCTGACTGAAATTAATTAATGAGTTTCGGATTAGCCGAGTTAGTGGAGCCGCTAATTTTGCTGTATTGGATTTCCATGTATTTATTCAAAGATTGATGATCTATATCTTGTTAGAAGATAGATAAACACGTCTTTTGGAATAAAAAAAAAAGTAAAAACTATAGTAAAAATGTGTATTTATGATATTTTTATAGTAAGAAGATGCCCATTTATAGTAAATATTGGTATGTTACGTAGGATTAAAAGATGAATAAGAGTATCTTCTAAGAAGACATATATCATTAAATATCAACAATTTGAATGAGCAGACATATAAAAGATGAATAAGAGTATCTTCTAAGAAGACATATATCAACTAGTTGATGTTATTCCTTGTATTCGCTATTGTTAAAAAAAAAATTATGCCAGTAGCCTTATCCCCTTCCCCTTTTATTACCTGGAAGAAATAATAATAATAAAAAAAAGGAAAAAGTTAAAAATTATTGGTGTACACAGCATTGGAAACATGTATTCATAAATTAGTCACAAAGAACGAAACATAAATCACTCAACAGCCAACTACAGAGTAGTAATTTAATCAATGCACTCTCTAAATGAATTCCAAAGCATGCATTAATTACATTTGCAGCTTTTGTTTCTCCATAGGCCCTTATCTCTATATATACCCTTTCCTAACTATAAATCTCTTCATAATCTTATTTCATATAATTAAAACTTAAAATCATTTCCAAAAAACCAAAAAAGGATGGCGTTTATATCCGGAATAATTATTTTGGGGGTGGCTGCTGTTATTATTTTGGGGTGGGATGAGGGAGTTAAGATGATGAAGGCTCCTGGGAGTCCAGGAAATTACATCTCTAGGGACATGTTGAAGCTGATCCTGCTACCTACTTTCGTGCAAATGCTAATCAAAGTTCAAAACGTTATCTCTTATTGGTCTGTTTTTCGGGGTTTGTCAGATTTTGTTCTGAAGCTTTGTTGTTCTTCTTGTTGGTCACTTAAAATGTGAGTTGAAGTGGCATGGTATGTAGCAGCATATGTCTTTGCATAACTTATCGGATGGAGTACTGACCCGAGATGGAATAGGTTAGGTGAGGTGGTTCTTAAATCTTACCGTCATAAGAAAAATGTCTTTGCATAACGTAACTTAGCTTGTAGTATTTGAACTTTAGAAGTTCTCTAGTGATTACCTTGGGGCACTAGTTATGTAGTTCCTTTAACTTGTGTTGTTGGTATCATCAGATTTAAGTAGTATTAGTTATTATGTTTTCTTTTTTGTTGGAGTTTTCATGGCAGCTTCGACATTATTGGAAATGTGTTTTCTCAAGCTAGCTATCTCTGTATCTGTTGGGATTTTTGACCCACACAATAAATTCCTCTGATTAGGACTCAAACACTCTAATACTAATTGCGGAATTAACAATAAAATACAGAAAACAACACACAATAATCAACACCAGATATAACGTGGAAACCCCTCAACTGGGGAAAAACCACAAGACAAAGCGACAACTAATCCACTAATATCAAATCAATAGTGATTACAATGTCGATACCATCACATCTACAACCAAGGTAAACAACACAACTCCTAGTACAAGCGGCACAGTACAATATCAATACCACCCGATTGACACTACTACCAAAATACTAGGATTGACACAAATACCTGTTGTAGGAACCTTGTTGGTTTTATGCCCGAACCAACAAACGCACATTTACCACCTAATTAGGTCTCCCCCTAATTCGGAATTTCCTCTTCATCTTCTCGGCTTGTAAGGCGGCTCAGCATCCGTAGCATTCTCCCTCTCGCAATCTCTCTTTATGGGTGACTGACGGCTTGCTCTCATAGCCTCACCGTGCTCTATATCGCCTTTCACTGTGGTTACCGTGCCCTTTATACTCACGGCACCCCTAACAACTTTGCCGTCACCTGCTTATAAACTTTGCTAAAGAGATAATTTACCCAAAAGCAAACACCAATATCACAGCAACCGAACTCCAATTCGGTTTGCATTATTTCCCCTTTTTTTCTTTTTCTTTTTATCTTTTTGGTGTTTTCACAAGTTGGGATACCAACCCAACATGTTTTGCTTCAACCAAACTCCGGTAACGGCGACGACGATGACGGCGGCGAAATTATGGCCCAATTCAACTTAAACGAGTTGGAGGAGGAAGAAATTATTAGGGTTAGTATATTATTGCTTGAAGTTTCATTAATTGTGTACCTCGTTAGTTTTAGATAATTGTATTCATGTCAAATGGATCAAAATATCCTTTAATAACAATTGTTATAGTAACTGCTTAATTGAAAATCCGATTTGTGAAGCAATGTGTGGAGATTTGGATGAAGAATATGAATGAAGAGAGAGAAAGCATGATTCTTTTTTCTCGTTAATTTTTTAGTAACAAACAGAGTTTTTTTTTCTAGTAACAAAGTAAGTGAAATATTGTTGATGTTGTGATAAGATAATTGGCGTTGTAGCATATAATTTCCTAGTAAAAAGACGTATATGTGAATGGCTGCTGAAGTGAATTAATTTATTAGTAACAACCTGTTATTAATTTGTATCAATTTAAGAATGATCCTATTTGTAAGTAGTGACTACTCTGACTGGTAGTTATATTTCATCACAAAATTTAGAAGATGCTTGGGGTTTAAATAGCGATTCTGATGAGGAAATAGATGCAATGAACGTTGAGATGATGGTGTCCAACCAGATTGTATTATTGTATGTGAATTGTGAGAAAGAAAATGGTGTTAATGATGAGAACGTAAGTGAAATGTTAATTGATAGAGATGATGTGGATGATCATGAAGAAAGAGGCACAAGAGATGGTATGGTGAACTTCAATATAGTAGCAGCAGATGAGTAACATTCACTTGGAGTTGACATTTATACACAAGAGATTTTTTTATTTTTTTTTGGAAAAAGGTGATAATATTATTTCCAAAATTATATATGTCATTACAGCACAAATTCAATCTAGCCCTTAACACAAGGGGGATTGAATCAAAACCTACAACATGGAATCCCTCAATAACCCACGCAGGGGCTGCCTACACACATTACAACTCAGCTGACATACCATTACAATCAGCCTTCTTAGGAGTAGAAGTTTAGACAATCCTTGAAGTATGTCTGCAACTTCTCACAAGCAGAATTTTGCACCGTAGCATGCATTTGATCAGCTATTCTCCTGCTTGCCCCTCTCACAGTCACGCTTTCTTGCCTAAAGATCTTTACATTCCTTCTCTCCCACACAGCATGCCCAACAGCAATAATGATAGCTTTAATGACTTTCTTAATAGTGCTCTTACCCACTGCAACTGTTAGTGCCCAAGGTACAAAAGAGTTCCAGTGCACAGGGGGCAGAGGATACCTACCCATGACAGCATAGCTCCAAGCAACTCTCTTGAAAAAGAGCATTCAAAGAAGAGGTGAGAGTGGCTCTCAGGAGCTGAATCACACAGCATACAGTTTAGTTGTGTAATGTTGCCAATACCCATTCTGTGTAGCGATGGTTTGTGTTTGTGTGTGTAAGCTTGTAGTTGAACCTCATTATTGACGCTAAAGTTATTTACTGGGAACAAATAGTTGTTACAAATGAAAATTGGTCATTATGGTTTGTGTTTGTGTGTACGCTTGTAGTTGAACCTCATTATTGGCACTAAAACTATTTACTGGGAACAAATAGCTGTTACAAATGAAAATTGATCATTTCCTTGGCTTTCACAGTTGGTCAAATTTGAGCATGTAATATGATCAAAATTTTATGACTGGCATGGGTTGTTTTTTTCCAGAGGGAGAGGTGTCTTTTCCTCTTGCTTAGTGTGCTTGGTTATCTCTTATCTGATATTGAAGCCAATTTACAGAGCAAGGTCATGATATTAAAATGATGCTAACCTTGCATTGAACCTGTTGAACAATAATAATACTTATACATGGGTCTAAAAATGTGATATCTACCTTGTGCATAATTATACAGAAACGAGCTATGGACGACGTGTTCACATTTCTAGGTGACAGAGTGAAGCTCAAAGCCATGGAAATGAAGCAAATATCGAAGACCCCAATGTTTCTGATGACGGCCCAAAAGATTCGGGGGTACATGTATGTGTTGGCTTCTAAGTGATCTCAATGAACTCAAGAATATCAGGCTTAAAAAGGTATGGTGTATATTTACTTTCTGTTTCTTTTTTTTTAAACTTTGTTCGACAATTTTATAAGACGCGTTTGATTAATACTCCCTCAAAAATTGCAGAACTTTGAAGACAACATCGTCGATGCTCGCCTCAAATTTGCATCCTTTCTCATTGTGAATGCTGGAAACGAACGCCGACGCCGTGTTCTCAAGAAAATCATTATGGCTTCCAACAATGCTTGATAAACAGTGACTTTGGAATTGGGTTTCAATTTTGTTTTTTTTTTGCTTCATCATGTGAGGCGGTTCTGTTGATGAACACTTGTATTTGCGTACTATTGCAATTTCTTAGTAGCTGACTTATTAAATGGGTTGTCATACAAGCATACTGGGAATTGGTTAGTTCAGAAACATGATTTGTCACTAATTTATTTTCTAATCAGGTGGCTTACTTATGAAATGAAATTGTCACTGATTTATTTTTCAGCCTAGTTGTTACTGATTTTTTTGTCATGAGGTGTATTGAAAGGTTTATTGCCAAGTTCTTAAAGGGTTATTTTGTCATCAAGTTTGATAGAACTTCACAAACATATTTTGGTTAAAGACTGATAAATGTTTTGCATTGCTGATTCACAACGTCAATGATAACACAAATTTTTAAAGAAACCATTTCTGCTGCTATTATATTCAAGTTTAAATCTTTTACTGATCCATAATTTCTTTCAATGTCAATAAATACAGATGTTCACTTTGGAAGACTATTTTCAATAAAACATGAAAAATACATACTAGAGATATGTATTAGTAATTATAGTAAGGGATTAAAACCAAAATCAAAAGTGATTTAGACGTCTCCGGCTCATTTCGAAGGCCGTTTGGTCGAAAACCGCCCAACGACTCTCAAAGGTCGTACGTCCCTTTGCGAGACTATTTTCAATAAAACATGAAAAACACATACTAGAGATATGTATTAGTAATTATAATAAGGGATTAAAACGAAAATCAAAAGTGATTTAGACGTCTCCGGCTCATTTCAAAGGTCGTTTAGTCGAAAATCGCCTAACGGCTCTCAAATGCCGTACGTCCATTTGGAAGACTATTTTCAATAAAACATGAAAAACATATACTATAAATATGTATTAGTAATTATAATAAGGGATTAAAACCAAAATAAAAAGTGATTTAGACGTCTCCGGCTCAATTTGAACGTCGTTTGATCGAAAATCGCCTAACGACTTTCAAAGATCGTACGTTCCTTTGGGAGAATATTTTCAATAAAACATGAAAGGACTTAAAAAAGTGATTTAGACGTCTCCGGCCCAATTGGAAGGTCGTTTTGGTCGAAAACCGCCTAACGACTCTCAACAAGTAGTATGTGACTATCAGATACTATTTTCAACAAAACCTAAAAAACACAATCTAGAGATATATATTAGTAATTATAATAGGGGATTAAAACCAAAATCGAAAGTGATTTAGACGTCTCCGGCTCATTTCGAATGCCGTTTGGTCGAAAACAGCCTAACGACTCTCAAAAGTCGTACGTCCCTTTGGAAGACTATTTTCAATAAAACATGAAAAAAACATACTAGATATACATATTAGTAATTACAATAAGGGATTAAAACCAAAATCAAAAGTGATTTAGACGTCTCCGACTCATTTTGAAGGCCGTTTGGTCAAAAACAGCCTAACGACTCTGAAAGGTTGTACGTTCCTTTTGGAGACTATTTTCAATAAAATATGAAAAAGACATACTAGAGATATGTATTAGTAATTATAATAAGGGATTAAAACCAAAATCAAAAGTGATTTAGACGTCTCCGGCTCATTTCGAATGTCGTTTGGTCGAAAACCGCCTAACCACTCTCAAAGGACGTACGTCCCTTTGGGAGACTATTTTCAATAAAATATGAAAAAGATAATATATAGATATGTATTAGTAATTATAATAAGGGATTAAAACAAAAATCAAAAGTGATTTAGACGTCTCCGGCTCAATTTGAAGGTCGTTTGATCGAAAACCGCGTAACGATTCTCAAAGGTCGTACGTTCCTTCGGGAGACTATTTTCAATAAAACATGAAAAGGACATACTATAAATATGTATTAGTTATTACAATAATGGATTAAAACAAAATCAAAAGTGATTAGACGTCTCCGGCTTATTTCGAAGGCCGTTTGGTCAAAAATCGCCTAACGACTCTAAAAGGTCGTACGTACCTTTGGGAGATTATCTTCAATAAAACATGAAAAAGAAAATCTATAGCTATGTATTAGTAATTATAATAAGGGATTAAACCCAAAATCAAAAGTGATTTAGACGTCTCCGACTCAATTTGAAGGCCGTTTGATCGAAAACTGACTAACGACTCTTAAAGGTCGTACGTCCCTTTGGGAAACTATTTTCAATAAAACATGAAAAATAAAATATAGAGATATGTATTAGTAATTCCAATAAGGGATTAAAATAAAAATCAAAAGTTATTTAGATGTCTCCGGCTCATTTTGAAGGTCGTTCGGTCGAAAACAGCCTAACGACTCTGAAAGGTCGTACGTCCCTTTGGGTGACTATTTTCAATAAAAAATTAAAAACACATACTAGATATATGTATTAGTAATTACAATAATGGATCAAAACCCAAATAAAAAGTGATTTAGACGTCTCCGGCTCATTTTGAAGGCCGTTTGGTCGAAAACCGCCTAAAGACTCTCAAAGGCCGTACGTCCTTTGGGAGACTATTTTCAATAAAAAATGAAAAACACATACTAGAGATATGTATTAATAATTACAATAAGGGATTAAAACCTAAATCAAAATAATCTCCCAAAGGGACGTACGACCTTTGAGAGTCGTTAGGCGGTTTTGGAACCAAACGGACTTCAAAATGAGTCGGAGACGTCTAAATCACTTTTGATTTTGATTTTGACCCCTTATTATAATTACTAATACATATCTCTAGTATGTGTTTTTCATGTTTTATTGAAAATAGTCTTCCAAAGGGACGTACGACCTTTTAGAGTCGTCAGGCGGGTTTCGACCAAACGGCATTCGAAACGAGCCGAAGATGTCTAAATCACTTTTGATTTTGGTTTTAATCCCTTATTATAATTACTAATACATATCTATAGTATGTTTTTTTCATGTTTTACTGAAAATAGTCTCCCAAAGGAACGTACGACATTTGAGAGTCATTAGGCGGTTTTCGTCTAAACGACCTTCGAAATGAGCCGGAGACGTCTAAATCACTTTTGATTTTGTTTTTAATCCCTTATTATAATTACTAATACATATCTCTAGTATGTGTTTTTCATTTTTTTTTTGAAAATAGTCTCCCAAAGGAACATACGACCTTTGAGAGTTGTTAGCCGGTTTTTGACCAAACGACCTTCGAAATGAGTCAGAGACGTCTAAATCACTTTTGATTTTGGTTTTAATCTATTATTATAATTACTAATACATATCTATAGATTTTATTTTTCATGTTGTATTGAAAATAGTCTCCCAAAGGGACGTACGACCTTTGAGAGTCGTTAGGTGGTTTTCGACCAAACGACCTTCGAAATGAGCCGGAGACGTCGAAATCGCTTTTGATTTTGGTTTTAATCCCTTATTAAAATTAATAATACATATTTATAGTATGTCCTTTTCATGTTTTATTGAAAATAGTCTCCCGAAGGAACGTACGGCCTTTGAGAGTCGTTAGGCGGTTTTCGATCAAACGACCTTCAAATTGAGCCGGAGACGTCTAAATCACTTTTGATTTTGGTTTTAATCCCTTATTATAATTACTAATACATATCTCTAGATTGAAATTTTTCATGTTTTATTGAAAATAGTCTCCCAAAGGGATGTACGACCTTTGAGAGTCGTTAGGCTGTTTTCGACCAAACGACCTTCGAAATGAGCGGAAGACGTCTAAATCACTTTTGATTTCGGTTTTAAACCCTTATTATAATTACTAATACATGTCTATAGATTTTATTTTTCATATTTTATTGAAAATAGTCTCCCAAAGGGACGTACTACCTTTGAGAGTCGTTAGGCGGTTTTCGACCAAACGACCTTCGAAATGAGCCGGAGACGTCTAAATCACTTTTGAATTTGTTTTTTATCCCTTATTATAATTACTAATACATATCTCTAGTATGTCTTTTTCTTGTTTTATTGAAAATAGTTTCCCAAAGTAAACATCCGTATTTATTGACATTGAAAGAAATTATGGATCAGTAAAAAATTTAAACTTGAATATAGTACCAGCAGAAATGGTTTCTTTTAAAATTTGTGTTATCATTTACGCTGTGAATCAACAATGCAAGACATTTATCAGTCTTTAACCAAAATATGTTTGTGAAGTTCTATCAAACTTAATGACAAAATAACCCTTTAAGAACTTGGGAATAAACCTTTCAACACACCTCATGACAAAATAAATCAGTAACAACTAAGCTGAAAAATAAATTAGTGACAATTTCATTTCATAAGTAAGCCACCTGATTAGTAAGCCACCTGGTTAGAAAATAAATCAGTGACAAATCATGTTTTTGAACTAACCAATTCCAAATATACTTGTATGACAACCCATTTAATAAGTTAGTACTAAGAAATTGCAATAGTACGCAAATGTCATTGTTTATTAAGCATTGTTGGAAGCCCTAATGATTTTCTTGAGAACACGGCGTATGCGTTCATTTCCAGCATTCACAATGAGAAAGGATGCAAGTTTGAGGCGAGCATCGACGATGTTGTCTTCAAATTTCTGCAAATTTTGATGGAGTGTTAATCAAACGCGTCTTATAAAATTGTCGAACAAAGTTTACGTGTATGACTGTGGTTTTACTAGTAGTTAATCTAAGACAACTGTTTCTAACATGTTACACTATTGACTTGATTTATTAGTAACAACCACTATATGTATTAGTAACTAATGAATGTGCTCCAAACCAAATTTACTAGTAACAAATTATTCACCTTGAAAATAACGACAATTTCAGAAAAAACCTAAAACAAATGGCTTTTTTTGGGAACTAATCAACACACTGACATGCGTCTCCAAGTCGCCGAAGTTGCTCAGGCTTTTTCCCGTCGTGCTTCAGGTGGCCCGACGTTTTCTACTAGATCGCCGGAATCTTAATCAATTTTGCCCATTTTGACCCACCGCCGGATTCCAAAATAGTTTCCCCAACCCTAATATTGTTTGGGTTTAGAAACACTTCGCCGGAGTTCTTTAGAGGTTAGAAACACTGTGCAGGAGTATTTCGGAGGTCGCCGGAGTATTTAAGAGGACGCCGGAGGTTTTGGAGGACGCCGGAGGTTTTGGAGGGTCGCTGAAGTTGTTCAACCTGAAATGCTATTAATTTTCCCAACCCTTCTAATTCTTGTGTTTTAATTTCTCCAAAAACATAAACATTAGTAATTTGGTGTTTTCCCCCAAGTAATATGTTAGAGTTTGAATTTTGAACCAAAACTGCTTGAAATTCAAATGAAAATAGAGTTAAAATATTTTACTTTTATTTTTTAATGGCTTTGTTCCCAACCAATAGGAAGCTGCCACCACATTAATGAAAAAAGATGTATGATACACCCAATGTATCACATTCATTTTCCTAAAATATGATAAGCAACCACCCCAAAAGCAACAACTACTGCAACGCGAATAGTGGTCATCCTTGGATACGATTCTAAGGGCTCGTTTACTTGCGAATATTACCCAAAAATATGACGACAATTCAAAAACAATATATATATATATATATATATATATATATATATATATATATATATATATATATATATATATATATATATATATATATATATATATATTAAGTGAATGTTGTTACATGCTACATTGACACATAAGCATGCCATGTAAGTTAAGATATCTCTATTATGTGACACGTAAGCAAATAAGCAAATTAAATGGTTTAATGTATTCACATATTGCATTTAAGCATCTTGGTACAAGTTGACTTGATTCAATGTACAATTAATGCAAATATCCTGTGAGTGTAATTGGACAAAATGCATACTAGATAAATTCAAACATGCACGTGTATACTAGCACTAGACAATTATGATTCTCAAGTTTATACATTTGTGGTACTTGGATACACCATGATTATAGCTAGCTAATAGAGTATGAGAAGATGGAGAACTAGAATTTTATTTTGAGTCACGATCACGTGTAAAAAATTCAGATGTTTTTGTTCCAATAGAAAAAAATTATTATAGTTTGAATAATCAAAATGAAGATCGAACAACACTATAAAACTATTTTAAATACAATAAATAAATGGGTTAATAGTATGAGAAAGATGGAGTAGCAAAATTTATCTGGATGTCCAATTATCAGACAAATAGTAAAAACATGACAATATGATGAACTAAGTTAAAAGATTATATATAATGAAATAATAAGCATTTGAGAATAAATATTTGAGAATCAATTTGCCGATGCTTGAGCAACAGTAAATAGGAGTATGCTCAAATAGGTTCTTGGACATTTTATCAAACATATGATTTTGATGATCAATGATGTATTGGAGGTTTGATGCACGAGTGTTTTTTTTTTTTTTTTTTTTGAATTTTATTGAGTATTATGTTTCATTTGTATATGTGTGTATTTGGCTATATTTGTGAGTGATTCATGGGCCAGGTTTATGTTAAGAGAATGTCTATTAAAGTGAAAAAAAAGGAGAAGTTATCTATCCCTATTCTTTATTTCGAAATAATGCATTACCCAATATTCACTATAACTTTTACGAGAAAAATTGTGCTATAGTGTGCTGTTTATTTTGGCACAAATGGTGTATATCATACTATCTAAATGAGTATTTCTTATTGGTGAAAAAAAAACCTAGACATGAAAGTAGAAAGTGAAAAGATGTGATATCCCATCATATTTATTTAATTGAAAGAATTACAAAAATATAAATTTTTTTATATGAACACAATTTTTTTTATAAAGACCGTACAACGCACGAGAATATCACTAGTTTAGATATAAAGCTGTACAATTAATCATTGGGAATTGAAAAGAGTACATCAATTGACTATTCTAGATACGCTAGCGCTAGTAGTTGGCTGTTGAGTGATTGATGTTTAAGGTTACTTGTGACTCATTAGACACTCTTATCTTATATTTAAGGTTGAGGGTTCGAATCTTGGAAATGGAAACGTCTCAATCCAAGTTTCAAGTAGTAAGTCCTCATCACGAGAGATTATAACATGGTCCGGAACCAATGTAAAGCTGGAAAAAAAACGCGACCCGCGGATCTGGCATGAATCCGTCCTTACTTGGTCCAGAACTTTTGGGTATGGGATGAAGGACAACCCCGGAAGCCCGGTCAGAAATTTTTTATATTTGGATATTTTTCTAATATTTTGCTTGGTCTAGTTTTAATTTTATTTTTCATAAAAATGCATGCTAATCTGATATCATGGTAGTGTAGATGTCAAACAGTTACATGAATTCCAAAAAAATTGACCTTAAATGTACATCGAGATAAAAAGTATGCTTAATTGTAGAAAATTAAAGATATCACGAAATTAGCTCGAAAGCCTGTTGGCTTCGCCTGAAACTCGCCAAGATCGGGTATGTGAATGGCCCGAAAGTACAATGGTCTGACCTAGGGATGGCAGTGGGGTGGGTACAGGTGGGTACCGTCCCGCATCCGCTCCAGTTGGGGCGGGGATGGGGGAGCGCTAGGTGGGGATGGGGCGGGGATGGTTTTGATAAAGCAAAACCGCCACGGGGATGGGGCGGGGTGGTTTGCCTTCTTCCCCCCAGTGGATACCTGTCGGAGCCCCGCCCCACCTTATACCCGCTTACCCGCCCCGCCTCATACCCACATAAAAATAAAAAAATGAAAAATATAAATAAATAAAACCTTATTTTACCAGATTTATAAAAATTGTCTATTGCTATAATGCTATTGCTTATCAAAATAAAAGCTCAATTTTTTCCTTGCGATTTATCTTAGGGTGAATTTGAGGTATCAGATGTGGGCTTCGTTTATTTTTGGGTGGATATAAAGGGAATATGAATACCCTCTCGATAAATGAAGCGGAGGTGGATACCCGCCGGATAAGTGGGGCGGAGGTGAATTTGGGATCTCCAACCCGTGGCGGGGATGGGGCGGGTGGCGGAATCAAAATACTCAGGCGGGTATGGAGATGGATCTACCTATATCCACTACCGCCCCGCCCGATTGCCATTCCTAGTCACTCTGACCCGATGATCACCTCTCTTCCACCTCTCACTAAACAAGTGAAGTTAAATCTTAAGTCAGTTCACTTAAATTCATTCCCCAATAGGGCTAAAATTTGGAGAAACTCATACAAATTTTTTTTGGAGAAACTCATACATTTTTATATTTGAAGGCCATTGTTCTCACTGGTAAATAGGTTCCCAAAAATTTAAGCCTTCTGAGTTTCTTTGCTACTTTTATAGATGTTTGTGTTTTTTTTTTTTTGTATGAGTTTCTCCAAATTTTAGCCCTATTGTGAAATGTATTGAAGGAAAAATGTATCGATATTGTAATCACTATTGATTTGATATTAGTGGATTAGTTGTCGGTTTGTCCTGTGGTTTTTCCCCAGTTGAGGGGTTTCCACGTTATATCTGGTGTTGATTATTGTGTGTTGTTTTCTGTATTTTATTGTTAATTCCGCAATTAGTATTAGAGTGTTTGGGTCCTGATCGGAGGGATTTGTTGTGTGGGTCAAAAATCCCAACAAAACAAAGCTTCTCAAACATACAGCCAAAGAAAACAGAATTTGAGCTTCGCCGGAAAATTTTGGTCGCCGGCGACCTTCGCTGGAGTTCTTCGCTAACTGACCGGAGTTCTTCGCTAACTGACTGTAGTTCTTCACTCAAGCATAATGGCTGAGATAATTATTTTGAGACTAACAATTTTTAGAATTTGGGATTTTTGGGCGGTTCTTTAGTGTGTTTTCCCTCCTTTTTTGTCAAATGTTTTCCCCCTCATTTACTCACAATTTCCCTCTCAAATGTAATTTTGGTTGCCACATGTCACTCACTCAGTTCTCCACGTCATCACCCCAATTCCATGTATCAGAATCATGGTCCCACATTTTGGGTTACATCCCAAACCCAAGGGATGTGCTTGAGTCAGACCGTACCCTGCTTATGCCCACTTTCGTGATCTTCTGCAGGAAAAGGCTAAACAATTTGATTCGACTAATTGGAACTCCTTTTGGTCTTTCTTGTGGGGCTTGTCTAATATTGTTCGGAAACTATTTTGTTCTTCTTGTTCGTCGCTTCGATTGTTTCTTGATATAGCTTGGTATGTTCTAGCATATGTATTTGCATGAGTCAATAGTATATGAACTTTTCTCTTGATTAGGAATCAAGAGATATTCTGATGGTTAGAAGTATCTTTTTCTAGCCTTATAGTTAATTGAATTAAGGTTTGATTTCTATCGAGATGATTGTAAAATTGTACCTCTTTCATAAAAAACTCAAAAAAGAAGTTCTCTAGTGATTACGTTGGGGCACTTGTTATTATGTAGTGGATCACTTTATGTTGTTGCTTGTTGGTATCATCAAATGTAATATAAGGAGCATTCCTTTCAATTTGTTTTCTTTTATGTTGACTAACTTAATTTGGATATAATGTGGGTGAGTATTACAGCTATAATCAAAGAGCTTACAAATGCAATACTCAGTAACACCCACTCTTCTTTGAAGTACTCGTATCAATTTTCCTATATGTCAAATGTTCTTCACTCCTAATCATTTTGGATTTTGTTGAAAATAAATGGAAAATAAAAATTCAAAAAAAACCGACAAACGTTATAGTATATCTGACTTGGAAGATTGATTCAAGGTTATTTTGATTAATGATTAACCATCATGCATTCAAAATAGCCATTTGGTTTGCTTATAATTAAGTACGTCTCAATTTCTTATACCGAGCAAGTCTTATACAATTACTTATACTGAGTAAGTCTTGTGTGAGATTGACTCACACTAAAACAGGTTCACCATTTATTATTGTGCAGATAACTTATTATCAAGACTCTTGTTTCACTAAAAACTGACCATTATACCAACGAAAATTACAATAAAAAGGGTCTTGTATAAGTTTCGGTGAGCTTAATGTACTCTAAATTAACAAACACAACCATCCAAAGTCCACAACAATTTATATTTCTTTTATTCTTTTTGATTAGTAGCGATTTATATTAATTTCTCGTGCACAAAAAACATACTCCAAACTAACTACTCCCACTTGATCCATGAGAACCAAGCATCTAGAAACTAGAATAATCACCAATAAACAAACTTGCATATACAACTTGCATATATAATTACTTAATTTGGATCTGACATAAACAAATTGATCGTGACGAGTACAGTGGGCTTAATCCCACAAATACTGGTACGATGTTCTACCCTGTAAATTGATCAACTACCAGGGCAAATACAAGAGAACACAACGAGATTAACTAGTGAAGGAGAGAGAGAGAGAGAGAGAGAGAGAGAGAGAGAGAGAGAGAGAGAGAGAGAGAGAGAGAGAGAGAGAGAGAGAGAGAGAGAGAGAGAGAGAGAGAGAGAGAGAGAGAGAGAGAGTTATCAACCTCTTGAACAGGCGTTCCTTTGTTAAGGGCACAAGCCCTTCGGTTTTTGTTTTCTATAGACTAGCTATTGCTACTTTGATCACTTCCCCCGTCGCTTATTTCACAAGGTCAGCACAAACATTACATATCATCATGATCAGTATTATCTTAACTTTTTTGTCCATCGTAGCTAGGAATAAGATTGCGTACATTAATCGAATTATTGGTGGAAAATAGAGGTGGATCGTAGAGGCCGGGTGTATGTAAGGGATTAAACGAGTCATGTATTTGCTGGAAGGCTATGGTGTCCTTCAACTGTGAACACTAGCTATATTTATAGTACAATACAACATCTGTATGAGATATTACACGAGTGATTACAGGGAGAGATTACAGGAGAGATTACAGTTGAGGGAAAGATTACAGGGAGGAATAAATCAAAGGGAGAGATTATAGGAGCAATTAACAACTTTCTATATACAGTAGGATAGTGTTTGATTGTGATCAAACACTCAAAATCACGTATCCTTAACACCCCCCCTCCCCCCCGCAAACTTAACGTGGGATGAACGTTGAGTTTGGTTCCGAGCAAAGTAAACCGAGAGGTGCTGGGTGCCTTTGTCAGAACATCTGCATTATGATCAGTAGACGGTATGTAACGCACCACCAAATTTCCTCTTTCTACCTTCTCGCGAACAAAGTGAAAATCAATGCGTATATGTTTTGAACACTTGAGAAACACTGGGTTGGCTGTCATAAAGGTAGCAGAGAGATTATTACATAATAGAACCGGAGGAGTAGGGAGTGAGATATGCAACTCTCGAAGAAGTTGTTGCAACCAAATAACTTCAGCTGTAGCCGCAGCCAACCCACGGTACTCTGCTTCAGTACTTGACTTAGCCACAACATGTTGCTTCTTGGAGGACTAACTTATTAAATTTCCACCAAAATAGACACAGTAACTATGAGTGGACCTAGAATTGTCAGGATCACCACCCCAATCGGCATCAGAATAGGCAAGCAACTGAGATGAAGTAGAGCGCTTGATAAATAAGTCATGGTTTATTGTTCCTTTAAGGTACCGCAAGATCCGTTTTACAGCCCGCCAATGCTCCAATTTAGGATTGTGCATGAACTGACACACCCTATTCACTGCATAAGAAATGTCCGGACATGTGACAGTAACATATTGAAGTGCTCCAACAGCACTTCTGTACAAAGTAGGATCTGGCATGGGTTCTCCTTCACATGTCAACTGTGACCGCGCCTCTGCAGGCGTGGAAACTGGTTTCGCGCCTTCCATTTTTACTCGACTCAGAACATCAAAAATATATTTTGACTGACATAAATATAGGCCACCAGTAGAACGTTGTACTTCAATGCCCAGGAAATACCTCAGATCACCAAGATCCTTTAGAGAAAATGAAGCATTTAAAGTGACTGTAAACTCGCTCAAGTAAGCACCGTCATTGCCAGTGACGATAATATCATCAACGTACACGAGAAAATATGTAAGAGATGCACCTTCTATGCGAACAAACAAAGATGTATCTGAATAACAAGCTTTGAAACCATGCTCTAATAGAAAATGCTTCAATTTGGTAAACCAGGCCCTTGGTGCTTGTTTTAAGCCATAAATGGCCTTGTTTAATAGACAAACATGCTTCGGATGGTCTAAACTTTTGAACCCTAGTGGCTGTGTCATATATACCAGCTCATTGAGATCACCATTAAGGAAGGCATTGTTCACATCAAGTTGGTTCAAAGACCAATCATTAGCGACAGCAATAGTAAGGACCATTCTCACTGTGCTAGGCTTTACAACGGGACTGAAAGTCTCAAAAAAATCCACCCCTGGTCGTTGATTAATTCCCCGGGCAACTAACCGAGCCTTACATCGCTCAATACGCCCATCTGGTCCATGTTTTATACGATAAACCCATTTACAGGTCACCACATTGGCCTCCGGTGGACAAGGTATGAGATTCCAGGTTTTTGCTCGAACAAGAGCTTGATATTCAGCTTCCATAGCCTCACGCCACTCAGGATACTTTGAGGCCTGAGTGAAGGAGGTGGGTTCTGTTATGGGTTGTGGGTCAGGTAGTGGATAACGAGTGGCTTTTAAGGCTATAGGCTTCAAGGAATTTGTTCGAGCTCTTGTAACCATAGGATGGTCAGAAGCATCAGATGGCTGCAAATGTCGTAAAACTTTAGGCAAGGGAGGTGCTGCATTAGAGGAGTTACTGACCGTGGTCGAATTCAAAGTAGCTGCATCAACAGTACCATGTGTCTGCGAAGTGGTTGCATCATCAGTACCATGTGACTGCACAGAACATGAAGTGTGAGAGGGTGAAGTTTGAATGTGGAATGACTCAGTTGGGGCTGGACTTGGCATAGGAGAGGGTGAGGTCATTGTAGGAGTAGAATCTTGAGCATGATCAGAAGATGAGATGGAATGTGGACTTTTGGAGGCATCTTGTAGAAGAGATAAAGTGACTTCTTCATCAGAGGGCAATGCAACAGGTTTAGGATTGTTTTCTGATGTGGAAAACGGAAAAGTGGTTTCGTCAAAGACAACGTGTCTAGCTATGTATACTCGACATGTAGGTATGTGAAGACACAAATAACCCTTATGTTTTGAACTGTACCCCAAGAAAGCGCAAGGTTTTGAGCGATATTCTAATTTATTTTGGTTGTAAGGTCGTAAAAAAGGATAGCACAAACAACCAAATGTTTTCAAGAATTTATAATCGGGTTCCCGACTATACAAGCGTTGATATGGGGACTGAAATTCTAATGTAGGAGTTATTGTGCGATTCATCAAGTAGGTGGCGGCGGAGAAGGCATACTCCCAGAATTGAAGTGGTAGAGATGCATGTGCAAGAAGGGCCAACCCTTTTCCTACTATGTCTTTGTGTCTACGTTCAGCAGCTCCATTTTGTTCTTGAGTATGAGGACAGGATACTCGGTGACTAACCCCACATTCATGAAGAAAGGTAGATACATTTCTATATTCACCTCCCCAATCAGTTTGTAATTGTTTTATTTTGTACCCAAATTGTCTCTCTACAAGTGCTTGAAAGTGTTTGAAAATGAGAAAAACCTCATCTTTTCTTTTCATTAAGAACACCCACATATATTTGGTGCAATCATCAACAAAGTGAACAAAATAGGAGAAGCCATTAACAGAAGGAGTAGGTGTTGGACCCCAAACATCACTGTAAACTAGAGCAAATGGTACTGTAGAGCGAATATGAGTATTATTCAAAGATAAACGATGACTCTTGCCTAATTGACAAGAACCACACAGAGAGAAGCTTTTGTTGGATAGAGGCAAAGAAAATTCATTAACAATTCTACGAATTATTTTCTCATTCGGATGGCCCAAGCGATTGTGCCAACCTTGAAGGGAGGTACGCTCGCCTATGAAAGCTGATGGAGGGTTTAAAGAGACTAAAGCATGTTCTGGAAATGTTCTGGAGCCTGTTACTGTAATGCGCTTTCTGATATTGTGATGCAGACGATAAAGACCATGGTCAAGAGTCCCCTGCAGCAGCACCTTTCCCTGTGGATTTTTGACAAGACACGAGTCAGCATGAAATTCCATATATACATTATTGTCCCGTGTGAGTTGTGATACACTAAGCAGGTTTTTAGCAAGATTTGGTATGCACAGAACATTGGTCAATTTTAGTGGCTTAGTGTCAGTAGGAATAGTGCTAGAGCCAATGTGGGAAATGGGCAGAAGCTTACCATTAGCAATCTCCACTTGATCCTCACCGTTATATTCAGCATGGACGGAAAGATTATTCATGTCAGAGGTGAGATGATTCGATGCTCCAGAATCAATGTACCAAGATGGATCAGCAGGATTAGCGGGTGGTGAGGCAAGCAAAGCAGAAATCTTGTTTCCTTTTTCGGATGTATAAGCATGATTATAGCGCTGCCAACAGTCAAGAGCAGTATGTCCAGTTTTATCACAAATCTGACAGATTGGTTTTCCCTTACCGTTGCCGTTCGGATTAGACCTAGTGTTATTGGAAGAGAAGTGGCGATCAGAAGTAACAGTTTTGGCGCCTCCAGAAGAGTTAGTACGATAATTCTGATGTGAGGAGAATTGCCCCTGCCATGACTGACCATAATTATTATAGTTGCCCCGTCCTCGACCTTGTCCTGAGTTGGATCTGAAATTCCCTCGATTTGCAACATGAGCACTGTAAATCACGGACTGTTGTTGAGCCATTTCATCAGCCTTGAGCCTGTTTTCTTCATTATATAACATCTCCAACAGCAACTCAACAGTTAAAGGAGTTTCAATGGACAAGCGAGTGTTAAGAGCAGAGCGAAAATTATTGAACTTTGGCTCTAACCCACTCAAAATACACTGAATTAATTCTTCTTCTGAAACTAACTGACCAATACTTGCCAAAATATCAGCTATTGCACGCTTCTTTTCAACATAATCAAGAACTGAGAGCGTACCTTGCCTGAGTCCGTATTGAAGCTCGGATTTCAGGTGCATAGTTCGAGCCCTTGAAGTCGAACGGAAAATGTTGCTTAAGATAGACCATGCTTGCAAAGTAGTCTGAGCTCTTGTTGTGTAACTAAGTACACGTTCTGAAAGTGTACCCTTTAACCACAAGAGCACAAGTCTGTCCTTGAACACCAACGATTCATATGCAGGGTTCAACTGTCGCAGTGTAGGATCGGTCTCATCTGGAATATACTTTTCTGGTTGTTGATTATCATTTTCAATGAGATACTCAAGATTGTAGGCCTCCAGAGCAGATTTAACATAAGAGGCCCAGATTGAGAAATTTTCTTTCTCTTGATCCAGTTTAATTGAGAGGGTAGGAAGAGTGATGGATGCATTGTTCTTCGAGGTGGCTGTTTGCAGAATTGAATTGGTTGAATTGGTTGAGTTGGTTTCACTAGCCATTCCTCGGGTTTGGTTTGACGCTAGTCTTTCAGCTCTGATACCATAAACGAGTCATGTATTTGCTGGAAGGCTATGGTGTCCTTCAACTGTGGACACTAGCTATATTTATAGTACAATACAACAGCTGTATGAGATATTACACAAGAGTGATTACAGGGAGAGATTACAGGAGAGATTACAGTTGAGGGAAAGATTACAGGGAGGAATAAATCAAAGGGAGAGATTATAGGAGCAATTAACAACTTTCTATATACAGTAGGATAGTGTTTGATTGTGATCAAACACCCAAAATCACGTATCCTTAACAGGGATAATGAGAATAGAAGCTGAAACTTGATAGAAAATTGGCCAAACAGACAAACACCATCCATTTTTCTTGGATGTTTAGTTTTTTGCTAACATATTGTGTTTTTTCTTTCCATGATCAATTGGATCTTTAGTTAATGTTTATGAAAATTTTGTGCTCTAACAGGGATACTTCAAATAGAGCTCCTATTCAAGTAAGGAGCTTCCTGTTCATGTTTGTCACCGCTTTCATTGGGTACGTATGTTGACTTTTGCTTGCTACCCTTTTCACTTTGGTTGTGACTAATTATGAACGTATGCTAGATCTTACTTACAAGTTACAACTAACTTTTTTTTTCTTTTTCTTTTTGGAGTGTTCTAATTCACAAAAACTTCTATAAGATGATATTTCTGTAACTTTTGGTAGACGGGGTCACTTTTTAATGAAATAAGGGTCATTAGTCACCATAAGTGACCCCTATATTTCTTTTTTTGATCTAATAATGGCCCTTACATTTCTAAATAGTGACCTCACTTTTTTGTGAGTTGGTCTCAAACAAGACTTACTGGTTCTGATTTGTATGTAAACACTGTAAACAGGTTAGTTGTGCGTCAGAACCTCTATAATAAAGGACTATACTTGGCTTCATCCTCAGTTGCAAGTGCGATAAATAATCTAATCCCTGCCATTACATTTTTGATGGCTATCATCCTAAGGTAATACATAATTTGCAATGGAATTGGATTTCTTCTCAGTATGGATGCACTAACCCTTGCTCATTTAGTCATTTAACCACCAATGCAAGGTAGCTAGTGTTCTTAGAAAACAACCAAAATTAACCATTCAACAATGAAGCAAATATCCTTCATTTGTGAAATAATGCAACTCTAACAATTAAGTCATCTTACATTATTTTTTTATCGTTTATAAAACTTTTGTCATTTTACATTTCTTTGCTAGCAATTTTATCAATTGGTATGGATCGGAATTCTTCTAAGGATGGCCTATTCTCAGTTAGAACCATGAGAAGTGAATTAATTCGTGCTACACATATACCCAACTGTTTTGATAATGTCAGAGGGATCTGGATGAATGTGGCTCCCCCAAAGGTTGAAACTTTTGCTTGGTTAGCATGTTTGGAGAGATTAAAAACCAAGGATAGACTAGCAGGGATGGGAGTAAATATTGAAAGTGGTGTGTGTGTATGTACTGTGCAATGAAGAGAACGAGTCAGTGAACCATCTGTTTGTACACTGTAGTTTAGCGAAAGCAATTTGGGATAGGTGGTTACAATTGTGGGAGGTGTCATGGTGCAAACCAAATATGCTGCTGGAGTTCTTCATGCAGTGGGGACTCTTGGTGACAGGTGATCATTTCTCTAAGGTTTGGAAGACAATGTTTTTTGTTGTTACTTGGACTCTTTGGCGTGAACGTAATGATCGGATATTCAGAGACAAACAAAGCATTTTCGCGGAGATTTGTGAGTTAATTTTGCTTCGAATGGGTTGGTGGATCAAAGCATGGGACTCTAACTTTTCCTACTCGCCTCAAGAGGTAACGCATAATCCAAGGTGTCTTAAGGTTCGATATCCAAGCAAGAAAGTGCAGGTCCAGTTACAGTGGGTGCCCTCTTGTAGTGGTTCTCTCAAATGGAACGTCGATGCGTCGGTTAAGGACGGTGTGGCAGCAATTGGTGGTGTGCTTCGTGATTGGGAGGAGAATTTTAGATGCATCTTTTCTAAGAGAGTGGCAAGCTGTGAGATCAACAAAGCGGAGGTTCTCGCCATTTTATTTGCCCTTAAAACGTCAGCTAACAAGGAGTGGGTATCTCACGTTGAATTAATTGTGGAATCGGATTTCCTCAATGTAGTTGCGTGGAGTAATGCTAAGGTAAGAGGGCATTGGGATTTGCGGTTTGAACTCAATAGGATCTGCATGTATTTGTCTGCGTGGCCAAAACTTGGCATTGTCCATAGAAGGAGGAGTGCAAATAATATCGCTGATGGTTTGGCTAAACAGGGCCTAGGTAGAACAGAGGAGATGTGTGCTTGGTTGTGAGTGTCGTTGTGTCTATGCTTGGTGTCTTGTAACATGATGTAAGGAGTGGTGGGATATTTGATTGGGTGTGTTTTCTAAAACTAACTTGAGCATATGATTATTGTGGCTCTATCTTCACTCTTCCTAGAAGGTGGGAGATAGATCTACTACTGATGCTAGTATTAGTTAGTGTTTTCCCTTGTATTTATTTATGCAAGGTTGAATAAATTGAATTCTATTGATAAAAAAAATAAAAAATTAATCAAACACTGTTTTGAACAACTACATAAACAATTACTACTACGGACTACCTAATAACAACTAACCACTAATAAAATTACTAATAACTTATAAAACAACTAGCAACTATTACCGATCATAGTCTAAGTCGTAGTGGTAATCTGTATGGGGCCGGGTGTGAGATTATATGCCACTAGGCCGAACCATCCGGTCCGACCTACTAGCATGCATCTTAGTATGAAATTCAAAATAGAAAAGTTAAACTTCTTAGTAAGAGTAGTTATTAACCTAACCTATATACTAATAGTGCAATTAATCCTAGGTTGGAGCAAGTGAATTTGAAGAGGCTGAGCAGTATAGCCAAGATACTAGGGGCAAGCTTATGTGTGGGCGGAGCAATTTGTTTGGCATTGCTAAAAGGCCCAAAGCTACTTAAACCCAACAACCCATCAGCCAACTATCTAGGCCTTGAGTCACTGAAAGTTGATCAGACCTGGTTGCTCGGTTGCCTTTTTCTCTTTTGCAACAGTTTTTGTTGGTCCCTATGGCTCATTTTACAGGTACCCCTCTATTGATTTATTTATTTTTGTCATAATCGTTCACCACAAAATCTTTTATAAAACGGTTTTATTGTAACTTTTGGTAAGACGATGATCACTTTTCAATGAAACAAGGGTCACTGCTCAGTGCTCACCATAAGTGACCCCTACATTTCTAAATACTGACCCTATTTTTTTGTGAGTTATTCTCACACAAAACTTACGATTGTTTCACATGTTGGACATTAGGTAATCGATGCTAAAAATATTTAGTTTTGTTGTCAACAGGTGCCACTAACAGTATCCTGTCCTAATCATTTTTCTCTCACTGCTTGGATGTGCTTTCTATCAATGTTGCAAGCCGGGATAGTTGCTGTTTTCTTAGAGAGAGATAACATAGCTTGGATATTCAGTTCAAATCTTGAACTTAGTGCTTGTTTCTTTTCGGTAAGCATTTAATTAAATTTCACCATATTATTATGTGTGTCACCCATTAATAGAACTTCTATTCAAAACCATAATAACAATGACTATTGGTAACACTTTAGCAAACTTGGAGCAGATAGCACAATGAAGCATTTCTTACTCGTCGTTAATAATGACTTGGCATCGAGTTTACTCTAATATCTTGTGGTCACGATATGAATACTAACATAATTGTACTTTATTTGATAGGGAGTATTTGGATCTGGGATTGAATACTTTGTTTTGGCGTGGTGCATATCGCGTAAAGGTCCTCTTTTTTCTGCAATGTTTAGTCCTTTAAGCACTGTTATCACCGCTGCCTTGGCCAGCATATTTCTTCATGAACAAATTTATGTTGGCACGTAAGTATATATATCTTTTATTTAATTTAATATTGTTTTTCAATTCAACTTATATATATTTGATCTTCAATTAGTCAAGTTTTCCTTTCAATTAGTCAAGTTTTCCTTTCAATTACATAGGGGTTATATTATTAACGTTAATCCTTTTCTTCTATTCTTTTTTCAGTTTATTGGGTGCCATTACGGTTATCATTGGCCTATATGTTGTGTTATGGGGTAAAGCACAAGAGTTGAAAGAAAAGTCACACCTACACCTTGAACAAGCAAACATCCCAGCCAATGGAGGAACCCAAGACAATTCAAATTGCAACATTGATTTGGCGCGGTCCCTGTTAACAAATAACTCCACAGATAATGAGTAGAGTATTTATCAAATTGTTATGAAATAAATAATATGTGGATGTACACTATATTGTAGAGATACTGTACCTATATACTTACCACATACTGTAGGTTATTGCTTTTCAAGCAAAACCCTAACCCCTCTTATACTATATATATCCTTCTTGTGAATAATACAGAGTTCTTTTGCTCCCTTTTACTCTCTACTCTTTATCTCTCTAATTATTTCACAATACGTTATCAGCACCACACTCTAATCTGAATTTTTATTTTATTTCAGATTTTGCTTTGATCAATTTAACTGAGGGACGACAGTATCGGTTTCTTTTGCCGTCTTCTTTTACGGTAACCAATTTCAATGCTCATGTTGCTGTCACATAATTTTGTCTGTTAGTGGCTCATAGGTGTAATGCGGTGATCGAAGTGCATCTATGTGCCGCTTTTTACATATTGTTCTATGAGAATCTTGTGTTCAATTTATTCTTTTTGGTGATGCTATTTCATCCATATTCAATTTGCTACTTTCATTCTCACGGACTTAAACTGTACGTTGTGCATATTATATCAATCTGATCCTTAGATCTAGTAAGACAATGGCTATTATGTTTTGGTACCCGTTCTTTTGCTATCTTGTTCTTTAGTAATTTTATGGTGGTTTGATCAGTTAAGTCAAAGTATAATTTCTAAGCAATACAATATGACTTGTGGTTATTCATTTCATTCACTTTGAGAGTTATTGACTTGTGTAATGAGATACTTGCGCTATGGGATTGAGCAGTTGAACATTCAGTTCAATAGTACATAACAATTTTGCTTGTCTTGTCTCGTTGTTAATGTATAGATCTGATAATGGCGCAAAATAATTAGACGCAATGGGCTTGAAAATACTAGTATCTACGAGCAAGGTACTCAATACTTCTGTTGATTAAAGCAAGTATTATTTATTCACTCATAATTTGCATGTACGGATGTTGTGAATTAGAACAAATCAATCAAGGCCTTTATCTACGTTTAGATATATGCCCTTATTTTTCATCTCAATATATATGCAGATATGCGATAATCTAGTCAAAGATCAAGTTTGGTTACTATCTTATATGATGATATAGCAATAATTAATTGCAAGTATTATTATTATTTATTGCGGATAGTGTTTTAATTATTCATGATCACCTAGCATGAACTGTGAGATTAATGTTAAATTTGATTGTTAGAATTGTTTTTTATAGCACGAGTCTTATTGCTAGTTGAGGATATAAGAAGTTTGTGTTAAGTGATAATTTTATATTAATTAAGCATTCTTAGATCCAGGTGTATTGATATTATAAGTATATGGGCTATGAACAGTTGATATGATCGATTTTTGTTTCCACATCATATGTTCATTAATGTCTATGGTGAAATCATTGCATAAAGCATTATTTTGCATATTCAAGCACATAAGTCGGTTTGGTGATTGTGCATATAAAGATTTCTATGTTACTGATCATATCACTGCCAAAAAGAACTAGATTGATATAGAAAGTTATTATATTCAATAAATGTCGGCTTATGCACTACTTGTGTATCATTGACATTATATGTTTGTGAAAATGGCTATGTACTCAATTAACTAAAAATTATATGAATAGTCTTGTAGATTAACACTGTTTATTCGCTCAATATATTTATTTCAAAAATAAGTTTATATACAATATAGCTCGGAAGGCTTACACATTGGTATTGTAAAGAAACAATTATGAGACATTATAAGTCATGGTCTACAAGGACACAAGACCCTCATATAAAGTCAAACCCCCATATATAATGGACATTATTTGTAGTAATCATGCGGATCACAAAAAGGGGTATCTCAAATAAGATAGAAATTGGATGATGACACATAATCATGATCAAAATCTCATGACAATATTGATATTATATGATACATGAACTAGTCGTTCATGAAATTTTTGGGCCAGAAGTCCCAGAAAGAAAATGTGTCGAGTTTTGTAAATACTTACAATGACGAAACAATCCTTTGACCTAAAGTCCAAAGTTGATCATGGAGATTGATATAAGTTATTGATAGTCATCCGAATATCATAAAAGGGGTATCTCCGATTAAATGAATTATGGTTCAATTATCATGACCTGAAGTTCATGATTATAGATTGACATCATTACCCACTTGAGTATACAATTTATGTAACTTGGGTTAGAAACCCCAAAAAGTTGGAAGTTCAATTTGGATTATACACAATGATGAAATGAATCTTTGGCCTAAAGTCCAAAGTCAAGTGGGAAGATGCGTGTATTATTTATACTTACAAGCTCGAAACTTGTACCCCTATATAATTATTTTTGGGACAATATGTTAATTGTCTTTTGAATCATTTTTCCTACTACGAATGTACAGAAAAGGGGGAGTCAAAATGTGATTCACACTCAAATATGAGATAAACAATGTCATATGCTTTGTACTATGACAATAGATTTGTGTTAATACAAAGAAAATCTATCCAAAAGATAGAAATGTCCATTTATGTGAACAAGTTGAGAACAAGCTCTAGAAGAGCATGAACTATATCTCCCCTGAAAATGAGATGTCTTGCCATTAGAAAAGAGACATAAGTTATGTCATTGTCGCATCATACATCTGGCCAGAATCACGTATAACTGATTACGTCAAAGTTGATTATTATTGAGTAAAAACTAACCGGAAGTTAGTTACGTGATTTTTTTTTTTTTTTGTTGATGTGACGTTTTAGGCCATCCAGGTATGAAAACACCCGTGTTTTGAGAACCCGGGGTTTCTCTTGAATGAATATATGATAATGTGCTCATACTCTCTCGCGTTATATTACTATGATGTTTAAAGGCAAGACTAACAGCGAGATGGAGTATATATATAGTTTCGAACAATAAAATAGTTTGATTTGAAAAGAGACAAGAGATATTGATAGCAACTTGTATAATTGAAATTAAGTGGTCAGAAGATCACTTAAAAGATGAGTTGCATTGCATTATGCCAATTCGTTATAAAGTATATTTTGAGCGTTTTTATCAATGTTTTGATCTCTTGTATGGGGCAACTTAAATGAGCACATAGATAACCAATTGCCAATTATATGACTCCCTAAAATTAATTTTCTCCACCAGAGAACTAATAAAGTGAAATTCATCGAGAGAAGATGAGAAAGTGGTGGATCTAAGCTGAATTTAAATATAATGAAATGCCCATTTATAACTGTCCATTAGAGATAGTTTTTCCAGCTTAGGGGGAGAATAATAGAGGAAAGCTGAAGAAAACAAAGACATACATCAAGTATGTATAATGTTAATCCCCGTCTGAACCAGAAGTTCAGGACATGATATAAATTTGAGGTTCATATACGTATACATGTATACCAGCTTTATTTCAACCTCTATATGTTCAAGCATGAAATTCTATGATTTGTTATAAAGATACATGCTTTGAGCATTGAGATATCTTGCCAAATATATTTGAATTGATACACCTGAAGTGTAGTATATTGAGTTTTACTTTCATTCAAATAAAAATAATTGAGATCGGTTGCTAATGAAAGTTTATTATACAAAAATGGCAAGATCGTGCAGTTTGGTTGATACTCTTGAAGAGTTATGATATATAAACAAGCTTTATAGCTTATAAATACCCCTGAAGAGGTATGGATATCTGAATCACAAATAGATGGCCTATAAGAAAAAGGAAAAGGTACCTTCTAAGAAAATATTCAGATATCATTTACTAATACTGATGATGGATAAATAAAGTTGATTATGAGATTTCAATGATCAATATTTTGATACCGGTAAATAATAAAACCGATATGCATATGCAATATACGATGGACATATAAATGGGGATCATATTTATAAAGTCCATCTAAATGTCGACATATTATTGATTGGAAATAGAAAATGAGCTCATGGACCTGCAGTCCAATTAAATTATGGATATGATATCCCAACTGTACAGTTTACATTATCGAGTCATACATTTTGTGCATATAGATTATAAGTCATACATCATGCATGTCACTATATTTTATATCTCTATTTATTTAACATTACTAATTTATTAATTTCATCTCATAATGCATGCACACATTTTCATTGAAATGTAGTTGTGTAAGTTACTACATATTTTATAGGCGAAAACCTATAAAAGGAGATGTTTACTCCTATGATATGTCAATCCCAGAAGGATTGAAGATATAGTCCCTGAAGGACTCTAAATGCCTTGTTGGATATGTATAATGACATATATGACCTTTGAAAAAGTGGCTCATGAAGAGCATATTTTGAATTTATATGAACCTCTGATATTCAAAGTTACAAAGGTCTATAAATCAATGATATACATGAACTATTTGTCTCAAATAAGTTGAATGAGAATGAGACAAGATATATTATTTTTTAGCATTCACGATTTGGATATGACGTGATGCAAGATACAAAATCTTTGTAAGAGAATTTTGAATGAATTAATTATCGTCTCAACCAGAAGTTTGAGCATATATGTTACACAATTTATCGATTACAAAGGTTGAGAGTTGATGTGAATATCACCTTTATGATGAGTTGTACGTTGGTGATATTCGATAGTGAGATACCTATGATCTGAAGTACCATGAATATGAAATAGGTAATTTTTATGGTCCTTGAGTACCATAGAATATTGACTCTCATTTCCAAATTACAATATTTCATGATGATATGAAAAGTATGAGCAGTGAAAGATATTGACTTCAGGTAGAAGGTTTATATCTATATTACTAAAGACCTCCCAAAGAAGGTTTATGTTAAATAGTTTGGAATTATGGAAATTGCTCATATATTGTGAAATTACTATTAAAGGATGAGGCTTTACTTCACATTTTTCTCCTATTGCGTAGGTTTTTTCCATCGGGTTTTCCTAGCAAAGGTTTTGGTGAAGTAGTGGTTGTACTCTTTTTCCCTTCGTTGAGGTTTTTATCCCATTGGGTTTTACCTAACAAGGTTTTTAACGAGGCAGCATGACAAGGATATTATGGAATTTAGAATTCATGAAGATTGTGATATGTTACACTGAAGTTTCTTATCCATTACGAAGACATTTTCTACTGAAGATCACAATTGCATCAACTTGAAGATCTAGACGGATATTGTCATGAGGGGGAGAAAATACGCGCTGCACTCTTTTTCCCTTAGCCATGGTTTTGTCCCACTGGGTTTTCCAGGCAAGGTTTTTAATGAGGGAGCAACTCACGCGTATTGAAGAATAATGTACTCTTTTTCCTTCACTAGGTTTTTATCCCACTGGGTTTTCCTAGTAAGGTTTTAACGAGGCATATTCTCTAGTGATTTACATTCAAGGGGGAGTGTTATGAAATAAATTATATGTGGATATTGTAGAGATACTGTACCTATATACTTACCATATACTGTACTAGGGTTATTGCTCTTCAAGCAAAACCCTAACCCCTCTTGTACTATATATATCCCTCTTGTGAATAATACAAAGACCTCTTTCTCCCTTTTACTCTCTACTCTCTATTTCTCTAATTGTTTCACAACACAAATTAATTAGTCGTACATTTTTTCTTAAAGCGAATTTTTTGTTGTATATTATTGCAAGTTGTGTAAATAATAGATTTTGTGAGTGCTGGGGTAGACTTATCCCGTAAGACCGGGAGGGGGAAGAGGAGAAAGGAGAGAAAAAGATGGGAGAAGAAAATGTCACTGGTTTCTTATCATAGTCGTCCGGTCTATATAAGTTTTTTTGATATATTAAGCATGCTTAACAAACTTTTTTCTCAATATACCCTCAAATACAAAAACAATTTATTCTAAATTATAAGATAAATAATACTCCCAAATTGCAAATAAAACAACAATGTATTAGAAAAGTGCTCTTCTAAAAATATTTTATTTTGATACTTTGAGCATTGACTCATTCAAAACTATTTTGATAAATAAAATAAAAGTGACGATAGTGTTAGATTCATCATAAGACATACTTCTACCATATTTATTTTATATTTATTTCTTAAATTTTGTGAGCAAAAATATACAAAAATTTGTATAAGATGGTCTTTCTGTAATGTTTGGTGAAATGAGGGCCGTTTTTTAGTACAATAAGGGTCACCGATCATATTAACAGTTACCCCTACATTTCTAAATAGTGACCTCATTTTTCTGTGAGTTGATTTTACACAAGACTTGCTAGCAAAAATAAAGGGTCAAAGCTATATATTTAGAAAATCAAGAAAAACTATAAAAATACAAACTTGTTAAGAGAGAGAGGGAGTAAATCATAGGTCGTTAGTGTTGTGGGTGTTTCTTCGTACACTGGGAGTACTGTTACTGAGCCTCTGATACCTGCAAAATCAGAATACGTCACTAGCCCGGAGGGGATTTCCGGGATCCCCGCTCCGATGCTTAAGTCAGTATTCTCTCTCTATTCGGTAATAAATGATTTGATTAATTCAAATTAGTTGTCCCTTCATACCTGAAATGATTTGTATTTATAGGCGCGGATTTCACGGGCACTGGGGCGATCCCTAGGTGACACGTGGCGCATGTTGATAGGAGGGGTGCCTTAGGTTAGCTCCTGTTTTAACACGTGCCCTTACTGGGCCGCCTCTTTGATAAAACGATTTCTAGAAGGCCCATTGGGATGGGTCCTAATACGAAATGATCCATTAGATCCAGGTGGATATTTTAGGTCATAACATTTGCCCCTCAGGAACGGTTTGATGGAACTGATGGGAGGCAAGGCGTTTCTGATAATTAATGATCTTGGAGGAGGCTTTTCATCTTCTATGGGTCATGGGCGTTTTTCTATATAAACACCCGTCTTTTTTGGCCGTACATAATTTGTGTAACAAAATCCTGCTTCTCCTCTTACACTTGCATAAGTAATCTTGACCTATCGGCTTCAAACATGTCTAATTTTTATGACAAGGCTCGGCATGGTGGTGCAAGCAAGCGTCCCCGGCTTGCTTCTCCGTCTTGCCGACAGGACATGCCGGTAACTCGGCGTTCTGTTTCATCTGTTGGTGCGACTATGGAAACTTCCACTGAGGTCCATCCCTAGTCGGCAAATTGTCCTCGGGCTTCCCTCTATTCCCAACGGCACGGCCATCCAAGTACTTCGGCTTTCCGGCCTCCCTTATCTTCTAAGGGCAAAGAGGTTAAGCATGAGAGGAGCGTCTTGCCTCCTCCAGGTTTTGAAGGTCATCCTCGTTACGGTCGGGAACCAGATGGGGCAATAAATCGAGTTGAATACGAGGAGGGGCTCAAGACCAGCCTTGGGAGTTTGGGGTCTCTCGCTCTGGACCTCCATGGGGCTGAACGGCGGGCTGTAGCTGTTCAGGCGGAGCTGGACGACGCGCAGGCTCGCATTGCCGAGCTTAGGGGCCGGCAAGATCGTCTTTTTGAGTTTTGTGGATTTCTAAGAGATGAACTCAGGCGGGATGCCGGTGACGATCATTATGGTCGTCATGCTTAGTTGTGGCCTTCTTTTTACTGGCGGGTCTTTTTTTTTTTTTTTTTTTTTTTTTTTTTTGCTGCCGGGTCTTTTACTCGGCGAATTTGTAATGCCGGTCAATCCCGGCCTTTAATGAAATGGAGATGATGCTCTCTTTTGCCCCAGAAACTAGCTTTGACTGCTTGCATCTTGAGGTTGTTTTTGTCTTTCTGGTTCCTCTGTTCCCCAGGTGTTTCTTCTCGTTTTTTGCCCTAAGAAACTCGTGGTGGGTCAGGGAGCTTTATGGTGGACTTACTTTAATGGACAGCTGACTCGTATCTGTCAGTGTGACAGATGGCGATCTGCTGTTGGTCATAGATGACATGATCTTTTGTTTTGTACTGTTGTTGTCTTTGTATAAATATGAGATCCAATTTGGTTATGCTTGTTGAGCTTCTCTCATTATGGTTTCAAGTATTGAGATTTCCTCTGGGTCTAGCGATTCTGAAGGTGAACCTGAGGTTGTTAGCCGTTATAGGCTACGAAAGACGTTGAAGAGATTATGCCGGGAAAGTCTCGCATCATCATCGCGTACGCCTTTGTGTGTCGTGCGAGTGGCGGGTATCAGAAATAGCGAGGACCTTTTTGGTGGAAGCTTGGCTGGTTGGTATGTTCGACACTTGGCGAATCCGTCGCTCGGCAAATAAGTGAAGTTGGCGTTGGCGAGTTTATTGGAGAAAGACATCATTGCTGAGAGGATCCCTTTTTCCTCGGCAACTCCTCTTCGCTGTCGCTGAGGCTCGCCTTCTTCAGATGGTTGGTCTCATGCGCAACATGAAGTTGAGGAACAAGAAGACTGTGTCGGGGAAGTGTCTTCGGCAAAGGCCGATGTTGCTTCTTCTTCATTGGCTGCCCGCGAGAAGAAGGTCGCCGAGGTTGAGAGAATCAAAGCAGTTCTTGCCCACATTTCTTCTCGTCTTCAGGAGACTTCTCAGAAGATAGCAGGGTTTGAGAGTGAGTTACGATCGGCTCGCGCCCTGTACGAGCGACTCGGTTCTCATCAGAGGGAGCTAGAGGCGGTGTGTCAGCGTCTTCAAGGAGATTTGCGTAAGATGGGGGGACCTGTGCTTGTGTAATCTTTTTAGGCCTTGTACTTTGAGCTTTGTGCCCTAGTTGGGCCACGTGTATCTTAGGGGCTGATTCATGCCCCCCTTATAAATATATGAGTCTTGTGTTTTTGCAGTCATTTGTTCCTCATTTGCTTCCCTGATTCCGTGACTATTATTTTCCATCCGTCTTCTCTCAAACTTTTTTTGATTCTTTCAACATGACAAAAGGAGGTGTTCCTTTGTCGTCACAGGTTTCCGGCAAGTCATACCGAGAAGTTCTTCGGCAAGAGGCCGTCGACTTATCAAAAGATGCCGATGAAATCGCCTATTGGGCTCCAGACATGTCTTGGGTTCATCGTACGGCCACAAATGATGCTCAACTGAACAGTTTTAAGGGTCAGGTGGGTCTCCCCCAGAACTGTTCTCTTGTCTTCCCGGGTGAGGGTGACGTTGTCTTTTGCCCTCCTGATGGCGACTGTATTGCCGTAGATAGTGGCATGCTTGAGACGGGATTCCGTCTTCTTTTGCAGCCATTTGTTGTCGAACTTTTATGGAACTATAAGGTTGCCCCGGCTCAACTTCTGCTGAACATGTGGGCGGCGATAAATGGCTATTTGGCGATGTGCCGTGTCATGGGTTTCGCCCCATCGCTTAATGTGTTTAAGCATATCGTTAGTTTGAAATCTGCTGGCTCGCAGTCGCGCCCTTACTGCTATACTGCCGGCTATAAGCCTGGTTTCTTGCCTTTCCGTTATCCTAGTGCGAAATATCATAATTGGAAGGATCGCTGGGTCTTTATCCGCCGGCCGAACGGTTGGGAAAACGTCCCAGACTTTGACGTTACACATCCTGGAGTGCCGGAGGGATCTGGTCTTGCCCCTCTGTCACCGAACGAAGAGTTTTCCTTGAACAACTTCAGGTGTGTCTTGGTGCTCGACGCAACTGGTAAAAAGGTGCGCCACCATGTCAGATATTGTCCCCGCCTTGAATGGTTGAAGGATACCGGGTATCTAATCTTTGCCGGCCTCTTCAAAGTTCCAGAGGAAGTGAAAGGTATGATTTCTCTACTGCCGAAGCGACATCCTGTTTCGACGATCCATTCTTATACTTCGTCATTTGTGTTGTTGTAGGTGGAATGGTGAAGCTGCTCACTAAAGCTCAGCGGGGCGAGGAGCTTGATATAAGCGCCGCTGTCCTGGAGAAAGTCAAGGATTTCTGGTCTTCCGTTGGGGTTGACCATATTCCTCTCGGCAATGAGGACCTTTCTATGCCCCAGTCTTTTGCTGGACAAAAGCAACCGTCGGCGGAAGGGCAACGGAGATCCCATTCTGAGACTTTAGTGGATGCTAAACGCCGTGCTCACCTGAAGAAGGTTCAAGCGCAAGGCCGCCGGCCGACTGAAGCCCTTGAGGTTGTCAGAGGCCGCGCTATATGAGTTGTCCTCTGCGGCGAGATGTGAAGCTAGGCCGTATCAAAAGAGGCCGAGGGTGTTGACGTCTTCTGAGATCCCTCGTCGTCTTACTCTGTCCCATGTTTTTAGTACTCAGGGGGATGTCGAAGGGGAGGAGACTCGTCCTAGCTCCGCCGAGAGGGAGGAGTCGCGGCCGACTGCTGTCGAAGGGAGGAGCCTCAGTTGAACTTGGTACCAAAAGGCATACCTGTATTGGATCAACGGGGAAAGGGAGTTATGTTCGCCGGGGAGTTGGTTTCGACCGACAAGGTCTGGAATGAGCCTCAGACAAAAGGTGCTGAATGCCGTTGCCGACCTGCTCAAGGGTTCTGCTGATGCGAAGGCGATGGCGGGCGAGCACTCCGTAGAGGCGATGTTGTCCGACCTGGTTTCTTCTACCGGTGTTGTAAGTTTTCTGCCAATTTTGATAAAATGCCTTACATTTACGCCGATAAATCAAGTTTGTTTTGACTGTCTTGTGTGTAATCTGTGTAGCAATTTCTGGGTTCCGTTAGCGCCCTTGAGAGGTTACGCCCAGAGCTGGTCAGTCTTATTGCTCTTCGTCGTCAGCACGACAAGTTTGGCCGACAGATCAAGGACCTGACGGGAGAGGTACAGAAGAACGCCTCTTTAGCGCAGGATTCTGAGAAGCACAAGAAGGCGGCGCTGAAGTGGAATGCCGAGTATAAACGCGTGAAGGCCCAATTGGACGACGCGAAGGCATCAGATGAGGGCTTGAAGGTAGAAGCTCTAGGGAGGACGACAGAACTTGAAGCGTTGAGGGCTGAGTTGAAGGAAAAGTCCGAGCTGATTGCCAGCAAGGATAAGACTGTTGCGGACATCCAGAGTCAGATGAAGAAGGTTCAGCAGGAAATTGATAGGTCTCGTCAAGAGGTCTAGGATGTAACACGACAAGTCTCTGGATATGATGCTTCTTCGTCTCGCGAGGAGATCATTGCCGAGTTCAAACGCTCTGATGAGTTTGCCTTGTTCTTGGGGGAATCTCTCAATCATGAGAAGCGCGTCGCGCGGGAGAAGGCGTTGTCAGATGTCTACAGTGTGCTGTCCTCCGAGGCAATTGATGAGTTGTGCCTACGGGTTAAGGGAATCGTTGCAGAAAGATTCTCGTCAGACCAGGGGGCCGATGATGAAGAAATGTCATCTGCCGAAGAGTAGTAGAGTCGTTTTTTGTGTAGTTTGACTTGCTTTATCTTGTGGTCCCGCGTATGGGCATGTTTTCAGGTTGCCTTTGTAACTTTGTGCCACATGGCACTTTATTAATGAGAACAGACCCTTTTTGTCTACTAAGTTCTTCTGGACAAACCTTTTGTCTATAAATTCTTCTGAACTCATGTCACTTTTGTCTATAAATTCCTCTGGACTCACTTGGCACAATTCATTCTTGTTTTCCTTTTTTGTGCATCAGACCTGCTCGAATATTCTCACTTGTATTATGGATCCTCCTCGTCGCGGAGATCAGTCTGCTTGGCTAAATTGTAGTGCGCCGCGGAGTTCATCAGCGGATGAAGTGTTTCCCGCCGGAGACACTCCTCGGTCTAATTTCACGGTTGATGATGATAGCTTTTGCTCGGCTGACGTTCTGAACGCCATACAGCGATCAATAAAGGATCTTCAAAAGAAGGCTGCTCCTCGCAAACGGGCCCGTCTTCATAAAGGGGTCGATCCTGGCGATGAGCCCCGCATCTTTACTAGCCGTCCAGGGAGGAGTCTTGTGCGTGCTCCAATTTCAAGAGCCAGCGGGGATCCCAACCGCCATTTTGAGGTTGACGCGGAAGGGGACGTGATAGCTCGAGAATCTGATTTTGCCGAGGACATATCGGACCCGACACATAATGCATCCAAAGTTTACGAGGCTTGGGAGGCTGCCCGGAAAGCGAGTGCTTCCCAAGGTGGTAGCTCTAGCAATCCTCCTCCCCGTCTGGAGGGCTTTTCTTATATGAAAGCAATCGCTAAAGGTGAGACGGAGAAGCTAAATGATCTCCTTGAACAGATGATGTGCATGATTCCCGACGCCGACCTGGACTTCCTCTGCAGCTTGCGAATGAAGCAAATGGATGAGATTCATCGCGTTCTCGTCGAGCTAATGATCCGTGTTGGGGGTTTCCAGCATTACTTCTACCCCATGATGCACCGGGCAAAAGGATATGCCCGGGAGAATCGGGAATTGCGAGAGGCGAATAAGGCGTTGCTCGCGGACTCGCAGCTTGCTGAGATGCAAGCGGTGCAGATAGTTGCGGAGCGAGAAAACCATATTCTGAAGATGACCAACATGGAGCAGGAGTTCCAAGAGGAGAAGACCAGGGGGGATCAGTTGTACAAGGAGAACTTAGCTTTGCGCGAAGAATTGGCACGCTTAAGGGGAACCACCGCCGGTGAATCGGTGACTCGGCACTTGCAGCCGGGGGGTCGTAACGATGAGAGTGGTCCCGGCGGGCCTGGGGGTCATCTTACTCGTGGCGACTTGGAGTTGCCTGCTGATCTTGGCGAGGGTGGCGACGACGATGTGGGTGAAGATCATGAAAATTTTGATGATATTTTTAATTTTGACGATGATCCTATGGATGCTGATGACCCACCTAACCCAACTTCTGGCGAGCTTGAGTTGAGCTGTGTCGAGGGGAGTTCTTGGAGATTCTGGAGCAGAGGGTTTACGAGCGAGCACTTCTAAAGAGGCGAGTTCGGGGGAGGGATCCCCGCTTGGTTCTGGAACAGAAGGTTCGGAGGATACGGCTACAGATGGTTCTGACTCGACCGATGCTGAATTCGAGTAGGCCGATTCCGAGCCGACTGTTGATGACGAGCTGCTTGACATTAGCAAGACTCGTGTAGATGACGACGGGGAGGCCCGTGTAGATAACGACGGTCCTTCTGATGATGCCGATTTAGGATAATAGGAGTATTTCTTGTGATTTTTCATAAATGTCAAATGTAATGCTTCTTTGCCCCAAATCACATGGAATACAGTGTTTTTTTTTTTATATCTATCTGGACTGATGTTTTAGCTGATTTGTTTAGTCAGAGTTCGTTTTGACAGCAGGTTTTTTGAGCCGATCTTAGTTGTCGTTTTGTCAAGGCTCGTATTGTATTGCGAGTTGGACTGATTTTGGCTAACCTTTGTTAAAGTCTGTGTAAAATTCGCAGTTCTGATAAATGCACTTTCGTTATTTATCGAGGTAGTAAACAAAACTTAAAATAGACTGAAGCCAGTGTTTTCATTCATGTAAAGTTTGCACCGAAGAAGGTGATTACAAGTGAATATTGTTATTACACGGCTGATTATTTTGCCTAGATAAGTGGTCTTGTGTTTACCAATGCCAACCATTGTTGATGGCGTTCAGACATAGTACTTTTTCAAGTTGACAGTGTTCCAGGGCCTTGGGAGCATTTCTCCGTCAAGGGTGGATAGCCGGTAGGTTCCTTGTCGCAGTTCTTCGACGATCAAGAATGGGCCTTCCCATGTTGGAGTTAGCTTGCCGAATTCAGACGCCTTTCCGATTGACTCCGTCTTTCTGAGCACGGGGTCACCAACATACAGGGGGTCGGGGGCGCACTGTTTTGTTGTATTGCCTTGCCATCCTTAGGCGACAGATTTCGGCGCGCAGCAGCGCATCACCCTGTTTTTCTGGTAACAAATCCAAATCTTCGCGATGATGGGCGTTGTTGGCCGCTTCATCGTACATTAAGATGCGCAGAGTTGGTTCCTTTGTTTCAATCAGCAGCACGGCTTCGGCCCCGTAGACGAGCATAACGGGTGTTTCACCAGTTGAATTCTTTTCAGTAGTTCGGAGGGACCACAGAACATTGAGTAGCTCGTCAGCCCAGAGTCCTTTGGCTTTGTCCAACCTTCGCTTTAAGCCCATGAGAATTTGCTTGTTGGAGGACTCTGCTTGTCCGTTAGCCTGGGGATTGGCTACGACTGTGAAGTTGCCTGTTACTCCATATTTCTTGAGCCAGTCTTGGAGCTTTGGCGTCTTGAACTGCGCAGCATTATTGAATGTGATGTTCCTTGGACAACCGAAGCGAGTGATAATGTTTCGCCAAATGAGTTTCTTGACATCGACCTCCGAAATTGTAGATACTGTGTCAGCCTCGATCCACTTCGTGAAGTAATCGACAACGACGATGACGAACTTTCTCTGGGACTTAGCCATTGGGAAGGGGCCAAGGATATCCATGCCCCAGTGGGCAAATGGCAGCGTCGTGGAAACAGGGTGCAGCTCGGTTGCCAGTTTCTGAGGAGCGTTGGCGACCTCTGACATTTATCGCACATTTTGGTGTAGAAGATGGCGTCTTGCCTTAATGTAGGCCAGAAGTAGCACATCCTGAGGGTTTTCCCTATCAGTGCTCGCCCACCATTGTGCGAGCTGCAGACGCCATCGTGGAGCTCTGCTAACACTTTTTGGCCAGATGCTGGGGTAATGCACTTTAGCAACGGTTGAGTGTATGATTGTTTGTATAGCTGGTCGTCAAACATGGTGAACCATCTTGCCCTTCGCTCGACTTTTTCTGCCTCATTCTTACCTTCCGGGAGAGTCCCGTCGGTTAGGAATTGGATGATGGGGTCCATCCAGGTTTGACTTCTGTCTATAACCATACTTTCGGCCTTCTTAATGCTGCGTTCGGCTTTGATATCCCAGAATACCGACCTGGGGTTGTCGCTCTTTGCCGAGCTTGCGAGCTTTGACAGGGCGTCTGCATGATTGTTCTCTGATCGGGGCACCTGGCTGATTTCGAAGGTAATCAGTCGCGAGACAAGTTCTTTTGTCTTAACGAGGAAGGCGCTCATATTTTTGTCCCTGGCTTCGTATGTTCCAAGTATTTGACTAACTACCAACTGGGAGTCAAAGTAAGCTCGTATTTTGCATGCCCCAGCAGCCAGGCAATATTCTATTCCTGCGTTTAGGGCCTCATATTCTGCTTCATTGTTGGTGGCGTTGAACTTGGATCTGAGGCCGTATTCAAAGTCTTCGCCCTCAGGCGATGTGCAGATGAGCCCCGCTCCTGAGCCCTATGCTGTTGATGACCCATCGACGTAGATGGTCCAAGGAATATCAGGGTCAGGGGAGGGCGTTGGTTGCCTTGTGCTTTCGGCTAGAAAATCCGCGAGGGCTTGCCCCTTTATAGCCTTACGAGGCTCATATTCGATGCCCAATCCTTGCAAGTGTACAGCCCATTTTAACATTTGGCCAGCATTGTCGAATTTGCCGAGAATGTTCTTGAGCGGATGGTCGGATAGGACGACCACCTTATGGGACTCAAAATAGGGTTTTAGCTTTTTACTAGCTGTGAAGAGGGCTAGCACCACTTTCTCAACTAGTTGGTAACTTGACTCAACGCCGTTGTAGGCGTGGCTGGTGTAATAGACGGGCTTTTGAGTTTTGTCCCTCTCCACAAAGAGGAGCGCGCTGACAGCGGTGTCTGAAGTGGCTAAATAGCAGAACAACTCCTCGCCCTGGTTGGGAGCTACCATGGTGGGGAGTTTGGTGAGATATTGCTTCAATTCTTCGAACGCTCTGACCGCCTTTTCGGTCCAACAAAACTTAGTGTTCTTCTTGATGGTGTTGAAGAAGGGCGCACTTTTGTCGGCACCGCGGGCAATGAATCGCCCTAAGGCCGCGATGCAGCCGGTCAATTTTTGCACTTCCTTAACTGTTCTTGGTGGCTCCATGTCAAGGATGGCGGCGACCTTGTCAGGGTTTGCGTCAATACCCCGCTGGCTTATCATGTAGCCTAAGAACTTCCCGGCTTGAACACCGAATGTACACTTTTTTGGGTTCAGCTTCATATCATAGAGTCGAAGATTCTCAAATGTTTGTTGCAGGTCCCTGACGTGGTTCCTGCCTTTTCTTGTCTTCACAATCATGTCGTCGACATAAACTTCCATGTTATCTCCTAGCTGGTATTCGAAGAGCTTGTTTACCATCCTTTGGTACGTTGCTCCGGTGTTCTTGAGGCCAAATGGCATGGCCGTGCAACAATATAACCCATGCTCTGTGATGAAGGCCGTGTTTTCTTGATCAGCCTCTTCTAACTGTACTTGATGATACCCGGAGTATGCATCCATTAGGCTCAGCGTTTCATGCCCGACAGTGGAATCAACCATGCAGTCAATGCGAGGGAGCAGGAAACTATCTTTTGGGCAGGCTTTGTTTAGATCAGTGAAATCTATACACATTCGCCACGTCCCATTGGGTTTTTTCACCAGGACCACATTATTTATCCATCCAGGATATTGGCACTCTCGGATGAATCCGGCCTCTAACAATTTTGCCTCTTTTTCTTTTACGGCTCGGTTCCTTTCATCACCAAGGTGCCGCTTCTTTTGCTTAACCGGTACTGCCGACGGCAAGATGTTAAGGCTGTGCATAATCACGTCTGGGCTTACCCCTGGCATGTCTTTCGCCGAATAGGCGAAAACGTCTTTGTACGACTTGAGGAGATTGATCATGTCAGCTCTTTCCTCACCTCGGAGCGAGCTTCCGATGTTTACTACTTTTTCGGGAAAGCTCGCATCGAGTGGGATACTTTCTGTTTCTTTGGCTGCTTTAGCTGAGTCAGTGCTGTCGGAGCGGGGGTCGATGTCGTCAGAGACCTGGTGGCTGATGTTCATTGCCTTGACAGCCTGCTTCCTTTTGCCTTTCCTCTCTGTCTCTGACTCGTCGCTTTTCAAGATTGGCCTTACCATGGTGAAGTAGCATTCTCGGCCCACCTTTTGATCCATGTATCAACTTCCAACGGACCCGTCATCACATTCGAATTTCATCAGCAGCATGTGAGTAGCGATGACGATTCGTACCTTATTCAGGGAGGTTCGCCCGAGGATGACATTGTATGCTGACGCAGCTTCGACGACAAGGAAGTCTATATAAGTATTGCGACATTTCCCCGGCGGCCCGAAACGGGCCAGCAACCTGCACGTTCCGATTGGATGAACGACCTTTTTTCCAAAACCCACGATCGGCCGGGTTACTCTCTGCAACTTCTCTTCATTATAATTAAGCTGCCGTAAGCATTCTATTGATAACAGGTCGGCTGAACTTCCGCTGTCGATCAGTACCCTTTTGACTCGACGGACTTGGATTTTGAGTTCAATGACCATGGGATCATCGTGTGGCGTGACGATGCTCTTGGAATCTCTTTCTGAGAAAGTCATTGACGACATGAGTTTAACTTGCCCAGGGGCTAGTAGCATAACTTGGCTGGCTTCTCGGACGTATGCTTTATGACCGCTGACTGTTCAGTCATCAAGGGGTAGTCCGCCCGCAATTGTTGCCACGAAGTCACCCTCATCACTCTCAGTCCCGTCAACCTCGGGGTTGACGGGTTTTTTAGGAGCCGGGGTAATTACGTCGTCTCTCCTTACATAGTTCTTTAGCTGTCCTTGAGACAAGAGCAAACGCAGCGCCTTCTCCAAGTCGTTACACTCCGCATTCGAGTGGCCGACGTCCACATGGAAATCACAGTACTTTGTTTTGTCTCGGAATTTGTACGGTTGTCGGATTCTGCTGAGCTCTCGCAACCAGTTCTTGTCTTTGATGTCGGTAAATATCACTTTGCGAGGGTGCGAGAATGGGTATTCTCCGTCGTCGTTTGCATAAGACGATCGGCTAGCTTTCTGCGGAGTATTTTTCCTTGGCTTGGAGGTTCCGGCTGTGATTACCTCAGCGGACCGCTTCTTTCCCTGTTGGCCACTGCTTTCTCTATCCTTCTCTATGTTGGAGTAGCATACCTCTGTGGCTGTATAAAAGCCTTCGGCTCGCTCTAGGGTTTCGCTTAAAGAAGTCACTTTCTTTTCGACCAAGGAGAATTTGAAATTGCCGGGGAGGAGTCCTTGGAAGAAGTAAGAATATGCAACCTCATCATTTACCTTGCCGATCTCTGATTTGGCTGTGTTGAACCGCTTAAGGTATCCCCGGAGGGATTCTTTCCGAACTTGAACTATGCTGGCGAGGTGGGATATAGTTTTCTCCGGGCGTTTGTTCCCAACAAAGTGTTTAATGAATTTATCCGCGAGGGTTTCGAAGTTGTCAATCGATCCCCTGGGAAGTTCCTTGAACCATTTTAAGGCGAGGCCTCTCAAAGTAGGTGGAAAGAATTTGCACAAGGTTGGGACGTCCATCGTGTACATGTACATATTAGCTGTATATGCATCAACGTGCTCGCTAGGATCAATCAGTGCCATCCCATCGTAGACAGCTATCCCCGGGACTTTGATTTTCTCTATCCTGGGGGCGAATAGGATTTCTTTAGTGAAGGGCGAGTCCAGTCGCTTGTCGTCTACATAGAGATTTCCCAGTCTTCTTGCCAGCGAACCAACTGAGATCTTTCTACTACCGTCATTCCGGCTACCTTCGGCTCGATTATCTTGCCGAGGTGTGGATGGTATGACTATTGTTTTTCCTCTGACATTGCTCCGGAAAGTTCCTGGACTGCATTCGTCCTCAACATAGGGGGTTGATGATTGACGCTCCTGGTGGAGTCGGTTGATCGTCTCTCGGGCGTCGACTCGGGAATGTTTGCCCCGCTCTTGCCGATGATCGATGATCTTTCTGGCATCCTCGTCATTCCTTTCCTACCGACGGTTGATGATGTTTCTGGCATCCTCATCATTCCTTTCTTGCCGACGGTTGATGATGTTTCTGGCCTCCTCGTCATTCTTTTCTTGTCGATGGTTAATGATGTTTCTGGCATCTTCAGTATTTATGTATCGCCTCGGGGCTTGCCGGACCGCCGGGGTGGCCGGCATTGTGCCAAAGTTCGGAACATTAATTGGCCGGGACGGAGCAGGCTGGGATTTTAAGGCGTCTCGCACCTCCTTTACGACTCCTTCCATGATGGTCCTCTGCATTTCGGCCAATGCTCGGAAGAGGTCTCCTTCATATACGATCCCTTCAATGATCGGCTGGCCACCTGGAGTTAGCGTGATGGTTAGGCGTGCCGGAGGGGCCGTTGGACTGGGCACCAATGGGTCCGCCGACTGTCCGTGAGGGACTGCCGGGCCGGATTCATCAGTTACGTCTTCTACTTCCGTCATTCTATCTTCGAGTGGTGTAACGAGTTGGCGTTTTGTATTTCAGTACTCTCCCCACAGACGGCGCCAAATGTTGTGGGTGTTTCTTCGTACACTGGGAGTACTGTTACTGAGCCTCTGATACCTGCAAAATAAGAATACGTCACTAGCCCGGAGGGGATTTCCGGGATCCCCGCTCTGATGCTTAAGTCAGTATTCTCTCTCTATTCGGTAATAAATGATTTGATTGATTCAAAGTAGTTGTCCCTTCATACCTGAAATGATTTGTATTTATAGGCGCGGATTTCACGGGCACTGGGGCGATCCCTAGGTGACACGTGGCGCATGTTGATAGGAGGGGTGCCTTAGGCTAGCTCCTGTTTTGACACGTGCCCTTACTGGGCCGCCTCTTTGATAAAAGGATTTCCAGAAGGCCCATTGGGATGGGTCCTAATAGGAAATGATCCATTAGATCCAGATGGATATTTTAGGTCATAACAGTTAGACCTGGCAAACGGGTCGAACAGCTCGGGTCAAATCGGGTTTGGGTTATTAATGGGTGGGGTTATTACGGGGGCGGGTCAATGTCGGGTCAAAAATCTTTGGGTCAGTATCGGGTTCGGTTTTGAGTTATCCAACGTGTTTGACGACAAATGGTGTCTCAAATATTCGGGTTCGGTTCGAGTCGGGTTCTAATCGGGTCATTTCACTCTCGGATCAGTTTTTGCCAGTTCTAAAAGGTCATAGATCAAGAACTTGGGGGGATAACGAAGTCAACTATCTCCCATTAATTGAAATAATGACTTGAATTAGAATCTCATTATCTATAAAGAGGGTGACTTTCTTAAAATTTTAAAAAAAAAAAAAACAAAAAACAAAAAGGGCCATAGCTCAAAGTGTGAACATTTAGTAGAGTATTATGTTTTGAAAATTAAGATATAGGTTCGGGAATAATCAATTGCGCGCTTTGGCATTTAATAATTTAAGAATGATGCTTATGTGATAAAACAAGTGGAGGTGAAGGAAGAATTGGCAAAACCCAAATCGATCGACAATAAAATTTAAATTTACGGTACCGCCAAGATATCTGTAGGCACTAAAATACTATCGCTACTAGAAAATAGTCCCAACTCACAATAAATGAAACATATAAACACTCAATCGCCACTGTTAACATGACTCTAATCTCTAGAAACATGCATTGTGCATTCCATAGGAATAAAGTCACAGAAAACGAAGCATCAAACACTCAATCGCCATTCTATCATTAATAGTTTAGTCAATGTATCTCTTTAATTCCCAACCATAATTATTGTGAAACCCTTTCTAGTTAGCTAGTCGTCATCACTTCAAAGTCTGCATATCCCAACGATATGTCTAACGTTGGCGTCGTAGTAGCTGTGGCTGCATGGGTGGCTGCACTTGTGGCATTTGGCTTTTCGAGAGGCGGGGTGGCTGTGGCTGTGGCTGTGGATGTAGAAGAGAAGAAGATCACCGTTATGACAGGCGGGGAATATGTGGAAGAGAAACCTTCCTTGTTTCGCCGCCGTAAACCTGCTTCCTACTCACGTCGCTGATGAACTCCTGAACTAGAATTCCAAACCCCCCGGGTCTGTACCTATGATTAATGCATGATCTGGGGTTTGCTGTTCGTTGGATTTTGTTTTAGTTATGTCGTTGTTGGTCTTGTGTTAGTAGCTTCTGATGCTTTCTTGAAATGTCATGGCCAAAGATCTACTATTATTTGCACTATGAGCATATTATAAGGCCGTTTCATATGAATTTTTGTGTAAGACGTTCTTAACTTCCGTTTTGCTCTTTATGTTGTCAATTCTACGTTAACAATCAAAAATCTTATTACTAAATATAACAATAGTTGGGCTCACTCTTTGCAAATACTCCAGTATATGCATTTGAGATTGTTTGTCGGACGATAATAATAATTTATTCTCCTTTAAAAAAATTAGACCTTTTCACATTTAAAATCAAGTTTCCTCTACCTCGATGTTTTAAAGAACACTGATTATGTTCCTACTAAGTGAGCCTAAGAAAAGGTAAAGTGTTCTCACCAATAGCGAATCACTCATACTTACATTGGTAATTAGAGCATTTATATTACTAATTTATATTGCACAACAAAAAAAATGCTAATTCAATCAGAAAAAGATTCTTCAAAAAAAAAAAAAAAAAAAACACTCCACTATACTTGCCACTGCAAGTGCTACAGGTGTTTTTTGTGGGATTGAGGCTCAGAAAAGGGTACATCAATTTTTATTTGCAACACTTAAAATTGGCGGCAGTAGATGAGTCCACCTACAAGAATTTCACTGCTAAGGATGATCATAGTACTCTTTCTTCACCCTTTGTATTCAACCACGAGAGAAAGGATGGAAGAATTTCCATTTGTCTTAACAATTTCTGGGTTTTCATTTGCTCTTCTGGGAAATTCTCTTGGAGTTCACAGTCACAACTTTGTTGGGTAATTTTTCTCTCTCTTGACCTCCCTACACTTAATTACATTTCTTTATTTTGATCAGTTCACCTGTCTTAGCTTCAATTGCGTTGCTTTGTTGTTGGGATTTATGTTTTTCATCTTGTGGGTTTGGAACTCGTTGTGTTGGGAAATATATTCCCTTACATTTTAGAAAAAGTTTGGATTTTTGATCTGGGTTTTGATATTTTCTGGAGTTTATCTAATAGCATTGGTGTCTATCTATATTTATTTCACTTTCATGGTTTGGGTATAAGCCTATAAGTATGCAAGAGGAGAACTCATCAATGTCAAGTGTTTTTGTCCCAAATTAGCCCATGTTTGAGCTTTGTGTATTTGACTCAGGATACTAATTAAGAGTTCATGTGAAATAGGTGCCTGCATAATTTTAATTGACTTGCATTGTAGCTAATTTCGCTTACAATCTATGTGTAGGGGTTTCTGTTTAGTAATTGTTATTTTCAATAGGATAATAATTAGCAATGTAGAAATCATGGTCAGTGTTCGGTGAAGGATAGACTTTGAGGAAACTCCAGTGAATGTTTCATGGTGTCTATATCACTTACCTTGATGTTTCATAGTGTCTTAATGACTTCAAATGATATATCTTTATTTTTTTTTTGGGGGGGGGGGGTTGGGGATTCACGAAGGGGTGATCTGCTCTTGAAACACTAATTATATTATCAACATTTATCTGTGGCTGTGAGGCTCAAATTATGAGACTTGTATATTCCTTGCCTTGTTTTATTGTTAGGATCTGTTGTCCATGCAAGACATGAATATGATCTTGTAGTTGGATTCATAAATAGGTTGCACACAGCATTTTGTTTCCTTAAAGAGTATGACAGGAGATCAAAGATACTACTTTAGACTTGAGTGGAGTGAGATGACTGGAGTAGGGTTAGATATCGAGTTTCCAAAGAGGGGTGCACATTTTGTATTCCCTAATGAAAGTTCGGCCTTTTACTAAGTGGGTTGGTTGCTCAAAATTTTGACGTGCTAAAGGTCAGGTGCATATCAGTGACCTACTATTTAGATAGGCAGACAAAGAACCTATTATTGTGAGTTGTCGATCTTTTAGATATGCTCTTCTCAATCAGATTGATCATCAAACTTATAATAGGTCACTAAGAATCTGCAAGGGAGTGTGTCATAGAAATGCAGTGATGTTGTGGTTATTGTGATCTGTGATGATCAAGAAACAAATACGTACTCTGATGCCATTAACTTTATGGTAGAACATGTTTTACTTTGTTGATCAAACAGGGATACCACCTCCCCCCCTGCACCAACCAAGTTTCAACCTTCTTGTCAGAAAATGGACTTCCATAGTTCAAAATACCTCAAGCATTCTGTCTCCTGCACATATACATATTGCTTCCCATGAGAGTACAATATCCTTTTGTCTAGTGCATGCAGGGGGACTGGGGGTGGAGGGCCTAATAGTAGGTGAAATCTACCCCTTTGGCGGGAGATGCGATATATCAATTATCTGAAAAAAGCAATTGTGAGTGGCACACGAATGATCAATGCGTAGTATTTCTCAAACGAGTAATGTCTTGATCATAAATTGTGAAATCCTATTGAACCAACTCTGGTTCTGTATACTGTCTCTCGCTTCATAGCTTTCCCTTCTTTGCTTTGCAACTTAAAGACTTGTGATGTATATTGTTTATCATGCCTCTTTGTGAATATGTATCTATACCATAAATCATTTTGATCCTTGATGACGGGAGTTAACCATTTAGTATCATGTCCTACTGACTATGCTTGAGTTGCATCTAAATCGTAGTAGCAAATTCGGCTTAATTTGGTTTCTTACTGCTTAATGTCTAGATCTATCTACAAGTACTTCTATGTTTGTTTTTCCTTTGTTCATCATGTAGAGGAGACCAAAGTTTCACACGTGGTTATGGTACTGGACAAGTTGGTGAAGTCTGTGTGCTAAGCTAAAGCTGAAGAGTAACCAAGTGAGCTATATATTCATGATGATGGCTGTCCGAATTTGATCAACAAATGATCACCTTGTATGAGGGCATGTGGAATTTATGACCTCAACTGCTGTTTAGTGCAACATGAGATTCTGGATTTGGTCTCTGAGTGATTTTTTAATTCAGCATAACCGCAACTTGCGTGTTTTAATATGGCTGTTTCTTTGTCCGGAGGTGTGATACAATTTCCCTTCTGACCCTCTTAGCAGAAACCCCCGACCCCAGTCCTGCACCATGAGAGAAATAAGAATTCACTGCTGTTAAACGACCTTCCAGAACTTTGTTTTCTAGGGAGATTTTTATGTTCTGCTAGTTTCAACCTCTGTAATTGGCTCTAACGTTTTCCTTGTCTTATAGATTCCATGAAAAATCAAGTCAGGACGGGATTCCATGATGCAGATTCTTCTGTGCCTGTGCCAACTGCTAGAAAAGTGTATAAAAGTGATTGCAGCGCAAAAGTGAAGCTTCTTCCTTTCGACCAAGTTAAGCAGCTTGCTGCTGGAATACGAAAAAGAAAAACTTCTTCAGAGGATTCAGCTAATCCAAGTTCTAACTGCTTCAAAAAGGTTCGCTTTTCGAATTCATGGAGTTCTTCCAACCAATCTGAACCACAGAGGTTGGTGAAGGTAAATGCAGCAAAAGATGAATGTCCACAGCCAAATGAAGTGGTGCCTGTTAGCTTCAAGGCACCTCCTTGCTCAGCCTTCTCTTTGGTAGGTTCAAGTTCAGATGCTTCTAAGATCTGCTCATTCTTGAACGACAAAACACTTAACGTGTTGCTTTTAAGCCCCAGCCAGCAGCATCAGAACTGATAAAGAAAAAAGGTATGATGATTCATTTAAATACTGTTATCTCCATGTTGATCTCGTACTCCCATTCCTGCTGATATAAGCCCGTGTTCAGGTTAAGAGACACAATTTGTTCATTGTAAGAGGTTTATTTGGGAGGATGGTCCTGTTGATGCTGTATGTCACAGAAATGCCTCCAGCTATACTTCAATGCTATCTTATAGTTATAGGCCTAAGACAGGCATAATCTCCCTCATCTTTGGTTCCTTGTTGTTTTACATCCACGAAAGTTTTACTGCTAGTCTAGACGTGAGCTGTCTTTGACCACTTAAAATGGAGAAAACCAGTGTCTTTGCTTTTGGTCCACACCTGCAGTCCTCAAGGAACACACTCTGGATATTTCTATTTGTCTGGGGCAGGGGGGAAGGTGTGCCTAGAATAGGTGTATATTCCCTTAGGAATAATTCCGTTCCAAATATCATTGACATAGAATGTCTGGGATTTTATGACTGCACTTCTCACCTAGTGTAGTGTCCCAAGGGGAAGAAAGGATCTGTTGTGCTGCTGCTGAAAGAATGTACCAATTATGCGTGTTTTCATGGCTACCTACTTATGAACAGTTTCCACTTTTATTTGGTTCCATTCATGATTATTATTGATTTATCTGGTTATTGTGTTACATTATGTGTGTTTAATATTGTGAATCACTGACCTTTTCTTTAGGCATTGTTCATCAAGCAGATTGTTCGAGTTCCTGTAAGGTTCAGCTCAGAGGTTTATCAAGCATTTCACCTGCATGCAAAAGATATCCGTCATATGGTCCTGCCTCAGAACGTATCTGGAAGTCAGTGTCCAATTAACTCATGAAAAAAAGTTAAAAATTTTATTAACAAACACCTCTATCAAACACCATGTTTGGGAGTTGGGGAAGGGACGGGTAAGGTGGGGGATCAAATAGAGGAGAAAATGTAAATTCTCTCTGATTGAGTTCTTTACCATCTTTTTCTCAAGATTCACTTCCTTGTAATAACTACAGGTGAAAGGAAGTCAAAATTGACTCAAGAATTTAGAGACAACATACTCTTGTCTTCCAACCCTTTATCTAAAAACTGTTGAACAGGATAACATATTCTCCTCCATTCCCCTAGTCTCCCCAAGGCCTTTCACCCTAATCTTCCGAACAGGCTGTAGAACAAGAGTTAAAAAGTTAAAACTACTGAACTCTAGACATAGATTCAACTTCATATGTCTTCAATTATGTTTACCTTGATTTTTCGTCTTGCTGCGGCCCACGTAGGAAGCAAAGGGTGGGTATAAGGTAGAAAAAGAGGATGATGAGGCTTGTTTTTGGATTGTGCAGTCATTCCTACTCAGGTCCCCTAGTTTAATATGATGAATACATTAGTTAGGACAATTTCTTTCTTGGACAACCAACTACTTTAATGTTGATGTAATCTTTCTGGAACAACCATGGATGGTACATCAGTACACTATCTATATGCCATAAGTTTGACTCATACATTCAACTCATATATTAACCTGGTGGTACACTATATGCAGGCATGCAGCCAACTAATAGGGTTTGGTTGGATGTGCTGATCATGGTAGTACTGTAAGCCAATGTGTGATTATCTGAAAATATTTTGATTATCTTTGATATGCTACTGCCTTACACATGCACAAACATTATGGTTAGCAATAATTATCTGATTTGAGGACACCGACTAATTGAGAACAATCTTGACAGTTCTGAAACAAATCATTTTTCTGTGTGGCTTTATTTGCTGGTTGTAACTTGTTATAGAATTGATTGTCCTTTTGCCTGTTTTGATACTTTGATCTGGCTTTGGCTAGCTTCTCAAAATATCTGTATTGATCAAAGTGCCATTCTAATGAATCTACTTGTCTTTACAAGCCATTAACTTTTCATTTTTCTCTCCCTTCTTTTTGTGTTACCTTTTTTCCTTTTATCTTTTATCTTTTTCTTCTTTTGGGTATGGGGGGTTGCAATTTCTGGTGTGGTCATTTGCAGGGGCAACTTGGAGGTCCCTGATCTACCACAAGAGTTACGACAATGTGAAGGGTTCACGGCCCACTGTTCAGCTAAGATCTCTACTAAGGCATACATATTCTTGAATCATGTTGAAGGAGTTTTACGTTTCAACTCACATCCTCGTCGTGATTTCTCGCCTGGTATCTTTAAGGCAGATGTCCCTGATCTGCAAGATATTGCTGTGTACTTCTACCCAGGAAATTTTGAGAGGTTTGTTACCTCGTCTTTGTCATTGACTGTCTGTCCTGTAAGGCAAGATTTTCGGCTTCATACTAAGCACTATGTGGTAATAGGTCTCAAAGGGAGTATGCTTCCCTTCTAAAATTTATTGAAAAGGAAGATTTGATGCTACGTTGTGTCATCAATCATGTGGAGCTGCTGGTCTATCCATCCAAAGTACTGCCTATGGATTCACAAAGTGAGCTCTCTGGATTCACAAAGCTAACTTTTCTTATAAGATAAGTAGAGAAATTATCTATATTCCAACCAAGTCACAATTGGGTTGTTTGCAATGAACTTGGATGAATAACAGGTATTCCAAAAGCTCTGTTTTTACTTGCTCTGTGTTTCAAATGACCGTCCCTGATATTTGCTATAATTAAATGAACTGGGGTTATGCAACCCCATCACCCCACCAGATTCTCACTCGATGCAGATTTGTGCTTACACACTCATGCAGCGCGCACACACACACACACACACACACACACACACACACACGCACAGCGACTATGTTGATGCTATCTAGAATCTTTGTATAGTTTTAGCAATATACCACTTTCATATGTGAGTTGTGACCAAATCTGATTTGTTGTAGCAGTAGAATTACTTTTTATGGTAGTGAAACCAATCCGGACACCGTAGTATAACTTCTGAGCTATCATATGAACTTAAATCCATGTTCATTGTGGCAACATAGTATAGTCCTTTGAACTTTAGTTTCTAGTCCACTTCAACCAGAAAAGTGTATTCAAGCTTAGCCTAGTACTAGTTAAGGAATTTTGGCAATCAGGTTGAAATTCCTATATTTTTCTTGGTTTGGTAATTGGTATGGGCGTTGTTGTTGCTTTATGTAAACTGAAACATTTGCAAGAACTCCAGCAGGGATGCCTGACGTTCGATACATGTTTTGAACAGAATTAGGTGGCAGTTACTTCCTCTGGGGAGTCGTACATCCTTTAGGAGAACAAGAAAGAATGTGAAGGCCTTCATCTCTTTTGTATTTGATCAGACATGCTTTTCTGAGAAGATCAAGCTGACTGAAGTTACAAATGGAAGGTGAAAGTACAAGAAACAAGGGAGCTAGTGTAGCAAAATACTATTGGAAAACTATGTAGGTTTAAGCAAAAGATGTACTGGAAAAATCACTTTTCTGATTTCTGTTGCGTTTCGTTGTGAACATTGATGAAGACAGGTTTCCTCCTGTTTTCTGTGTGTTGTGTTTAGTGGCAAAACTATGTAGCCTGTAGGCTAAGAAAAAGTCTTATCAAAAAAATATATTATCTGATTTCTGTGACCATGGGTTTCTCCTGTGTTTCTGTATGTTTTGGTTAGTATTACTGGCAACTCAAAACTATATGTAGATGAAGTTCTTAGCAGCTTTTGAAGTTTAAGTAGCAGCCTTCTTTCTGGGGAGCGTCTTTGGTCCAGATCTGGACTGTGCAGAAAGTAAAAAAGGGCGGGTGACCTACACTTGCTCATTTATTCAATTAAAATAGCCGGTCATAGTAACCGGGAGAAATTTAGGGTTTATTTTGTGAAATACAGTGTAAGTGGTGGACCATTTTACATGATGGTGCACCATTTTCAGAAAGGTTGACAGTAGTACATAATCCTACCATAACTACATTGTTGTGGCTGTTCAATTTTATTTTTCAAAGCAACTAACTGGCAACTTCTGTAAACTAAAAGGAAAAAAAATATGTTTGGCTTGCAACTTTGTATATAGGAAAGGAGGCAAACTTTGTACAGTTGATGGACTGATCAAATAAACACATGCTTATATATATAACACAACACTGATCTTTTTCATTACTCAATAATTGATTACATAAAGATTTGGTGGTTCTATCTTTAGCAGAAAAGTAGAGATTGGCTAGAAGTGTACAGTAGACATCAGGTTCAGATTACATAGTGTACAGAAGGTAAGATTGAATAACTGATCCTACCCAAAAATGATTTCTATGTTCGACTACATCACTAACATCCACTATTTCATCTGTATCTAGAACTTCTAGTGTTCTTCCGAACTCGTCAACTTTGATAGGTTTAGTTGGATTTTGCGCAATCCAGAAGTCTCCATCTGCATTTCTGTTTATATTATCTGGTCGTCCGGATAGATGAAGGAACACTTCAGAACTTCCCGCCTTAGGACCCTTTAGCCAAAACCTTCTAATTCGGCTCGCTGTTGTTTCGGCAACAAGAACAAAATCCTTGTTCTTGCTTAATGCAACTCCATTTGCAAAGGATAGATCTCTCACTAAAACTGTAACAGCACGTGTGGTTGGATCATATCGCATTAGCTTTCCAGTTTGGTCCAACAGCGTCATTGCTCTCTCAAAGTTCCTGTAAGACAAAATTAGAGAAAGTAATGAGAATATAGTTCATATTGTATATGAAAAGTAATGAATTAATTATGAGAAAAAATATACTTAAATTGAAGGTACATTATGTATGTTTAATTTTCTTATCATCGATTGTAAAGATTGCTAGTATCTGTAAAATAAACAACCCCGGTTTCGGAGTCGATATCGAGAGCGTTTAAGAAACAGAATGGAATTCCTTCAGCAGCAGTAGCAAGTGGAACGGCTACATCACCGTGACGATCTACCCTTAATAGGCCAAAGCTAGCATCCGCTATATATAGTTCACAAGTGGCGCGGTTAAATTTTAGCCCCAATGGTCTACCACAACACTGTTCCAAAGAAAAGTTATTAAGACCATCGCATCTCCTTGACCTGTAATTATATCAAGAAATACACATTATTAATACTTGCTGCTCAGAAAAAATAAATAATCCACTCATAAAATAAAACAAAAAAATAAGGAAGATATATGCTTTAGAATTTAAAACATTATGGTATATACTCTATTAAAAAGAAAAACATGGTATGTACATAGGAAGTTAAACAATTAAAAGAAGCATACCTATAGGGGTTAGTTATAGCAAATTCAATCCATCCAGTTCGTGCATCTTGCCATTTAAGTATACGACCATCGAAAACTCCAACATAAGGACCTTCACCCTCGCAATCAAAAGCAACCGACTCTGGTCCAACCACATTGAGTCCTAATGGAAGCCGGTGAAATTGTCGTCTAACATAATGTTGTTGTTGTTGTTGTTGTTGTTGTTGATGTTGTTGATGTTGTTGTTGATGTTGTTGATGAGGTTGTGATGGTTGTTGTCTATTGATTAAAGGTCGAGCATCCGTTTTAACAACCGGATGAAGGAGACAAATCAAGAACACAACTAGCAAAACACACACTTTTGTTTTCATGATCATGATGCTATAAGCTAGGATGTCTGCTAATTAAACAGCTAAATCTCTATGATCATCAGAAAACTCGAAAAGGCGAAAGAGAAACTAATGAAGTGTATGCTGCTATTGCAAGATGATGTATGGAAGGAAGATGGTGTGCTAAATCTCAGAGAGAAAGAGAGAATTCAGTATGGTAGACAAAGAGAATCCAATTGTATATGTCCTGTATTTATAGAACGTAACTCTCTTGTCAAATCATATCCTACTTAATCCTTGGACAAATCGGATTAGTATTACCTACAAAAGCCAGGTTTCTTTTGTTGTCTTTTTTTGGCAAGTAACAACATATTCCTAATTTCCTATGTAAGAGGATATTGAGGATTAGTAAAACTCTTTTTAAAATTTCTTTCCAAAAACAAAATACAATCTTAACGTTGAGCCTTGACACTTTGAGAGTATTAGGATTAGAATTTAGAAGCATCCTGCAAGTTTAGCTTACGAGCAAAAAAAAAAAAAAGAAAAAAAGAAAAAGAGAAAGCAATCAGATGTTTGGCACATTAGCTGGCAAAGACAAAATTAATGTATTAACTGGCAAGGTTGAAGATCTTTGTTTTAGCGTCTTAAAAGTGCGTTGCACATTGCTTTACAACAAGTCAGGATGGCCGAGTGGTCTAAGGCGCCAGACTCAAGTTCTGGTCTTCGAGAGAGGGCGTGGGTTCAAATCCCACTTCTGACATTTTATTATTTTTGGGCATTAGGATATTATTTTTGCAATATTTATCTTCAAAAATGCAATATTTTATATGACTAAAGGGCATACTGTATTTATTTACATAGGGGACAACTCATTGCGATGGTTCAACTATTATATTTCATATTTTCCTAAATGAAAAAAAAAGCTTTTTTATTTAGATGACTATTGCACAATTTAGGGAATAAAGTGGTCATGGGTGGAGATGCCTTATTCGTTCATATTTCATCATGCATATGCTTCATCCTCCCTGATCTAGTCAATCACAGGCATGCACGTTTAAAATCAAGGGATAAATAATGCGGCGGAGTGGGAATGGAGAATGCCTTATTCATCCCTATACCCATTCTGGATATGCTCTACCCGTTTCCAGCCCACCCCATCACGGATAGACATATTTAAATCCACTACTACTCAAAGTGGCTATCCACTAACCTACTAATAATAATTTAATTATGAGGTGCATTTTTTTTTTGAAAAATTAAAAATCCGAAGTACATTATTAGGTACTTATCAACGTAAAAGGTCATGACAAAATCGTTATAGGGGAGAACGGTTAAATGATGGAGAAAACTCAAGTTAAATTTAACAAATTTGAAGCTTTAACTTAGTTCATCAATATAAACTAATGGTGCGGGTATGAGATAGATATGAAATGAGTATAAAGTCAAATCCACACTCGTCCCACCAATACCACCCATCCATAGAGGTAACACTTTCAAAACTCATCCACCTCCTACCATCTACTTAACTTCCTCCATATCCACTTCACCAGAGATAGATGTTAAAATTATCCACTTTTACCCGCCCCACTGCCATCTTATTCATATCTTAATTTGCTAAAATTACAAGATGCCACTAATAAGGCGGCAATAAACGACGTGTTCAAACAAGCCTTCGGATCTCCATAAACCAATGGTGGAGATTTCTTTTCACATTCTAATTCTAATATTGAAATGTGACCCTTGACCTGTTGACCCAAATAAGGTAATGTAAAGATTACAGTACTATCCTATCAAAAAAAAAGAGATTACAGTACTACTATAATCAACAGTATAGTCTGAACTCTTTGAATGTGCTACGGCTCAAGAAATCAACACAGAATATGCGACTTGATTTCAATATCCAGCAATCCGCCCACTAGTGCACTACAGTCTAGATGGAGTGTATTGTATCTAACGGAATTTTTTCAAGGTTTATCTGACAAGGGTTTTATTTCAAAAGAATCGTAACTGGAAAGTCAAATAATCGATTTAGATTATTATAAACCCTTCCCTTATAAAAATGTCTGCTATCAGATCATTTTGCCCACCCAAGACTTCGCTCTCCTTTCTCTTTCTCTCCCAATCTAACATTTTTTGTCCAGGTTAGTACTTCTTATACTTCACTTGTTTGGTTTGCTTTTATTAATTTTGTTAGTTATTGGATGTTTTTGGGTGATAAAGTAGCAAAATTGGATCCGGGTTTCATTTAGGAACATAAAAAAGAACATGGGTTAGGCTTATTTCTGAATTTGACTTTTGGTGTAGTGAGTATTAGTTTAGTTCTCTGCTGTTTGTGCACTTGAATTGATGAATTGAGCAATTTCCTGAATTGGGTATTAGGCTTTTTTCTTAATTTGACTTTTGGTGTAGTTAGTATTAGTTTAGTTCTCTGCTGTTTGTGCCCTTGAATTGATGAATGAGCAATTTCCTGAATTGGGTATGGTCGATTTTGGGGTGTTTTAAATGTTTTATTTAAGTATTGGATGCTCTTTTGGATTGTTATACAACACATTGTGGTACTTGGGCTCAGGGATAAGCATTGGGCAATATGATTGGAGCATTGGTTAATGAAGAGTATGAGTGACATACCTGGATACCCAAGGCAAAGTGAATTAGGAATAATGGAATGTCATATGGCTGATTTTTGGTCCATGTACTGTTTGCCTGATACTAGGAAATGAATCCTTAGTTGCGTTTACCGTACCTTAGTTGCAGAAATATAAAGAACTTGCTTCAAAGCCAGTTATTGAGTGAAGCATATAACAGAGTTGACATTTATGTAAGAAGTAGGATACAACTTGAAAATGGATATTTAATTTTTCTCTCGAAAGGGATAGGAAAAGAAATATAAGAAAAATATTAAGTCTACTAAATTTTTGTTGTCAGGATTGTATTCGATTGTCCCCACTCCCTTATGATTTTCTTCTGAATCAAGAACATAAGAAAAGTTGCATTGTAAGTGAATTCGCACAAATTCATAATGTTCTGCTTGTATGGTTGTGGTTTATTCTTTACCTTGCACTTTGAATGTCCACTCTTGCAATATGTTCTGCACACCTGATGAAGAGTTTCTATTTTTAATTTGGTTCAGGCTTTGAGGATGAAGCAAATTAAAAATAGAAACTCTTGATTCAGGAGAGGCTTTGTCCAACTTCTTATAAGAAATAATTCTACAAACTTGTTGTTTTGAGAGGATTGTATTCGATAGTCCCATATGAATTTTTTCCTGAATCAAGAACAGAATAAAAATTGCAAATAAGTGATTGCCCACGAATTCATAGTGTTCTGCTTCAATGATTGTGGTTTATTCTGTACAATGTAGCTTTACTTTGAACTCCACTTTTGCAAAAAAAAATTCTCAACTGATGAAGAGACTCTCCCTCAACTTATTTCAGGCTTTGAGGATGAGATGCTTGTCACTTATGTTATTGGCAGTTCTTTGGGGTGCTACAAACCTTCAATGTGCTATATCCCATGGGGTTCATCCCCTAGCAAAAATTGCTATTCACAAGGCAAAAGTTGATGTTCATGAAAAGGCTTATTTCAAAGCTTCCCCTTCACTAATTGGATTAGGGGTAAGATCAGCCAGCCTTAACATCTGATCTCAGTTGCTATGAGAGCATAGTTGATCTCATTTGTTTTAAAAGCTTGGTCAATACAAACAATTGGCCTGTGCTGGGAACTTCAATGTATGTCAGTTTTGCTTACAAGTTCAACTGCGTCACTGATTGACTTGTGATTTTATATAGGGGAAACATAGTGAATGGGTTACGGTGGAGTTCAGCTATCCCAAGCCCACAGTAGATGATTGGATTGGAGTATTTTCTCCAGCCAATTTCAGGTAGAACAAACTTTTTTCTACTAAGTATGTAGAACTGAAGGTTTGATGTAGTTTATGACTAAAGCGGTGCATTCACTTCCATCCTATTTCATGAGAGAAAATGGAAGTACTGATGACTAAGCTATCTGACTTTTGATTTCAGCTCGTCTACTTGCTTGCCGGATAATCCCAAAGTTAACCCTCCTCTTCTATGTACTGCTCCTATAAAGGTTTGTATTCAGCTGCTTTCCTGGTATTTGTTTGAGTGGCTTAAGATCTCTTTGAGTTGGCAGATGAAGCTGAAGTTTGAGCAAATTTTATTGTGCTTTGTGGGATCTGTGTGCTTGCACTTACAATTTAATGTGCCTGTTTTGCAGTATCAATATGCAAATTTCTCAAACCCTAAGTATGCGCAGACAGGGACTGGATCACTGAAGCTTCAATTGATCAATCAGAGAGCTGATTTTTCATTTGCATTATTTACTGGTGGACTGCTCAATGTATGTTTCCTCAAATTGTTGTTTGTGGGTTGTCCTGTAAATTCTGCTTGGTTCTATGGGTGCACGTGGGTCATTTGTATTTGTGTTGTGAAAAAAATTATTCCAGATAACAGAACAAGTGATGCAAGTTTTGAAATCTCTTTTATCTATTTGTGCACTAACTCTGCTGTAGGATATGATCTATTCCATTTCATATGCTTAACTCACAGAATTGTGGTTGGAGCAGTGGTGTTGTTGAATCTGCTATCCCTTTGGGTCTTTGTTCTACCTACTTAAGCATGTTTCTTTTCATTTTGCTCTTCATAACAGCCAAAGCTTGTTGCTGTCTCAAATATAGTTGCTTTTGCGAATCCTAAAGCACCTGTATACCCAAGATTGGCTCAAGGAAAATCATGGGATGAGGTGAGCGCTATCTCTCCGTAGTTTTATTTACAAGGTGCATATCTACTATACCTAAAACTAAGGATATTTTCGTGTGAATGGTATAAACCTGCATCCAAATCTATATGAGGAATTTTCTTGTGTCTTCACTTTTTTCTATGCTAAGACAACAGTTACGTGCGTCTATGCTCTGTATATTTTTATAGTTCTTGACTTAAGGCGTAGCTTCTATGCAAGACAAAATTTAACATTATCTTATAGTCTACTTTTCACCTGATATTCAGATGACTGTGACATGGACAAGTGGGTATGCAATTAATGAGGCGGTTCCTGTTGTTGAATGGGGTTTGGAAGGTGCAAAAAGGATTCTTTCCCCAGCTGGGACTCTAACTTTTGATCGTAGCATCATGTGTGGTGAGTGTAATTCTTTAGTTCTCTTGCACACATGTGCTGAGCTATTGACTGCTGATGAAATGCTTTTCTTGCTGAGTTTGTCATTGTTGCTGAGTTTGTCAGTATTACTCCCAAGTCTAGACTAATACTCATTTCTTGAAATCTTCAACCCATACATTATCTTTAGCAATCTAAAAATCCAATTTTATGCCTTCCATATTAGTAGACATTCTTCAATCTTCAAAGTCGTCTTTATTCACATCTTCATTCTTCTCTCCAGTATGTCTTTATCTCTTTTGACAATCTATTCTTCCATGAATAGTTTCTGCAGTTCTCGTATGTGCTCTTTGTCATCATTAACTCTAGTGTACTCTTTGATTGTTCATCTACTTGGCACTTTCTGGTGATAGAGCTTCAGCATAGTTATTTGGTTAATGAATAGCAAAGTCACGAGATTCACATTCACATATATGAAGATCCAAGATGATTCTTGAGTCACATTACTTTTACCTCTTTGGACTTGACTTGGATAATCGATTGGTGAAGCGAGAGAAGAATCACCTTTACTATCATCATCTTTAGCTTCCCTTGTACACTCTTCGAATTCAGATTCAGGAACCGGAATAATACTCTTTATCACCCCAGATCCACATAGCATTCGCATCCAATGCTGAATAGAAGATGCATTTAACAAAATGAGCGAAACACTTTAAGATATGTGATGTGAGTTCCTTAGGACTGCTGGGTACAAAGTATTTCCTGTCTTATAAACTAACTAATTAATGTTGACTTAGATGTAAGCTAGCTTTAGGTGGTAAGCTCTTGGGGATAGTATCTTATGGACCTGGGTTTGAAACAGCAGGACTTCTTAATTATCGTATGACTATTCTTAGTACATATCTCGTTATCGATAGAAGTTTATATGACAATTTTGATTAATGTTTTGTTACATTAAACTAGATTCTTTCCAGCGTACAAGAATTTATACCTAACAGACCCTTAGAGGGTAGCTAAGCTGGTCAGAGGTCACTAGTTCGAGGCCCTTCAGGCCACTGGAGGTTTTGCTGGTCGTTAACTTCGTGGCCCGTGGAACTAGTCTGGCAAGGCCCAGATACTCAAGATAATTAAAAAAGAGTTTATATTCGACTTGCTTTTGTCTGCTTAAATGGGATCAAACTTACAGTGATTTATAACTTCAATTTATGTGCAGGTGCACCAGCAAGTACTGTGGGATGGCGTGATCCTGGGTATATACACACTGGTTTCTTGAAGGAGCTATGGCCCAATTTAGTGTATGTTATTTTAATACTGTATGGTACATTACCTGTATTATTTATTATTTCTCCATTGTGCGAAGTTAAAGATTTCACCTTTTAAGCTAGATGCTGGTTGTTTATGTTAGAATTCAAGTTGGAGTTCCATCCCACTTCAAACAACTTTTACTTTCTTTGAACTAAAGTTGTACATATCTTGAATGTTCTGTTATTTCTTCCTGAACTGGGTGTTTTCAGTAGACTTAGAGTGCTTGCATGTTGACCTCATCTTTTTTATTCTAGAGCTCATCAAACATACACATTCAATCTTTTCTCATTCAAGTGACAACTTTGAGCTTGGAGCTGTTGTGATATGGTTTAAAGTAACCTTCATGTTCTTGATGCCATGCAGGTACACGTACAGGGTGGGGCACCAGATGCACAATGGCACACATATATGGAGTGACAGGTATCACTTTAAAGCATCTCCTTATCCAGGTCAAGACTCTGTTCAGAAAGTCATCATATTTGGAGATATGGGAAAGGTTAGAGAAATCTCCACTTTAACTAGTACTCTCTTTTGTTAAATTCTTTTTGATTTCCTTTTTTGGTGGAGGGGTGATAACTTTTATGTCCACTGTTTGGATTTGAATATAGTCTTGAATGTTAACTGAAAGGCACTCTTGAATTTCTTAAAGATGTATTAGGTTCTTTAAGCATTACTTATATATTCATTATTTCCTTGGAGGGATATTATGATTTCCAGGGTGTGAAAATTAGGAATTTTGTATTCAATTCACATTAAGTGGTAACACTTGCGATTTTGTCAGGAGGATAGTACTAAAGTTTTAATCCTATTATCAAGTATTGCTGATCATGATTCTCATTGTCAGGATTGAACATCCTTGATCTCGTTTGTTTGGGTTTTGGATTAACAGTCGTAGGTCTCTAGCTTCTGATACCTTCATTTGTTTTTCCTGTTTTCAGGATGAGATGGATGGTTCCAATGAATACAACGACTTCCAACATGGTTCTCTGAATACTACTAGAGAGCTCACTAGTGATTTGAAGAACATTGATATCGTCTTCCACATTGGAGATATCTGCTATGCAAATGGTTATCTATCTCAGTGGGATCAATTCACTGCCCAAGTTGAGCCCATTGCCTCAACTGTTCCATATATGATTGCTAGGTTGGATGAATCTCTAAAACCTCTTTTGAAATGTTGTCTGCACCTATATGTTTCTCTAGGGTAACTATTATTCAATCTTTGCAGTGGAAACCATGAGCGAGACTGGCCTGGATCAGGATCCTTTTATCAGGGTACAGATTCAGGGGGAGAATGTGGTGTTTTGGCACAAACGATGTTCTATGTTCCTGCTGAAAACAGGGAAAAATTCTGGTATTGATATGACTATATATCAGGATTCAACTAAATTATATCTTGATCTTCAATCTGATACGTCTTGGTCATCCGTAAATATCTTAATTATGTTCTTGATCAGGTATTCAACCGATTATGGCATGTTCAGATTTTGTATAGCTGATACGGAACATGATTGGCGAGAGGGGACAGAGCAGTACAAGTTTATTGAACATTGCTTAGCATCTGTAGATCGACAAAAGCAACCGTGGCTGGTTTTCCTTGCCCATCGCGTGCTAGGTTATTCTTCGGTCGACTTCTACGCTGAGGAAGGGTCATTCGCGGAGCCAATGGGAAGGGATAGCCTTCAAAAGTTGTGGCAGAAGTACAAGGTTGACATTGCCATTTATGGCCATGCACATAACTACGAGAAAACATGCCCCATCTACCAGGTTTGTCAAGTCCTTGCAGGGTTATTATCTATTCTCTATGAGAAATTATTCATATATAGTTTCGTTTGGTAGCCAACTTACTAGCCAGTTTACTATTTAATTAGTGTTTGGCCCAAATTTTTACCCGCTCCTGGGAGTATATACTCCCCATCAAAATATATAACTGTTAAATGTGATTCTGTTCTTATTTCCTTTGGGAAGCTTGTATACAATCATAATCTTGCGCATTTTCATGTTACAGAACATATGTACAAGCCAAGAGAAGAAACATTACAAGGGCCCCTTAAATGGTACGATACATGTGGTTGCTGGTGGTGGAGGGGCAAGCCTCACGGATTTTTCAGACCTCCAACCAAAATGGAGCATATTCCGAGATCTTGATTATGGATTCTTAAAACTTACGGCATTCAACCACTCCGATTTGTTGTTCGAGTACAAAAAGAGCAGTAATGGGAAAGTTTTTGACTCGTTCACGATATCACGGAACTACCGAGACATATTGGCATGCACTGTGGATAGCTGCCCCGAAACAACTTTAGCATTATGATAGTAGTTCTGCACATTAGTTGGGAAAGACAAATGTCAATTGTCCACTAGCTTACAAGAGCACAAAGCGAGCCACAAAAGTGAATGAAGAGTTGAAGACGGTATTAAATTCATATTCATAGTACCATCCTCGAGAACTTTACCAACCAAACTTACATCTTCAACTAGTTTAGCTGGTAAAGCTTTTGAGAATTGTATTTCGTTAGTCACTGAAGAGTGGTGCAACTCTTTGTTAGAATTTGGGGTGATTCAAAATCAGGCCACTTTTCTTATATTAAAAGAGGCAAAATAGTCAAATTTCCAATATTTCTTCTGAGTCCCTTTTGCACCAACTCAAACTTTCAATTAGTTTGATGTTTTTCCAGAAAGTTATTGATATTTATATCCAATCTCTTATATAGTGAAGTAAACCATGTCGAATGTTCTTTCAAATATTCGTGGAAATGTCTTCCAATCATGAATTCATGATAAAGACTAACGAGTCCCTCCCACAAAAAAAAAAAAACAAAAAAAAAAAACAGAGAGATGATGAGAAAATCATATGTCACAATTAGCTTAAAAAAAAAAAAGAAAAAAAGAAACGTGTTCCGTCCACAACCACTATGATGCTCCAAAACGGTGTCGCACTGAAGAGGTTGAAATAAGCTAGAAACAAACTTCAATCATTTAGCATTGGTGTTTGGGACTTTGGGTTTGCTCTTGTTCAGGCTGTAAGTATTTCCTCTGTTTTGCTCTATCTTTTTAGCACTTAACCCTCACTCGTTGACTATTTCTACTTTTCTTTTTTCTTTTCTTTTTTTTTGATTAAATTCGTGTCCATTAATTTAATATATATACTCTCCTTTAGATAGTAACAATGTTGTAGACTACTGTCAAGTGAATTTTCAGCTTCTAATCTTCTCCTAAGATTTTGTACTTGATTCTTGTTGATCCTAATGAACTATTTCTGTTAATCTAAGCTTAAGCTGAATTTTGAAGACCTACGTGACGGCTTAATATATACTGTAAGGTTAATATTCTGTATAAAAATATATATAAATTATTAGTATTACTGTGAAAATGAGCCATTAATTCTGTAGTCTATTGTAGTTCTGCAGCGATGATAACTAGGAATAGTATCTTCTTGTTGTTGTTGTTGTTGTTGTTGTTGTTGTTGTTGTTGCTGTTGTTGTTGTTGTTGTTGTTGTTGTTGTTGCTGTTGTTGTTGTTGTTGTTGTTGTTGTTGTTGTTGTTGTTGTTGTTGCTGTTGTTGTTGTTGTTGTTGTTGTTGTTGTTGTTGTTGTTGCTGTTGTTGTTGTTTTGGATAATTTCCATGTAAAAAAAAGCATGGTTTTTTATTTTTCAGGCTGTGGAGAAAATGAGAGCCGTCAGTGTAATTTGGTTGGCAATTTTTTGGGCTTTTCTGACCCTTGGAGGAGTGGTTTCAGACCCTGATCAGCCTCTCTCAAGAATTGCAATCCATAAAGCAACCTTTGCGCTTCATGATTTGGCTTATATCAAAGTAACCCCTACTGTTCTTGGAGTGAGGGTAAAACTCTTTTCCTGATTTATAATTTCACTTTACAATTTGTGCTTTAGAAGCCTATGTGCTAGTCAGGGTAAGGTTGGATACATCTGAACTTCCCTAGACCTCGCCTAAAGGCGGAATTACGGGGTTGTTAGTGTTGTTGGAATAGGAACCTACTAAAGTCACTCAATGAAACCCACTTCCTCCCATTGAATGTCTTATTGTGATCATACTATCTTTTGAATCCATATTTCCAGGGTGGAAATTCAGAATGGGTGGCCTTAGAATATGGGCATAGTGAACCGTCAAGTGATGACTGGATTGGGGTCTTTTCACCTGCAAATTTCAAGTATGTAACTCAATCCAATCTGAATTCTGGGCTAAAAACTAAATTTTGTTTGTTGCACATTGTATTATTGCCTATGAACTTTTCCATTACCTTTGGCATGAAACATTGGGACAAAATAGCTAAAAGGAACTCTTTTGCCAAAGAACTATACAATCTTTTGCAGCTTATCTTTGTCTAGAATATCTTTGCAGATATTTTAGATGATGTGGATTTAATCAGTGATCATTTGCAGCGCTTCCACCTGTTCACCTGAGAGCCCAAGAGCTTTCTCTCCTCTACTATGTACTGCTCCTATTAAGGTTAGTAAGTGCCATTTGCTCTTCTTTAGAGTACATTGTGAAGGAAATGTTTCAACAACTACTTCATTTCCCAAGAAGGAAAGAAAAAGTATGCAAGGCTAAGAATGTTGTGCATATCCTTGGCAGTTCCAATATGCAACCTATTTAAACCCTCGGTACAATGAGACTGGAAAAGGGAAAATGAAGCTCCAATTGATCAACCAGAGATCAGACTTCTCCTTTGCTCTATTTACTGGTGGTTTATTAAACGTACGGTACATGAACATCCGACAGTTCTTAAATAGTATACAATTTTCCTTAGACCATTAATCATTTGTATGGACTGCTGGGTATTGCTGAAAAATTAATGCTTCAATGCCGTCTGCAAATGAATATGATTGTTTTTGGCAGCCAAAGCTGGTAGCTGTGTCGAATTCTATAGCTTTTGCAAATCCAAAGGCTCCAGTTTACCTGGGACTAGCTCAAGGAAAATTATGGAATGAAGTAAGTTTAGCTTTATTCTGTAACTAGAACTCTTTTTCAACTTGAAGTAAAATGTGTATCATACTGAAATTTAACTTACTAATGGTTGGCTCAACTGCCCCTCTTCTACAAAGAGTTTGTGAGATATATCTTTGTAAATGGTTCATGCTGTGATCTTTGCATGCTATACCACAATCTGCATAGCTTTATTATGTATTTCTTGAAGCAACAACCAAGTTTGAGTATATATATAATGCACTTGCAGATGGCCGTAACATGGACAAGTGGATATGGGATTGATGAAGCAGAACCTTTCGTCGAATGGGGCCCTATAGCAGGGGAAAGATTTGAATCCCCTGCAGGAACATTAACTTTTCATCGTAACAGCCTGTGTGGTACATAAGTGTTTCCTTCTTAAACCTTTTTTCTGAATCTAGTGTTCCTCTTATGAAACAAAAACCAACATATTAACCCTGTGCAGGTCCTCTGATTGTAGTATGATCTCAGATGTCAAATGTTAGGTCAAAACTTATGGCTGTATACAACTGCAAATGGGCTACTTTCATTAACTCGTTCTTGATTAAACATCGAATTCCTACCAAATATAAGAACAGAAACCGACAGTTTTATCAATTACAGTCCAAACCTGAAAAACAACCAGTAGTGACTGCATACATCTTCTCCTTAGACCCCATCATCAGAGGAATTTCACTGGATGTTCCTGTTGTTGTAGTAGTGCAAACCTGAAAATTTAACCGGTTTGTACTCTTTTAGCTCTACTAAAATTTAACAGAAGTTCAATATTGTGCACTTTCTTTAAGTTGCATAAGCTTGTGCAATATTCCTCCATGACGATTTCTTAACTGTTTCACTAAGAAATGCTGCAAACTATGTTCGAAAGCAAGGTGTCATTATGATTTGCTAGATAGCTAAAGACCACAGATGTGTGTAAAGTATTGAATTTGTTTGCCAGTTTTTATTGGTATAAACTAAATTTTTGCCTCTGATTCTTTTGCATGCATCAACCCCTCTAACTTCATGAAGTTGCAAAAAACCCCAGGTGCACCTGCAAGAACAATGGGTTGGCGTCATCCTGGATTCATACACACTGGCTTTCTAAAGGAGCTGTGGCCTAATTCTGTGTATGTTAACGTTTCTAATAGCAAATGATGTGACCTATATCTTTTGAAGTTCGTACAATTCCCTACTTGGCAGTAATTTTATTCTCTTATTTCTGTGTGAAATATCACAAACGGCCCTCCCCTGGATGGCTAGACCGCAACAATGGCTTAACTAAGCATCTCATTCTTGATAGACTTAGTTTGATGTAATATAATACCCATTTGCCAAGTTTTAGAATCTTATGTGGAACTCTCTCTTCTTTCCCTCAATATACTATGCAGGTATACTTATAGATTAGGACACAGACTGTCAAATGATACATATGTCTGGACTAAAAGCTATAAGTTCAGATCATCTCCTTATCCTGGTCAAGCTTCAATACAACGAGTCATCATCTTTGGCGACATGGGGAAGGTCAGAACAGAACATATCAGTAACGAAATTTTAGCCTAAATTGATGAAAAGTGTCAACTTGTAACATAGTAATATAGTTCATTTCATATGTTAACCATGCATGTTAGGCAATCTTCTCCTTATCTGCCCCATTATTGAATATTTGCCGTTGTACTGCAGGATGAAATCAATGGCTCGAATGAGTATAATAATTTCCAGCGGGGCTCTCTGAACACCACAAAACAGTTAATCAGCGACTTGGACAATATCGACATTGTGTTTCATATAGGAGACATCTGTTATGCAAATGGGTACCTCTCACAGTGGGATCAGTTTACTGCTCAGATTGAACCCATTGCCTCGACTGTGCCTTACATGCTTGCAAGGTTTGTGGTAATAATATTACTTATGACCAAAATTATCATTGATTTACCTTCTCTTAACCCTGTATGGAAGCTAATCTGCATTGTTGTTTTAGCGGAAATCATGAGCGAGACTGGACAGGAACAGGCTCTTTTTACGGTAACTATGATTCAGGAGGAGAGTGTGGTGTGGCAGCACAGACTATGTTTTACACTCCTGCTGAGAACAGGGCTAAATTCTGGTATGGCACTGTATCTGTAAAGGGAAATAGTCTTTCTATCACAATATCTATGGAAAATATATCTCCTAAACACTCTTTAACAGTTACAAATCTGAATTTTAAACTAGAATCAAATTCAGCTCAAAATCACTCATAGTGAATTAGTGATTGATTGATTATACACGTTCATACTAATGCTCAACCCCAGAGTCATGAGTGACACATACTATGTTCATGAATTAGACGTTTATGCTTTACAGTTGCAAGTTTCTACCATTTTTTATGTACATTTTTTTACCACTTTTTACAGTTGCACTGATGAAGTTTATTTTCTGAAAGTCAAAGTTTTAGCTCCTTTTAGGGGGAAAAAAAAACTTGAAAAAGGTTAATTCTTGGAGATGCGGGGGATCGAACCCCGTGCCTCTCGCATGCAAAGCGAGCGCTCTACCATTTGAGCTACATCCCCTATTTGTACATTGTACAAATGATATTTTAAATAGAAAATAGTTACATTGAAAAATAAAATCATAAAAATATGGCCCATGCAGGTCTCGAACCTACGACCTTTGCGTTATTAGCACGACGCTCTAACCATAGGCCAATTTGGTAATAAATTACTGTTAATAGACAAGACTAATGTTTTTTAAGGAAGATAGAAATTTCATTACTAAACATCTTCCTAGCACATCGTGTGCTCGGATACTCCTCCTGTCAGTACTACGTCGAAGAAGGGTCCTTTGAGGAGCCTATGGGAAGGGAAAGCCTTCAGAAGTTATGGCAGAAATACAAGGTTGACATAGCCCTTTTTGGCCATGTGCATAATTATGAAAGAACATGTCCTATATATCAGGTAACCCCTTCTATCTTTAAGTTCTATCAGATTCATTTTTGTATTTGGCTAAACAAGAATGTGATGAAAGCAGCCTGTTTACCCTTTTAAGGGTTAGGTTGTGTACATCTGAGCTGCTCACCTAACCTCGTCATTACCCTCTTGAGACGCATGAGGGTAATGGCATGGTATAGTAGAGCGAGCTCAGGTAGGGGAACCTTACGCATAGGGTCATCCGTGAATCTTAGTTCAGAACCTTTCAGGCTAGGACGATTGGTGTCTGAATCAAAGACTGTGGAGTCACATTTGCCACCTTAAGCTGAACAAATGTTGTTTCCTAATTGATGCAGAATACTTGCACTCGGAAAGAGAAGGATTATTACAAAGGACCATTGAACGGGACCATTCATGTGGTTGCCGGAGGTGCAGGAGCAAGTCTTACAGAGTTTGCGAACAGCCAGCCCAAGTGGAGCCTTCACAGAGACTTTGATTATGGCTTTGTGAAAATCACAGCATTCGACCATTCGAACTTGTTGTTCGAATACAAGAAGAGCCGGGACGGAAGAGTCTATGATTCTTTCAGGATATCGCGGGACTACAGGGACATCTTGGCTTGCGCTGTAGACAGTTGCCCCTCTACCACACTTGCATTCTGAAACCGCCGCGAAGATTGTTTCAGTTGTTCTTACATCTTTGTATGAAAAGGTGATTCTTATTACCTTGATTACTATGTATATAATGTGAATAAAGAACCTGAGCATCAAAAGAATGAATAAGAATTAGCCCTCTATATATGCATATAATCCTGGTCTTCATCTCCTGTAATTAAATCAAGAAGTTAATAGAGCGCAATATTTTCAAAGACATTTTCAAATTTAAGGTTGTTCAGTTTCTAGTACTGCCCTTTTTTCTGCAGTAAACACAACTGGTGGGGGGGGGGGGCATTCAGTAAAAGTAAAAGCAGTCCAGAAATATGCACACGAGAGTACAAAGGACACCGAATGCTTCAATCTGAGATTTCAGTGCAAGAAATGGCAGCAGGGCATGGGCATGGGCATGGGCAAGCTCAATAAACATCTGATTTAACAACTTATGAATACCATTTAAACAGGAAACACTTTCTTCCTTCTGAAATACAATATGAAGCAAGAGTATATAATCCCACAGCCAACGCCGCTAATGAGCAAAACCCAATTGAACGTACATGGATTGTCAAAAACAGAAGTTTTGAAGTTCATTCCAAAGACACCAGCAACAACAGCAAAGATTGCAGTAACAAAGGTTGCTGCCGTGAGAAGCAACTCAAATTGGATCAGCTGGTTCTGAACATTGCCCTGTTAAAATGAACTTGATTGATCAATATCGCCCAGAAATATGATAGAAGAGACAGTAAAGATGGACACAGATACAGATTTAAGAACTGACCAGTTTGATATTGATCAAGTCCTCCGAATCATCAATGTGCTCTTTAAGCTGCATCAAACAGTAATTTCTGTGTTAGTGTCTGTCTGCTGGTGCTATCCTTTGTTTAGCAGTCAAGAAAAATGACTCAAATCAAATATCCCTCAGGGGCCTTCTCATTCAGGTGTTTCGATGAAGGGCTACATTTGGGTTCTGCGCTTCTCAATATCAAAATCAACATTACCCGAGTCCCTCCAAAGAGGCTCCCGTCTAAGCAGGGTAAGGTGGGTTCAGGTGTAAGCTCAGAAAATAGAAAGGCTGTTTCCACTTCTCAACATCATAAATAAACAATATTCCCCCAAGACATTCGAATCAGAAGCATCCTCGTGGAAAAGATATGCAAAACCCCAAGTGCAGTCATAGCACTCCAATACAGCACCAATAAGCAGTTCTAATGATGATGTTGTCTTACCGATGACAAGTTGCTCAGTGTGTGATCAACAACAATGAAATATGCTTCAAGCAACATTTCAAGCTGAACAATGTCTTCCTTCACACTTGATGAACTCGTAAAGCTTCCATGTTTGGTTGATCTGGTAATACTGCTGAAAGCCCTCTGCAACTTTGGGGCATTTGTAATTGTTGCAGCCACAGGTGAAATTGGTGGGTCAGGTGATACAGGTGCAGACTTCGATAACCCTTTCATGCCAGGTGAAGCAATGTTTTCTATGTCTGAATCATTGGATGCGTAATCCTCCACTCTCTCTTTCTTCTCTGTTAAGTACATCTCTGCCATGTCACCATCATCATCCATGAGATGTTCAATTTCATCACGCACCTGAAATTTTTTAGTTAACATTGAAGTTCAAGTAGGGGAATACATAGGGACTGTGGGATTAATTTAGAATCTAAACAGCTTGCACATTCTGTGAGAATTTGATTCAGGTAACATTATCCTGAAGTTCTATAAACCATGTACCAATGACACAAGTCCACTAAATCCATGACAACCAGGTTAATCAATGATAAATTTAAGATCTTCATAATGGGCATCTCACTATGATAAACTAGACCAACGGACAATTTATAGACAACTTTTACCTTCTGAACTCTCTGAGTCAAACCAAGAAGGTTGCCTTTGAATCTCCTTACACGTTCCAAGTTCATGGTGCTAATAGATGATGTCAATTCGTCCAGCACAGGGCGTATCTCCGTAGTCAATTCTTTCGCCTATGGAATTTGAAGTTTCTTTTGATGCAATTCTTGACAAAAAGGTGCAAGCAATTTTAAGTAAACTTCCTATCTCAGAGTTCTATCCAATTTCAGCAAGGATGATTCACAGTATTGACTATTGAGAATCTTAAGTCTGCCACAAAGAATGTTCATGGTTTTTTCAACAACTTAAAAATGTCTAGAACTTGATGGACTTATTAATGCTCTTGTTAATTATCAATACCATCTTTCTTTGACGTTCCAATTATCTATTGTTTTCAAAGTTTACTCTTTGAGTGTAAGGGATTGGTCTACCATCAATACTATACCTTGCACAGTTCGGTTTTCTTTAGTAATAGTTACGTAGTAAATTATAAGCTATGCTGCGTACCTGGGTATCCAAGGACATGCATGTTAGTTCCAAAGCCAATTCAAATGCTTTAAATTCAAAAGGCAATACATCTGAAAGAACAAACATTGTCAGCAATTCATGTGGAATCTACTTCCAAAGATGGCCAAAAAGAGACATGTAAATTATGTCAGGATGTGACATGAATGATCAAAGACAATCCCACTATAAATTTAAGTCTCTAGCTATTTAGTTCATCTCAATTTCTTCTCATTACTATAGTGAATGAGTTTCAAGCTTTCACAACCAACCACAGCAACTTGTTCTTTAACAACATCAGAAGCAAGCAAAGAGGATGATTAGAGGCTAAAAATTACAATTTAATTTGTCTACGAGTATGTCATAAGAGCATAAAGAAATCTGTCTATAGATCCCTAGAAGGCACTTTGAATATTTTAATAGCTACGAAATCCAACCATAAGAGCATAAAGAAATCAGTCTAGATATTCATAAGTTCAAAACTATTGCTACTAAATTTTGTAACATTACCAGATTGATCTCTAGTTGCTTGAAGGCGATTGCATAACTCTGTCTTGTACTGGACCACGGAGCCATCCAAGGAATTCATCACAAAAACTTCATCAGCAGTGATTACGCATCTAATCTGCTCCAGGTTGACAACAATAGCCTTTTCCCTTCCTAGTATTGCAGAAGGATAAATAAACACAGGGTCCAAAAGTCGAAGATCCCTAGAAGGCAAGGAACAATGTCTCATAATTGTGGCCTTGTCAAGTTCCATAACTTTGGTATTGCCATGCTGGTCAATCTTTATCCATGGGCAACTTCCATGGCCTCTCTTCTTAATGCCTGAGAAGCCAAACACATGCCCAAAGGCACCTTTTCTTGCACTATTATCAGGAAACATTGATTCATGTTTGTCATTATAACGAGAAGGATGTTGTGGCTTCTCCATATACTTTTATATTTCCCTTCCACACAAAAACTGTAAAACTCTGATCTTCATAGGGACATGAGCTGACTACATTGTTTAAGCTCTTATGGTCACCTGTAATTAAAAACATTATAAATCACCGATCCAAGTTACAGCCTTCCAGGGATAGAAATATAAAACAGAAAGAGATTTTATATTACTGGTTTCATGAGTAAGTATCCTTTAATCACCCCCTCGTTGTTTTCACCACTTCAAGCTTCACCACATATCTACACCTTGCTCAGTTTCCTCTTTTCGCTAAGACAATGGAAACTTCATTCAGATCAGGTCATCAATGAAATAGTTCTATGGTAACCAAAATAGGATTAAGTCTAAGAAAGACGGTTTGCGATCCCAAAACATAATATCCAATATATAGATATTAAAGATGACACTGAGAAGCTGAGACTCCCAACTTCAATTATGAAGTGAAGAGAGAAGACTACGAGACTATTTCTAATATACAATGATTACCTAAATAGCCATTTAGATAATTATATTTGAAAAATAAACAACAACAATAAAACCCGAATCCCAATATGGGCGACATCTAAGGGTGTCAAACTGCAATCCGGGCTGTTGTCTACAATGGACCAACAATGAAAACCTTTTCAAAAGGTTAAAAAAGCAGAACAAGTACTCTGAAACAGGAGTATAATACATACAAACATGTGCTAAGGGGCTGAAACGAAGAAAAAGAACTAGAAATCAGGGTTCTTTGGTGAAAAAAAAACAACAAAGGGCGGCTGTAAGGGACCTGTTATGTTTTCTTAGAGCCCCAAATTTCTAAGAAACATTAACAAACAGAACTAACAAAAAAAAAAGGTATGTTGCTAATTTCTGAAAGGGTTAACAAAGTATTAGCATGTTCAGGCAATCAGGATATCCAAAAATGTTGATAACTTGATGACTGTGCAGGCCAAACAAGACCCATTGTTTTTGAAATATCAAAGATGAGCTGAAAAGTCTTGGTAATGTCAAATAAAGACATTTAGGGGATGTTTGGATTGGAGTAATGATTAAGGGGTAATGGAATGAATTTTTAGGCTAAAATGACAGATATGTGAGGTAGTGGGGGTTAGATTTTGTGGGATAATAGAAATTCACCTTCCCCTAGGGTAATGGTTTTCCCCTATTTTTTCCATTACCTCCCCTAAATCATTACTCTCATCATCTCTTCACCTTACTATTTTACACTTTAATTTGCTCCATTACCCCCTTAATCATTACCTCAATCCAAACGGCCCCTTAGTTTACAACCACACAGAGGTCCAAGATGCAAAAAAAATGTAGCTGATGAAACATACAGGTCAAAGGCCTCCGATACTTCGACAAAACAATATGATATAAGTATAACCCTCAAGGTTCAACCAATCCAATAAATGATCAGACCCTCAAGCAACAATGAAACAAAAACGAAGTAAATCATCAATACAGTCAACTTCTGTAATGGAAAAGACTTGGTATTCTCTGTTGCAAGCACCAATTGAGGTCACACTCGACTTAACAAAAGTGTAAAGTCCTACATTGACTTAATCTCAGTAATCTGGGATTACTCTAACTGCTGCTAATTAGTTTTACAATTAAGGCATCACTCAATCAAGTGCTTTCATGGATTCCTCATAACAAACTGCCCAATTATTGCATCAGGATCATGTTTGATCCACCACAATAAAACCCAACGGCTTCTATACATCAATTAGCAAAGTCCACTCAAAATATTCAGAATGCCAAAATTTACTGAAATCAAAATAGAGTTCTTTACTTCTTTAGAAAAGGGTATTTTACATAAATTAGCAAAATCCACTCAAAATATTCAGGGTATTAAAATTTTCTTGAGATCAAAAAGGGTTCTTTAGAAAAGCTGGGTCAATGCCTCATAACTCATAAAGTTGCATAAAATGATCCTCCTAATAAACCACATGCAATTACATAAAGTCTACTCTAACCAATTTGCCACCCATCAAAGATCATACAGTGCCATAACCACATCAAGAGAATAATACCTTAGCAATTATGAGATAATCATTTTGTGCCCATTGTGGGAAAAGGATCAAAGAACAGCATACATTTACACATTTGCTTAATAATAGTAAAGAAAAAGCTGAAAAACATGACAATACAAAGAGAGAAATTAGATATATGTACCTCTCAGATATTCAGGAATTAATAAACCCCGGTAGTGCTGAAGATCACTCAGAAGAGAGTACTCCAGGACTGAGAGGAGAGAGAGACGCAAGGAAAGACGGTAGTAGACTATGGACGCTACGTGAAATATTGAAGCGGTTCCTGATTTTGTGCGCCTGGTTTGTTTTTTTCTTTTTCTTTTTTTCGTTTTTTCCAATTTTTATTTTTTTTAGTTCCTTAATCTTTTTACTACTAATGTGCATGTAATATCCCATCAATAAAATAAAATAATATCTTATCAAAAAAGTAATCTGTTTAACAAAATATAATATTACTTGGATAGGTCGTTAACTCATCATCCCATTGCTCTAGGAGCGGAATTTCTAGGTTAATCAATAACTATATTTCGGACGTGAGCGATATGAATTTTTTAAATCTAACTCTAACTCCAACTCTAAGACCCTGTTCTGCTCAACTTTTCCTTAAAGTATTTAGTAAAATTTAGTTCAATTCAGTAAAAAGAAATTCAGTTCATAAAAATTCAGTAGAGTTCGGTAAACCAAAGAACAAATTTACTCTTTGTAACTGTAGCTTCAGTGAAAATAAGTACAGTTCAGAAAAAATCAGTTCACTTCAGTAAACATCAATTCAGTTCAGTATTGTACAGATAAATTCAGTAAAAAGAAGGTAACGAGAACAGGCCCTAACTCACTTATCCAAAAGCTAGACTTTAGTGACATGGAGCAATTACCAATTGTCTAAGGGCCAAATGTGTGGTATTTTAACGATAGCATCATTTCTCATGTGAGTGTTTGTAACTTACTAGAGTGCATGTGGCAAGTTTGAAATGCTAATAAACTCTTATCTTATCAAATCCCATTACAAATTACAAGTGCTTAGAATTTATTTACTTTAATTAACGGATGCTTCAATGGTTGGAAGTATTGTTCCCTAATCGTGAGATTAAGGATTTGATTCTTATCTCAATCTTTATGCAATGGTACCTCCTCTAAAACATTGGCATAAATTTAATTAAATAAATTCTAAATTTCATAAGGAATTTAAAACCATAAAAGTGGTCGTCCTAAGCATATGACTAATAATTAGGCCCTGTTCTTTTCGTCGTTTTCATGCTGCATTCCGTTCTGCTCCGTTCCGTTCCAATCCGTTTCGCATTCTATACTTCAGTTTGTCTCACATTTTTTTGAATTATCCGCGCCGTACCGTTCCGTTCCTCACCATCCCGCACCATTCCGTTGAAGAGAACAGGACCTTACTATGTAGTTAGCCTTCAATTTGTGTTGTTTATAAAATAAGATATTAAGAAAAAAAAGTTTTTTCTATGAATGTTGGTACTTCTACTTATAAGAGAGGCTATAGAAAGAGAAGAATTGTTACAAGGGCCATGAACGGGACCATTGATGTGGTTGCTACAAAGTCGAACAAGCCCCGTCCTGAACAATGAACATATAATTGCCTATCACAGTCAAGATGTCAACGGGGATGTTGAAGAAACTTCAAAATGAAGCTTTGCACTAGTCAAGACTCAACACTCAAAAGGAAACATATAGCCAAAGTAACTGCAATCAGTGAAGGAAACATGAACGAGTGATGGCTCAAATATAGTTCTTTGACAGTAAGCAAAGCAAGGGATGTTCAATGTCAACCCAAAACGATGCACTTGAGTGTAAGGACGAACCAAAACTCTAGCATGAGCTTTTGCTGCAAGAGAATCGTAGCAACTGGCAAGACATGGCAAAAAAAAGACGGCGATAGAACTCATGGAGAAGGTTCAGTAAAAAAGATATTTGAATAGAAGAATGGCGATAATCACTTATAATTACAACATATACAGTTAAAATTAGAAAGAAAATACTTTGTTCCTTCTGAAATACATTAAGAAGCATAAGTATATGAGTGCACAGCCAATACCACTAATAAGCAGAACCCAATTGAATGTAAATGGATTGTCAAATACAGAGGTCTGAAAATTCATTCCGAAAACACCAGCGACAACAGCAAAAATTGCAGCAATAAAGGTTGCTGCTGTAAGAAGCAACTCAAATTTCAACAGCTGGTTCTGAACATTGCGCTGTTAAAATGAACATGATTGATCAAACATCGTATCCTTACAGATATCATATTCAGAAATATGAACTTGATAGAGAAGGATAAGGATTGTAAGAGATTACCAGTTTGATATTGATCAAGTCCTCCGTATCGTCAATGTACTCTTTCAGCTGTAACAAAGAGAAAATCAGTGTCAGTGTCCACATATTGCAAGTTCAGAGCAATCGTTTATTTTAATAGTCCAGAAAAACAACTTCATTGAATCTCCCACAGGGTTCACCAGATTTGTCTTTTATGAAGGGCTACATTGGGCTCTTTAGTTCTCAAGTCACAGCTGTATAAGCAATATTTTGAGAAGCCAATAACTTAAAGTGTCCACAAATCTGGTAACATCTCCATGTCAAATGTGGGTGTCAAGTGTCAAAAATATGTACATATCACAAGAAGAATAACAGTAATCCCATACAGGACCAAATAACAAACTCTAAAGATGATGGGCAAGTAGCAACTTCAATGGAGTATTTTTTTTTTTTTAGGGATTGTGTCTTACTGATGACAACTTGCTCAAAGTATGATCAATAACAATGAAGTATGCTTCGAGCATCATCTGAAGTTGAACAATGTCTTCCCTCACACTAGATGAACTGGTTAAGCTTGCATGCTTGCTTGATCTGGTGATATTGCTGAAAGCCCTCTGCAACTTCGGGGCTTCGTTTGTTGCAGCCATAGGTGAGATTGGTGACGTGGGTGAAATAGGTGCAGACTTTGATGACCCTTTAATACTCGCAGAAGCTATGTTTTCTACATCAGAATCATTGGATGCACAATCCTCCCTTTTCTCTTTCTTCTCCGTCAAGTACATCTCTGCCATATCGTCATCATCATCCATGAGATGTTCAATTTCATCACGCACCTGAAGATTTGGTTGATATATAAGAATTTCAAGTAGGAGAATACTGATATTTGACATATATTTAGAGTCTTAACCCTTTTGGACAATTCTGGGAAACTGAATCAATTGCAGTATCTTAAAGCTCTATAAAGAATAAACCATGAAAAGATCTTGCCAATGATGCCATTCAATCAATTCCCCGAAACTTCAGTATGAGCATCCCATTCTGTTAAACAAGTAAACTAAGGGACTATAGAATGACAAGTTTTACCTTCTGAACTCGCTGAGTCAAACCAAGAAGGTTGCCCTTGAATCTTCGTACACGCTCCAGGTTCAGGGTGCTAATAGATGAAGCCAATTCGTCCAGCACAGGGCGTATCTCCGTAGTCAATTCTTTTGCCTATGGAAGTTCAACTTTCTTTGATGCAATTCTTGACAAAAGGTACAGGGAATCTAAGTAAACTTGCTATCTTTTAGAACTTAGGAGAATCATCAATTTCAGCAAAGGGAATTCACGATATTGATATTCACATATGTATCCAAATAAAATTCTTGGGTTTGTAACAACTTAACAAGTGTATGAAACTTGGTCGACTACTTGTTGTTCATGTACCACAGAAATCAGAATACTGACAATGCCCTTCACATTCCAGAAGAAAAAAGATTCAAAAAGGCTCTGTTTCTCTTTGTTCATCTTTGTTTTACCATGCATCTCATGGCTTTCATTTTGAAGGTTGCTTCAGTAATAGGTAATATATATATGTCGTTATGCTGCGTACCTGGGCATCCAGGGACATGCAAGTTAATTCCAATGCCAATTCAAGTGCTTTAAATTCAAAAGGCAGTACATCTGTAAGGATAAACATTGTAAGCAACTTATCCAGCACCTGTATTGCAATTTACAGACACTAAGGAACATGTAAATTAACCCAGGATACAACATATTTTAAACAATAAAATATAATATTTCACAAGACAGAATATGTCTGTAGCTACATTATCTCCTTGTCTTATTTCCTTCTCATTATTAAGGAAATAACTTAACAACCTACAACCAGCTGCAGCAAGTTGTTAATTTACAATGCCAGAAGCCTGCCAAGAGCTACAATTTTACTTTGTAAGTTTAGATTGAATGTTCATACTTAATGTCTAATGGACAGTAGACAAATTGTTAAAATGGAAAAAGCTTTCAAATTCAATATTGAAGATACAACTAAATAAACTTTTATGGTCTCAGAGTAAGTGTTCATCTACATAATCAACCCACTTGACTGAGTAACTAGGAAAAGTTATTAGGGGACTTGTTCTCTGTATCTGTATGACTGTATCCAAAGATTATGAATGACTCAAAGCTATAAAGAAAGCTCAGGTCCTCTTATGATCACCATCTACGGAAGTACAGGACGACTACCAGACTTAGCAGTTAGCACTAACAAAATTCTAAAGGATGTGTTATCCTACGAACTAAATACTGTAGTACCAAACACATAAATATAGCCACAATGACTTTGTTTGGATCTAATGGAAACAAACTCTTTGTAGGTGTAGGGGTAAGGCTGCATACATCTAACATCGCTCATTACCCCGAAGAAGGCTGGGGCTTCGGTGGGACTCATGAGAAGCAATGGGTTGATGAGATAAATAGCTACTTTATTTTCGAATATCAAGTGGACAAAGCTCATTGACACAGATATTTCTACCCACTTTCCTATTGCTAATACATCAGTTAACATCACCCATCTATTAGCAAAACAGTGTTAACCTATTCTCCCAAACTTCATCTGTACCTGTTCAATCTTCATTCTATCTTTTACATTGTTGGATTCTAAAAATCAAAGTAATTAATGTTCCAAGAAAGGTGTCACCAATATGGCACTATGAACAGAAAGGGTAGGAAACCTATATAATGTTATAGTCTAGTAGTCTACTGCCAAAAAGCTTAATGACTATATGAAGCAACAGGGAGGAAACCACAGAACAGCAAATTTTGGTGATTGAGGTAGTTAAGCAGTCCATTCATAAGGGCACAAAGAAAACATTGAGCAGATATTCATATCACTACTTATTTTGTTACAACTATTACCAGACTGATCTTTGGTAGCTAGAACCCGATTGCACAACTCAGTCTTGTACTGAACAACAGAACCGTCCAAAGAATTCATCACAAATACCTCATCAGCAGTAATTACGCATCTTATCTGCTCCAGGTTCACTACAATAGCCTTCTCCCTTCCTAGTATGGTAGAGGAGTAAATAAACACGGGGTCCAAAAGTCGGAGATCCCTGGAGGGCAAGGAGCAATGTCTCATGATCGTGCCCTTGTCAAGCTCCAAAACATTTGCATTTCCATGCTGATCAATCTTTATCCAAGAACGACTTCCATGGCCTCTCTTCTTAATCCCTGAGAGGCCAAACACATGACCAAAGGCACCCACTCTTTCATTATTACTGGGAAACATCGATACAGGACTATTAAATAACGAGAAGAATCTTCTCACAGGGAACTGTTGAACTGAGTTCCCCTTTGTAATTCTGTCTTAGTTTTCCAAGATGCTAATGCCCATCATCTTGGAAATAATCTTCACCTAATTACATGTGGACTAAATTATATATGGACACCTGCAAATGCAGAAAAACAAAACCCCAGTTCAGATTACATGGTTATAATTTCAGATGAGCAAATAAGATATATCATATTTAACTAAGTATCCACTGATCTGATCATCCCTGAGACTTAATTCCAATTTTCAGGCCTCACTATATAGCTACACCTTGTTGCTTTTACCTAGGTCCGTACTTCCTGCGCTCAACCAAACAATCTTGAACACTAGGTTGTTCTAATTCCTACGGAATAGACCTATCAATTACAACTTCCCAAAGTGAACCAACTTTCCACTATGTTCGACAAGGTTATCAATCTGTTCTAAACACTAACGGGATCAATTTGAGTTACGAGCAACACGGGTGTAAAGTTCTATCATCGAAATTAGCTAATTTAACTGAAGTAGATATAATTGGTTTTACAATGGCACCTCACTCAGTAAACTGCTATTGTGTCAGGCCTTGTAAAAAAACTGCCCAATTATTGCAAAAGGCTCATGTTGAATCAACACAATCAAAGCACCAATGGGTGTGTCATTTTGTCACTACACACATATTACCAAACTTCAGGATGTACAAATTTGGTGAATCTAACTAGGGTTTCCAAATAAAGGGTGGGTTGAATTCTTCACAAGCTACAACTAGAAACAAAAACCCATCAAATTAAATGAAATCATAGCAAGTATAAGAAAATCCCAAGTACACATTCTAGTATAAGAACTCAAATAAGAGCACATACATTTGCTTCATTAAATCTTTACGGCAAAGAGAGAGATAATGAAAGTGAAAGATATGAAGCTGCTAAGATTAGATAATGAAAGTATTTACCTTTCAGGAATTCAGCAGGAAAATTGCGAAGTGATGAAGTTTACTCAGAAGAGAACTCATGGGAAGAGAGAGACACAAGGTCACAGAGCCCACAGGTAGATGTGGTTCTCCTATAATTGTTTTCTGTACAGGTACTATAATTAATAATCCTATTTTTATTTTATTTTTTTGAGGGGATAACCTAATATAATTTGTTTGTCCTTTTTCCTCCTTTTTTTCTCTTTTTCTCTTTTTTTTTTTTAATACCAGGAATTATAGTCACTGCTCTTTGAGTGTGTAGTGGATAAATTTTGTGATGTATGTGATAATCACCGCATACAAGACAACGAATAACTTTAGAGACGTGCTTAGCAAAGAGGATTAGTGAAAACTAAAAGCATGACATTGTTATAAAATATATTTTCACAATCCGCTCAATTACCATTTTCAGAGTATTCTTTCCCTCCTTCAATTATTCATATTTCTCCTCTACTTTGTAGTTTTTTATTTTATTTTATTTTTCATTTTATTGTCCTATCTCGTGACACTCATGGTTTTTGAGCAAGAAATCGATGCAGCACAAAACGAGTTGTTGGGAAGAAAATAATTTTGTAAAAAGAATCACTTATTATAGAAACATAAGTTACCTATTTTAAAATGTGACACCTATCTCAAAAAAAAAAAAATAGAAAATTCATTAACCACTACTCTTATCTCACTAAGTCACAATGAATGAGACATATACATTAGGTTTTTAATTGCGTGTGGTGAACATGCACATTATAATTTATAATGATTGTTGTTAAATACTCTTTGTTATGTAAAATATATATTGCGACTTTTTAAAAAAATTTAGTATGATAGATTGCTTTCAATGAAAATTTATTTTTGTACTTAAATTTTTTATTATCCTAAAATTAAGATATAAAACTAACATTTATCCAGTTATGATAAAACTTCATTACTGTGAAATCGCATTGTAATGATAGTAGACAGAGGAGGATCCTATCTCATTTGGTATTGATTTTGAGCAATAAATGCATATCCATGTCACCATAATAATAGCCAAAAACTTCACCATCAAGGCTTGCCATCAATCTATTTATGTAATTAATGCAATTGATGACACAACAATATTAGACAAGTATTTCTTATATAAACTTAAAATCGATCTATATAATTTAGTAACCCATCTTAATTTCTCTTAATTTCAATATGTTTATATATAAGTGGTAGTTTTGTTTTACAACTTCGAACTTTGTCTCTAATTATAATCTCTCATACTATATGTGATTAAAAATTATACTAAAGTTAATAAATATGAAAGTAACCCTTCATTCAATTGTAGTAATTTAATTTTAAATTGTTTATATATTTTGAGAGAAATTAATGTTAAATTTTCAAGCTCACAAAATGAAATTACCACTTTTTTTATTTTAGGATGAAAATAGTGTGCCTTTTCATTTTGTAGCAATAGGATTATAAGAGTTTCGTAAAATTTTGTAAATTTAAGAGTATATATATTTTCCTTCCCTAACATTTGATTTTCACGGGACCACTAATAAGACATGATGACATATAAAAATACCAATTATATGGTATAAGGGCAATATATTATCATGTTCATAAATAATTAAACCTCAATTCCATCTCATAAATTTTCAATATACAATGTCCAATTAAATTGGCACCAATATAGTCCATTTTAAAAAAAAAATACATCATTTCTATATATAGTCAAATGGATTGAATAGTAAGTGGTATATGGAAGGGGACAAAGGAGTCTAATTGCAGAAACAGGATTCTCATTTCATGCAAGATCAAGTAGTAACTTAAACAAAAAATGAGTTGGATATGGTAAAAGTAGCAGTGTTTACTACCTAAATAGAAAAAGTAAAGTTTTACGATTTCCTCGCTGATCAAATAAAAAAGACTAGAATCATAAATTAATATCAATATATTTTTATTTCATGCTAGACCAAGTAGCAGCTTAAACCAAAATTGAGTTGGATATGATCAAGTATGTGTTGTGGTATTTACTACCTAAATAGAAAGAGTAAAGTTTCCAAATTCCACGCCAATTAAATAAAAAAGACTAGAATCATAAATTAATATCAATATTTTTATTTCATGCTAGACCAAGTAGTAGCTTAAACATGCAAAAATGAGTTGGATATGATCAAGTATGCATTATGGTGTTGACTACCTAAATAGAAAGAGTAAAGTTTCCCGATTTTCACGTTAATAAAAAGAGTAGATTCATTCATAAATCAATATCAATATACATATTTTACAGTTGGAAAAAGCCGCGAAAACAACAGATTTTAAGTTGATGAATGTAACTAAACCCGCCTTGAGCTTCGCTGTGCCTCCCCTCACCACCTTCCCTACTTCCCAACTTCTCTTTCTCTCTCCTCATTTTTTTCTCTCTTTCTCTCTCTCTCTCCTTCTGCACCTGCCCATTCTCTCTTCTCTCTCCTAATACCTCAAGAACTCTAGGTTTTTCAATTACATTGAATATTGATTTTCAACAATAGAGGATAAAATTTGACGAGTTTGATATCGCAATTTCAAATTAATCCCTCTATTTCCAACTTTTATGATTGTAATTTGCGAAACCAGGTAACACCAATTGGAATAATCCAGTTTATTTTCAATTTGGATTTTGGAAATAGTCCAAATTTTGTCTCAATTTTCGTTTTTTCTTTGAATTACAGGGTTGAATTGAGGTTTAAGGAGAGCTGTGGATCGCTGATTGCCGCTCCCATTTGATGGGTTAGCGGCTAGGTATGTATAATTTCTATGAATTTAGAAATTGTTGTTTATGTTATTTGTGAATTTTGCTCTTATATGTTATTTTGTTTATTAGTTGAGATGCATTTCAACTTTGTTTTTGCCAAATTTTGGGAAATTGAGAATTGAAAATTCTCATAGAGATTTCTATTGAACTAGATATATACCCCGTGCGATGCTTGTAAATTATCATTAGAAAATATATTTTACAATATTGTTATTCAAATTTTTAATTAAGAATGATTCATCAATTAGCTAGGCATATAGCAAGTGATATAGAGTTACACAAAATCTGAATTATGATGTGTATGATGTTTATTTTTTTCTCTTATTTTTTTAGCTATGTGTAGTTTAAATTTTCTTATTTGACATGCATGAAATAGTTGCTTGATCCAAATGGATAAATGAATTTCATAGTTAAGTGTCAAATTCATAACTACCGTCTTGACATACTCTATACAAATCAAATTAGTATATGTATACCTTCATGTATTTACGTATATCCATAACTTTCTACAAAGAGTAGTTTTTATTTATCCATCGTTGGTTTACATCATATCTTATGAGCATTTTAACTATAGTAGGTTTACATCATATTTTATGTTAAATTTCTTATGTGTCATTCATTTGTTATCCAACTCTTGTTTAAATCGATGTGGAGATATCAGTTGATTTTCTCTTCTTTTTTTTTTTAAAAAAAAAAAAAAGAATTTTCAAATAATTATTGAAGAAATTAATTATCATTACAATTATCTTATTTACAAATTCTACCAATACTATATTTCTCCATCTCCATGGTGTTTAATCATGTACTTTTCCTATAATGGCTCTCTACTATACAACTGAGGTTTGAAATCACTTAGAAATTTGAGATGTATGTATAAAGATTACCGATACATAATTTTCATCATTTATTTTAAAATAAAAATTATTTATGGACTACTACCCATTATTAAATTCATTATGCCTAGTCTTTAGTATAATTTATGTTATGTTCATGTACCGTATTTATGAAGTTTATGTTCATGTATGCTCATTTAATTGGATTATAAGGTTCATGCATGTATTGTATTAATTACAGGACATAGCATTAATTACTGGATATGTGTTGACTGGGTAAGTTGACGTGGCATGACACGTGTCAATGCAGCAGCGTGCATAATCCACTTTTATATATATATATTAGATTTTGAGAGCATTAGTTCTTCGTATAAATAAAATGAGTAATTAGGAGTAAAATATATGTAGTTTTATGATGAACTTAGACTATATATTCACTCTAATATGGTGTGTGTGTCAATTACTTGAGTAAATATTAATTGTAGAGAAGGTTTTAATGTACCAAGATTCAAGAACAAATATACATGCATTTTGTGCTTGGTGGCGATCAGTGTTTAAGTATAAATCAAGAATTAATTAAGAAATTTCCATCTGGGTACAGTGATGAAATATCTAAACTAAGCACCAAGGGAATAACTCAAGTAATTAAGGAACTAAAAACCAAATTGTATGCAAGCTATACATGCTATCTTTTCTTTTTCTTTTATTTTTAACCATTCCTTTTCTTTAATACTCCTTCCTATTAGTATATCCTGATGTTTCTGAGTCTGAAAACCATTTTTTTGATATAAGATGTTTCTCATCATTTTCAAAATGGCTGATCTTAACAAATATTGCATGCCTATTCTGATTAACTGTATTTTGTCTTTTGTTTGAAGAATAGGATCAATATCTTTTCCACTATATTTTTTCATTTATTTTAAGCCACATTACCATTTATATTCTAAATTAAGTAGCTTGATTCGGAGCAGAATATGTCATTTCCTTACCATCTTATAATTTGAATTAGGCTGGGGGAGAAATTGATAGTCCTGAGATCATCCAAGCATTAGTGATACTGCAACTCTTTGGCTTGTACACAAAAGGAAGATAATAATATTTGAGATGGTTGTCAATGAATTTGAATGTGAATTGCTTCGAGATGGATACTATCAATATTCAATCCAACCTGATACTATACAGGATGAAGCTGACCCACTCCAAAGAGTAAACAGTTGGGAATTGTTGTTTCCAGAGGTTGTCCAAGATGTTAGTACATCAGGTAACAATTCCGATATGCTTCCAGTAGCACGTAAAGACGATCAGGTTCTTCATCAAGGGCATGAGACTGAGAATAACAATCTCTTTGAAAGAAACCCACAAGTTTCTACTACTGCGGCAGATGATAAGGTTTCCTCTTTTGCTTCAAATGAAAGCTTAGGATCATCAGAGTGTTCATCCGAGGATGCGATATTATTTGATATTGGACTTGGTAAAAGTCCTAGAATAAGCATGGATTCCTCTTTGGAGTATGATGATAACACTAATAATCCAGAGTTGACAGATGAGGAAAGTAACTTTCACAAACCACAGGAATCTGAGAATAGCTCTGCTACGCCTACTTCTAGTAATATAACCGAAAAATCCTCCTCACTACCAAGCATGTCACCCATGCATAAACCGCCAGTCCAATTGATGGACAGAGATGAAGACTATGATCCACAAAGGATTCCTTCTTGTGTGTTTGCTAGGAATGATTCTCTTACACCGATAGAGTGGAGCACCGCCTCTAATGAATCATTGTTCAGCCTTCATGTTGGCAATGCTAGTATAGACAGAGAGCAGGCTGCTTTGCTAAGTGCAGAGTTGAATAATCTTACAGGATTGCCAAGTCGAGATTCGTTCACTGGAGAATTGAAGGAGGAGCTACGTAGACTAGCCGGCTTGTCCAAGTCAGGAGAGTTTTTTATGCCAAGTCCTCCACCACCAACTATACATGAGGTTGAGCATGAAGGAGATGAGCCAGAAATAGAGAATTTGGAGGAAAAGATAGTCACACTTATTCAGCCAATAGAAGAATCTCAAAAAACAGTATTGGCAAAGAAATCTGAACAAAAGCAACAACGTCTACTACCATCCACACGTTCATCTAGTGTCTCTCGCCAATCTGATGAAAGTGAAGAAAGCACCTGCTCTTTCGCATTTCCAATGTAAGTTAATAGTTTATTTTTCTTCCATATGCATGTTTTATGTTTAAGGTACACAAGGGCAGATCTTTATTGGGGAAGAGGGGGTACACCACCCTTCCCCAAAACGTATTTTTGAGTTCTTATAAATGTGTTATCTAAAATTAATATCAATAGGGATTTGACATAGTGATTTTGACTTGTTCCTAATAACAAGTCAAGGATTCGTAGCTTAAACCCCGATTAGTTCTTCAGGGTTGGCCACTGTATATGAGTATGATTAAAGACTCATTCTGTGTGCATAACTTTAGATGTACACACATCTTCTTTTGTAGTTTTGCAATCTGATCTACTACGTTTTCTTTTCAAGCATTGCATAACACAAATGCATTACTCAATCTGGGATAAGCTAATAGCTATAGTTATTATGTGACATGAAACATGATACATTTGCTTGTATTATAAGCATGCACAATATTTATTTTGCAAGCAAACTTGTATTTTGAAGTTATGTATTACGCATATGTAGAAGTTTTTTGCCCAAGTGAACTTTGGAGTGAGGAGTATACCTTTCCTATGTTGCAGAAATAAAACAGAGAGTGTGTCTCGCAGAAAGAAGTGTGCATGACTATCATGCTACTGTCCTTATTGTAGTCGGGTGTTCTGCTACCATAATGGGACATGCCCAAAGCTGCTATTGTTGGCAGCCACGGTGTTGTTAATCTAATTGGAGGAATGAACTGTAGTAAAAACAACAACAACAACAAAAACAGAATTCTGTATGTTGTTTTTCTTCTCCTATGTTTGCTTCTCTATCCTTAATGGTCTTGTTAGTGTTGTGACAACATGCATCTTGTTTCACAAAACTTGAGTAGTATTTGTGCCTCTGTGTTTCTTGCTCAATTCGTTCCTCTTTTAACTTGAAGTATAACTAGACCTGATTAGTTTTGATCCATTACAGATAAGGTGGAGGAGATAAAACGGCTACAGTTAATAGACAGAATCAACCAAAACCTTCGGAGCAACACCATGACGCACAAAAGCCTGTCATAACTTTAGCACCAATAGCTCCCAGCACCAACAGTAGTGGTGTTTGTGGACCTTGTGGTGGTTGTTCTTGCTTCTCGTGTTTCTCTTGTAGCTCCACTTTCTCTTGGATTTCTTGTTCATATTGTAGATCTTCTTGTTCTTGTTCTTCTTGTTCTTGTTGCTCTTGGAAGTCTGTTTGCTCTTGGAAGCCTTTTTGCTCTTGGAAGTCTGCTTGCCCAAAATGCTGCTAAGAAAATAGAGTAAGTTCAAGTTTTCCTTCTCACTTTCATGTTATCCTACCCTATTCATCCAAGCACCTCAAACATTTTGCCTCTACTGACACTGTTTTCGCATGGTAAATGTTGTGTCTGAGATATCTTAACTTTTCAATTCCATGCTCAAACAGGTGAAATCTATGTTACCCTGGATTTCTTCATTTTACCTCAAGTATGTCAAATCGCAAACACTTCGATATAACTATGGTTACTTGACACTTCATTTAAGCCAAAAACACGCAAACTTGTCAGAAAATGACCAAGTTCGACATCAGTTGGATACTCATGGTCAAGTCCGACACTTGGGGATACTTCTGGCTAACTCCTATACTTGGACACTTGTAGCCGAATATGGAAGACATGGGTTGAAATAGTCCATGTTTCGGGTTAGACGAGTTCAACTCAAGACTTCCTCACTAGCAAGTTCAACAACCTATGTTTAGTTTATCAAACTAGCTAGTTTGGGCCAAATCAAAATCATAGCAAAGATTATGGCCACTATTAGTCTGGTCAAATTCATTATTTTGGAGTTCGACATTTCTTAGCTAGTTACCCAGAGCTCAATCTATGTATGTGCTTTAGTCTGCATTGTGGTCTGTATATTACATTCTCTATTGGTAAAATTATGCATCTTCATTCTTCAATAGTAGGAAAGGAGATCAAAACAAGGGTGGTACAGTGGAGAGAGCCATCATAGAGTAGAGCTTTTAACTTATGTCTGACACTATACACTGAAAGTTGTAAATTTGTACATGGCAAAATTATATCACTGACAATTAGGTATTCTTATTATAGGTATTTTATTTTATGTGCAATGATCTTCTTATGTTTTAATACTCTCTCTTTTTTTAATTGTCCATGTGAGACAATTTTTCTTTACTTTCGAGAATAAAGAGAAGGACTACACCGTACCATGGTTACATAGTAGTAAATCATGGTGTTGAGACGCCCACAACAACACCGAGAAAAGAGACAGTCCGATCACAATTTTAGAGTCGGATTCGATTTCCGAATCACAAACTCCTATTTGTTTAGCAAGTCACAATCTACAACAAATCTCTTTTAACTTTGTCATTGTGAGTGTAGCAATACCAACATTAACTACAAAACCATGAACCCGCTCCCTTTTTCGAGATGTTTAAATTTAATGTGGATAAAATACACCAAGGAATATGTAAAGATTATAACTTAATTAGCCTTGCCTATATAAAGAAAAACTACTTGTCCATATCTACCTCTTTCCACAACCAACCAGCTCTAAGGTTTTATGTTATCTCATCCATAATCAGCTCCATCAAACTCCGTTCCCTTAATATATACAAGGAAAAACCACAAGAGATTTAGGCCTTGTTCTCTTCAACGGATCGAAATGGTGCGAGACGGTGAGAAACAGAACGGTATGACGCAGATAATCGGCAAAATGTAAAACAAAATGAAGTACCGAATGGAAAATGAAACGAAATACAATACAACATTGTTCTTTTCATCCTCCATGCTGCATTCTGTTCTATTCTGCATCGTTCTCTAAAATTCATTCTCTTATTTCCCCTCTCTAAGACCCTAACCCCCCTATCCTTCTTAACTTAACCCCACCCTGGTCTAATTTCTGAACCGGACGAGTGAGTCCACTCCCCACTTTCCACTAGCCACCACGTGGACCCCTTTGACTGGATGATGCATTTATTTTCCTCCAACCTCCCCTTCCCCTCTGGGCCCCACCCACCTTAAACGGCCGCCATCCCCAAAAAAAAAAAAAAAAACCAACCCAATCACACAACAGCAACAACAAGAGAGAGAAACCAAAAACCGAAACGAAACGAAACAGAAACCCAAAAAAAACCGAAAACAAAAGCAAAAACCCAGCTAGTATACTTAGCTCTGCTCTTCCCAATAGTAAAACAAGAAAAATCAGAAAACTGAGAAACTTCAAAAATCTCTTTTTCTCTCTCCTCTTGATTTTTCCATTTCTTGCAACGTTTTTTTGGGGGAGAGAGAAAATCTAACGAAAAAAAATCGCCAGTGTTTGTTGTTGTTATTGTTGCTGCTATTGTTGTTGTTGTTGTTGTTGTTGCTGTTTCACATCGTTGATGATGAAGATTCAAAACCCTAATTTAGTTCATGTGTTACTGTTGTTGTTGTTGTTGTTACAGTTGTTGAATTTTTCAGGGTTAGGGTTAGGGGTAGGGTTTCCATTTGAAGAAGAGGAGAGAGAAATTCTTCTAGGGTTCAAGGCCTCGGTTTCCGATCCATCAGGGATCCTCTCTAGCTGGACTCCACGTACTGGGTCCACACACTGCTCTTGGAACGGCATCGTTTGTGATTCCGATTTTAGGGTTTCTTCAATCGTCATCACCGGCGCTGGTGACATCACCACCGGAGGTAATAATGATTATGATAATAATGGTTTTTATTATCGTCATGATTATCAACATCCTTGTTTTAATGTTTCGAAGTTTCCGTTTTATGGGTTGGGGATTAGAAGGGTTTGTGGTGATAGAAATGGGGGGAAATTGGGTGGGACATTAACGCCTTTGATTGCGAAATTGAAACGACTTAGGGTTTTGTCGTTGCCATTTCATGAATTGAGTGGTGAAATTCCGAATGAGATTTGGGGGTTGGAGGGTTTGGAGGTGCTTGATCTAGAAGGTAATTTGATAACTGGGGAGTTACCGGTTTCGGTGACAGGGTTGAGGAGAATGAGGGTTTTGAATTTGGGAATGAATAAGATATGTGGGGAGATTTCGGAGGGGTTGTCGGTTTTGAAGGGTTTGGAGGTGTTGAATTTAGCCGGGAATGAGTTGGAGGGGTTGATCCCGTCATTTATTGGGGGGTTTAGGAGGTTATGGGGGTTGTATTTGTCGTTGAATCGGTTAAAGGGGGAGATTCCGGATGTTTGGGGGAGTAATTGTTGGAATCTTAGGTATCTTGATTTGTCGGGTAATGTATTGAATGGGAAGATTCCGGATAGTTTGGGGAAATGTCGGGGGTTAAAGGTGGTGTTGTTGTTCTCGAACGTGTTGCAAGGGGTTGTGCCACGTGAGATTGGGCAATTGGGGAAGCTTGAAGTGTTGGATGTTTCGGGGAATAGGCTTGGCGGTTACATTCCTGCTGAGATTGGAAATTGTCGTGATTTGGCAGTTCTCGTGTTGTCGAGAGTTGATGATTCACTTTCTGTTAATGGGAAGCCACGTGGTGTATCTGATCAAGGCGAAAGCAATGTCTTTTGTGGTTCTGTTCCTATGGAGATAACGGCATTGCCAAAGCTGAGAATAATTTGGGCGCCCAAAGCAGGTCTTGAAGGTGAGGTCCCGAGCAATTGGGATAGTAGTGACAGCTTGGAGATGATCAATTTGTCTCAGAATTTGTTCACTGCTGTACCAGATAGAGTATTTGAAAGCTGCAAAAGCCTAGTCTATGTTGATGTTAGCATAAACAAGTTGCCCGGAAAGCTCTCTGAAACGCTGCATATTCCTAGTATGGCTGAGTTTAATGCTGGGGGAGTCCCCAGAGTGAGCTCCAGTGTCTGCGATTCCTTGCCTTCCTGGATTTCAAGCTCTCTCCAGTTGAACAAGGCATCCTCTGCTTATCTTTCATTCTTTGTCGGTAGAGCTTGTTCAGGAACGTCTTCTTTTCTTTCAAAAGCCAAGCTTGTTGAAATCCATCAATTTGGTGAAAATAATCTCGGCAATGCCCGTAGTAAAGTTGGAAAAAGGGAAAATGCGAGGTTGCTTTCAGACTTGAATGCTCCCCCTGATCAAGCAGTACCATCTTCAAGTGTGGAGAGCGGTGCTGAGGATCTGCAAGCCAATGCTGAATCTCCATCAGGGGGTGGATCTAGTTATGGGAACAAGTTCAACTCCATAGAGATTGCATCCATTGTATCTGCATCCGTTATTGTTCTTGTTCTGTTGGCACTGGTTGTTCTTTTCATTTACACAAGGAAGTGTGCTCCGAGAGATAGTTCCAGGGTTCAGGTGTATGAAAGAAGGGAGATCAAAGTCTTCATGGATATTGGGGTGCCGTTGACGTTCCAGAATGTTGTCAAGGCTACAGACTGTTTCAGCGCAGGCAATTGCATTGGATGTGGAGGTTTTGGTGCCACTTATAAGGCTGAGGTATCTCCAGGAGCTGTGGTTGCTGTAAAAAGGCTTGCAGTTGGAAGGTTCCATTGCATTCAACAATTCCATGCCGAGATTAAGACCCTCGGAAGAATCCGCCACCCTAATTTGGTAACTCTGATTGGTTATCATGCTAGTGAAACAGAGATGTTCCTCATTTATAATTATCTTCCTGGGGGTAATTTGGAAAAGTTTATTCAGGAAAGATTGACAAAGGCCATTAAATGGAAAGTGATTCACAAGATCGCATTGGATGTAGCCCATGCAATTGCATATCTGCATGATGAGTGCAATCCAAGGGTTATACACAGGGATGTCAAGCCGAGTAATATCTTATTGGACAATGACTTCAATGCTTATCTGTCTGACTTCGGGTTATCTAGGCTGTTGGAAAACTCGGAAACCCATGCCACAACTGGTGTTGCAGGGACTTTTGGATATTTAGCCCCAGAATATGCCATGACATGTCGTGTGTCTGAGAAGGCCGATGTATACAGCTATGGTGTTGTTCTGCTTGAGTTGATTTCTGACAAGAAAGCATTGGACCCATCGTTTTCCTCCCACGGGAATGGATTTAATATCGTGAGCTGGGCACACATGTTATTACGTCAAGGGCGAGCAAAAGAGGTCTTCACAGCAGCTATCTGGGACAGTGGTCCGCATGATGATCTGGTGGAAGTGCTACACCTCGCTGTGAAGTGCACTGTTGATTCGCTCACAATCAGGCCTACAATGAAGCAAGTTGTTCAATTGTTAAAGCAGCTTCGGCCGCTTAGCTAGCTATATGTAAGTTTAACATATTTATCTTTTGCACCCAGTTTTGCATAGCTAATAGCTGCATCTGTAGTATGCCCCTCTTGTGTAATTTTCAGTGCCATTTGGAGGGGGGCAAGTTGTGAATGTGTACCTTAGAATGTAGATATTATTAGTCTGTCCAAGGTGAAGTTGTTACTTGTTAGGTCACAGTTTTAGAGTAATATAACCTTGGTTCCTGCAGCATTTTAAATGTACATAACATGAGATGGATAAATTTTAGTCATTGTAGAGTTCTCCTGTTTACAGACTATCTATCTAGTTAGCTTCATTTCATTTCAGATGGCTTCGAAAACGGGAAAGCCAACCTTGTCAATTTCTTGCTATTCTTTCTTGGTGCTGATCGGTAATGGAAATGTTTTGAAACGCTGTTGGGATTCGAGGTTTGATGCATAAAGGTATTGGTTTGGTCCTTCCCAATTGGATCTGACTGTCAGATCTGGAATCATAGGTTCTTAAGTGCAGTTTTGATCTTCAGGATATGAAAGGAAAAGACCAGGAAACCTCATAACAGGATGTGGTGGATATTTATTGCAGTCCATTGACTATGATTTGTGATTTGAATATCCTGTCCAAGATTTGGTCTCCTTTTGTCATACAAGTAAAAGATCCGTTTAGGATGTCCTTACCTGTTGCACAGGTTGCATTTTTTGAAAATTTGATTTTCTGAGAATGAAATGAAAGGAAAAGAAAAGATTGTGATGGTCAAGTACTCAAGTCCCAGTGGAGGAATTGAATCTGTTTCCAGAATATCAGAAGTAAAATTATTAGTGTACAGGACTCAGCTAGGTAGCTCATCACAAAGGTGTTCATTTTTCTCTTCCTTGTTTCTTCTCACTTCTTTCCATTTTCTTCTCTTAATTGCTACGGCGGGTGGTTTTTTTTTGTTTTTTTTTTTTTAATTATTTCGTTTTGAGGGTCCTTGGCGGGATTATCCTGGGTTATTGTTTGGTGAGTTATGGTCTTATGAAGGCACTTTGGTGAGCTGTGCGTTGGTTCAATTTGTAACAATGCAATTTCGGGCATATACTCGATCTGTTGAATCTCAGGTAGCATATACTCGTTTCACATTTTCATCTTAATTTTCCTCCATGGGAGGCACAAAAGTAGAACTTATATAGGTGCTTAGAATCTCATTTGTGGTTTGAGGCTTGAGGGACGATGTTTTGGAAAACTGGATCCACTGTCGTATTGAACCTCAACAGTCGAACTCGGCTCACTTTCCTACCTTAGACTACAAATAAAACCAACTCAATCAAAAATTTAAGCGGATGGTTGGACGCTTAATCAATATTATACGGAGTTACCTTAATAAAAACCACATCAACATTGAATCATTGATGCCTTATGTATACCTATATTGAGTAGCCAATTAAAGTATTGAGACCATTTTGTTAGGCCTACTCACCTAATGTGCCCCAAACCAAAAGAAAACAAAGAGAAAAAGCCAGGCTTTCTCTTCACTCTCCAAATTTCACGTATTGAAATGAAAATCCAGAAAAACTGATTGCTTTTTTTATATTCTTTTATATTTGATATGTTGTTGCACTTCAAATTTCGGATCAAATAAAAACAGTTTCTCTTTAAAACTCTCAGAGGGGTAAGGCTGCGTATAATTATCCTGGCTAGGCGGGAGCCTTTTTAGAGGCACTGAGATAATGTTGATGTTGATGTTGATGTTGATATTGATGATATGTTAACTTTGCTCTAAAAAGGAATTCTCCTTACCATTTTTATCATTTCAGAGTGCAAAAAATTAAAGTTGTGAAAGACCGAGTATCATTTTTATTTACTTGTGTAAGCATCCAAGATGAAAAGAAATGACACAGGATTGCTTGTCTTTATTCAGATCTTGACATAAATCATTTATGAATTCACACAAAGTTAGGCAGCAGAATCTGCACAAAATAATTAGACACAATTAGGCAGATTGTAAAAGAGAAAGATAAAAAGAGGTTTTTTTTTCTTTTCTATCTTATCTTCTTCAGATTTGTTTAGTTAGCTGGTTAAATAGTTTTCACTATTAATGGTCGCTTTCTTCCCAGTTCCCACCACTAATTTGTGATAGATACAGGGATTCCTTTCCAAATTTAACCCTTGAGGAAATTGTTTATAAGAAAGTTGATACTGATACCCACTTGCGTAATCATCCTTTATTTAATGTAAAATTATTGTACCAAAGTTTTTGGGTTGTTGTAAAGCCAAGGCTCTTTCATTATGTTGGAAATGATTGGAGGCTTATGTGCTAAGAAGAATTGGGTTTCACACAACAAATATGACTTTTCAATTTTGAAAGCGTAGAGAAACCATATACACAAGAATTTGTATAAGACGTTTTTATTATAACTATATTGTGTTGTGTCACGATAACTCATGTCTTATTATAAGTGGTTAAGACTCTGTTTGATTCAACTTAATTTTACTTAATTTCAGTTCAGTTCATTTCATGTGTAAGGCTCTGTTTGATTCACCTTAATTTTACTTAAATTCAGTTCAGTTCAGTCCAGTTCAGTCCAGTTCATGCGTAACTTTAGCACTCATTTAACTTTTTATTCCGAAATAATTTCATGATGATAATTATGTCATCGGAAAGATCTCAAAGCATACTTTCAAATGAGTCCAATATTGACTATGTTTGGACAAATTTTAAATGGTTAACGGTTAAGTTTAAAAAATCAATTCAGTTCAGTTCAGTTCAGATCAGTTAAGTTCAGTTCAGATCAGTTTTATCCAGGTGAATCAAACGGAACCTAACTTTATCATTCAAAAAACGTTTTCTTCTGAAATAAATTAATGATACTATGTCATCGAAAAGATCCCAAAGCATACTTCAAATTAGTTCAATGTTGAATATGTTTGGATAAATTTCAAATGGTTAACGGTCAAGTTAAAAACAAAATCAATTCAGTTCAGTTCAGTTTTTTTAAGGTGAAATAAACTGAGCCTAAATTTGAGTACATTAATAAAAAGAAGGGAAGGAAAAGAAAAAAAAAAATCTACTCCCTATTTTCGGAGTTGCCCTTTCAAAATATTAAGTCAAAAGTGAAAAATTGAATCATAATTATTAGGCATAGCTGACATATTAAGCTCCTACACTTTAACTAAAATGGAATTTTCACACTATGTGGTTTTAATAAACAAACATAGTAATATGAACCAGTTTCCTTTTGTGCTTGTCATCCTTGGACTGCACTGGTGCTTGTAATGCAGTACCATTTTAGAAGTAATAAAAATCAAAAATAAACAAATACTAATCGAGTCTAAATACAAAGTGGTAAAGATTTATCATTTTATAACTGGTAAGTAAAGTACTCTTTTTTTTTTGATACGAGAAACCTCAGCCACTACTCTTTGAGTGTGCACCGGATAAATTCCGAGTGTATACAATAGTCTGCAATAAGACTGCAAACCACACACATCAGGCAAGCCAACAAGATAAATCTTGTAGACAGGCTCAGCAAAGAGGCCTAGTGGAAATTAAACCCTTTGTCATGAAATTTCAACCCCACGACCAACTCCACTACCCCTTTCAGAGCAAAGTAAAGTACTTGAAATACTCCAGTCACATTGACACATACTCTGTTGGAGAAACTCTTAAGGGACAGCAGCTGGTAAGACCTCTTACACCCTCTTTTTGATGAGAAAAAAAAAAAGCGGATAAGACCTCTAAGAAGTGACCTCACATAAGTATTTCAGAGATCCTAAGTTCAAGTCCTCGCAGAGTCACTAGAGGTTTATTTGGTCGTTAATTTCAAGGCCCAGGAGAATTGAGATTCACACCCAAGTTAAATTTAAAAAAAAAAACATATACAAGGAACTAAGAGTATGTTTGGCCTAACATATGAGAAGCAAAAACTAAAACACCCCTTAAAAGGCTCAAAAGTAGAAGCTTCAACACTACCCAAGTGTGACCAACATTCAACACTCACCTCAGAAAGAAAATCAACATTCAACACTGTAAAAAACCAGTGTAGTGGACCTGAGGGCTGCGGCCAACGACGACTGATGGAGGAACTAAGGCTTAAGGGCGAGGCGGAAATGAAGCTTATATTGAGCTGTTGCGTTATCGAACAAAGAACTTCAAGGGACGAAGATTCAGTGAGATCCTCAAAGTACGAACAGCATTGATAGGAGCCCGCTTATAATCATGGTATCACAAACGAAGGGATCTTCGTCGAATTCGCCAAAACCAATACACTAATACAGTACTTAACTTATGTACGTACTGACTTCACTTACGGAGTGTTGCTGTATTAGCATTAGTTGTTCACCTGTAAACACTTCAAACTTTCTACAATCACCGGCAAGTCATCAACTTTATCGTCTGGAAGACGGGAACTCAATACTTCTGTGAGAAAAGATAAGCTGCGAAACTGAACTGATTTGACCTGAACCAAAAATTAAATAGAGAAGGTGGAAAAAATATAGCCTTAGACAAATAGCAGAATAAAGTCAGGAACAAAAAACGAGTATTTTAGCATATTTGGCAAAAAGATTGCCTCTTCTATTTCTCTATCACAATTAAGACGAGCTATTCCAACAAAGTTCTTCAAAAGTAACAAAAAAAAATTAAAAAATATTCCCGTTTAAATATCCTCTATCAAATAACTCTATACTTGGAAATCACAACAAATATTATACTTCCCCTAAATTATATCAAGGGGTTATTGGAAGGGAGTAGCAGTTGGGCTAACAACAATGTGTCTAAGAGGGTGCTCCACATCTTTACCTCCAGCGTGCTTGACGAATTCCTTTGGAGAAAAGAAGCTGCCATGGCAGACACACATTATTCGAACTTCCTCTCCTTTCCCGTACCTGTAAAGAATACCCTCAACCTTTCTCCCATGGGGGGCGTCTCCTATGGTGAACACGCATGGCATGTCTTCTATTCCGCCACCACCAGTCTCTCGCTGCTTATTATTATCCGTTTTTTCAGGCCGCTTCGACAAACTCTCTGCCTCGGGACCACAACCTCCTTGGTTGCTTTCAATTTTACTCCCTGAATCCTGGCTACCTCGTTCTTGTATGGAGTGAATACAAGACGGGCTTCTTGCTTCACCAGCGCTGCTCGATCCTAAAGACAAAAGAAAGATAATAAAGGTTCTGAAATCTAGAAAGCAGGGAGAAAACACATTTTTTGGCAGAACCAAGAAGATAACTACATATTCCTATGGCAAACCTGATGTTTAAAATACAGTTAAGCATACTCATAGAAGCGTATTTGCTTCACTTCATTCTTCATTACGGGCAAATGAAGTCCCAACCTTTTCTATAAGAAAAAAGAAAAACGAAGAGCAAGTCTATCCAGGGCAATACTTCAAATACAGTGATGTAAAGTACAATTATACGACTAACTTATTCGATTCACCTCATATTTACCATACACAGATGAAATACCAAGCTTGCAATGTAAGAAAGCAACATCGGAACACCTAATAAAAAACTATACTGTTCAAGAAAATATAAGAGGAAAGTGTATGTATTGAATATCCACATCTCAGCAGTACCATAAAACCCCCTACAAACTCAAACATCTATATGATAATAATCTCGGTTATGCCCTAAGAAACCTTTTCACATATTCACCGTATCGTAACTACAAGAAGCCACATGTTCCAACCAAAATCTTCTTTGACAGCTTCATCACACTAACTCAGGTCTTCCTCCTGGCTCCTGCCACATAATAATGCAGAAAACAGTATCCAATTCATTGATACAGTTTCCTCAGTGACACTCCTGAAATAGAAGAGCAAATGTACACAATCTACCTTGCAAATGCAAACAGGTTGCTTCTGTTAAGCAGTCTGAATGAAGTGCATAACTCACTACCGTAAGTACTAGCTGACCTATTAACTAACCCCTTCCACAGCATGGTACCACCGTACCAGAAGTTGCATGCAACATTAAAAGAAGGAAAAACAGTTGAGCAGAACCTCTTCCTGATTCTCAGCCTCAGCCAACAATAACTTACACGACAAGCATACCCATTGAATTATAGTAACAGCAGATCTCGATGAGGATTTCCTACACAAATATGCTATAGAAAGAAAAACTTCCACTCTGCCTTGTCCTTTCACCATTGTACCTCCCAACACAGAAAACTAAACCATTTTCTTTTGGTTTTCAAACAAGACACCTACATGAATCTCTTCACAAAGCAGAAACCAAACAACCTCACAGTCACAGACCCTTGTCATATTATCAAATGTTCCCTCGTAACCTTCATGCGTACATAATAGTATGCCGGCAAACCACCATACAGACTTAGAACAAAACTTGCGCTGCGAAAGTAATTCTCTCCTACTAATACCCTACTTTCATTCCAAATAAATCTAATACCTTCCATAAGTTTGATTCTTACTAAATACCTTGGGAAGAGAATCCCATGAAAACTCAAGAATACGACAATCTCCCATGGCTAACTTAAATTAAAAGGAAGGTATATATGTTTCACGATGCGGGTATAATAGAAACTGACAAGTTTAAAATGGGGTGGAAAGTTCATGACATACTAGGAAGGCAGGAATCTTTTCGGATGACGTAAAATACAAGGATTCCCATTTATTGTTATTATAGACATATAAGGCAAGTCGAAAACATAATATGCCAAATCAATCACCCTTGTTAGTGCATTAATTAAAGAGGAAGCAATTGCTCAATACATTTCCAAATGATCCTTAAACATAGCTTCGTGCATGAGAAGTTAGAATAGCAACCAACTGCAAGTGGACTCTAAAAATCGCTTTGCACCAGAAAACCCTAAACAGAAATTTTGCTCCCACCCCCACCCCCACCCTCTGGAAATTTGAAAAACAGCCCAGTTTTAGTGTTAAAAGATGTGCTGATCTGAAGATATCAATTAAAGACATTTAAATTGGATTCTTTGCTGAAATAAAATGAAAGTGAAACTTATCGTAATAAGTACTCGTGAAAGGAATAAGGTGCTTCCCGCCAAAAACCAGATGATTTTCCAAGGCTGTCCAGTGACCACAATGCTCTGGACAGGCCATTTTGGGTATCGGACACTAAGTGATGAATTGAATACCTTGTGTTCTTCTCAGACAGGTTGACAAATTTTTGCTACGACAGAGTCGTAGGAAATCCTCCACGTCTTACTTCACTTCTAAGAATACTTCCCCAGGGATCTCATTCACAAATGACCTAGTCAGTGTCACAGCCAAATGAGCTCCAAATGAAAACAAAGTTCATTCTGAAATCCAGGCCTTGAACCTTCGTTTGAGGGCCAGAAAAAGATAAAGGTCGTTTTAATACAGAAGTGGACAAGAAATCTTGGTGTCTAATAGACCCTGAGAAATACATCAAGATCGCGATCAAAAGGAAGCCATTCCGTGAACTATCCACAGTCACGACCACAATACCAACAACAAACATACCCTTAATGATTCAAAAGTCTTGATCGCTAGGGAGTTATTTCACTTATTTGTTTATTCACAAATTACTACTGTCTGATCACTTCTTCCTAACCTGCCTTAGGAGACTATAATAGGATATCAAGTCATAGGGTTGACTACCAAGCCTATACAAACATTACTGATATTATAGAGAAGCCAAAACTCTTTTGTCTGAGAAGGTTTTGAGTGGCATTCTGCAGATCATCTACATGGATTACATCGGATAGATATCAGAACAGAATACCACAGTCCTTTGGCACTTTAATGTAAGGGAAATATTCAAGAAGGTGTGTATACAAGATAGACATACGTTCGTCAAACATCATAAAAGACAGTACCATAGGGCTTTAAATGGAAACAAATCATGCTCACTGAAACCAACAAAATCAGGCTAGAACATCCATAACATGTTACGTATATACACGTCTAGGAAGACCCAAGACTGAAACCCTAAGACTCCATCATCCAAACAGACAACAGAACAATCAGAATAAAGAAATGCAGTACAACCTATCCAATTATTATGTGCAAACGGAAGCATGTCACCATCACCAATTCACCACCTTGTTACAAACAGGATACAAATAGACAAACATATACTATAAGAAATTTAGCTAAAATAGGCCTAATTAGAGCAAATCAAACAAATCAGGCAAAGCACTTCCCTTTCTAACACCAAAATCTAGTCCAAAATTTAACCAAATTGACACCATAACCTAAATTTCACAACAACAATATCAATCAACTCAGCTACTTAAATTAGAACAATGAAAACTAAAAAAAAAAGGAACTACAGATTATACCTTGCTGGGTCTTACTATCCAACTCAGAGGAGCTACCCCCTTGTGATTCCCCTGAACCTTGAGAAACACCCTGCTGAACCTGAGCCTGAGCCTGGGTCTGAGTCTGAGCCTGAGCTTGAGCCATCAAAAACCCTTGCAAACTACCAAAAGTAGTTCTTCTCTTCACCTCCACATTAGGAGCTGATGACACAAAAGGGTTCCCCATTGATGAACCAACAGCTTTTTTTGTTATCCCCCTAATATTCAAAGTCTCACCCCCTTTTTCCTCACCACCACCCTCCTTCAGAACCCTCTGCTTCTCAGACCGGCGTCGTTTCGCCTCCATCCTCCTCAATGTCTGCATCTCCTTCCTCTTCCTCCATTCCTCCTCCGTCTCCGCCGGCAACGACGACGTCCTAGCGAGGCTGTGGACCGCCGCCGGAGGCGGTGGCGTCACCTTATCCTCATCCCTCATTAAGGGCATAGTCCCAATTATAGAAGATGCCCTTATTAGACCCTTATGGGACTTATCTACACCAAATTTACCCCCTAAAGATAAACCAAGTCCAAGATTAAGACCAGCATCATCCTCATCCACATCAACTCCACCTCCACCTCCTAATATGGTGTCATCTAATATTCTACTAGCTGTTGCTGTTGTTGATGGATTGGTGGTACCCAAAAATCTTTGTAAAAGATCTCTTGGGTATTTGCTAATTTCAATTGAAAGACTTTCCATTTCTCTACTTCTTCTACTACTAGTACTAGTACTAACAGCCTCTCCCATTGGATGTGAGATATTGGTGGAAAACAACTGTGAAGAAGTGTCCATTCACCAAACAACCAAAACAAAAACCAAAACCCTCTTTTGGAAAACACAAACCCAGAAAAATTTGCTCTTGTTTTTGGTGATTGAAGTGCTCTATCATCTTATTTCTAGCATACCCAGATGCAAAGTTCTCATCTTTGACAATATTTGCTGTGTAAATGGCATAAATTGAGTGAAACCCAGATTCACAAAAACCATAAGGCAAGCAATAAACACAAGACAAAACACAAAATACAATCCTTTGAAGCAAAATCCTCCAAGATACTACTCTACATACTAATTCACACAACACGTGGAGAACTCAACCATGAAAACAACACCAACGTTTTCTTGGTTTCTGTTTCAATGGTTTTTCATTCTCTTCTTTTTTTTTTCCTTTTTTTTCTTACCTCTTTCTCTCTCTACTCTCTGTCTCGTTCAAAAATCAGAGAGGGAAGAGAAGAATGATAATAATCCCCCTAGTTTCACTCTCTGAATTATTAGAGAAAAAATGGGAAATAATCCCAACTAGAAAGGAAGAAAATAAACAAAAAATGGAAGAAAAAAAATTGTAACAATAGTGAAAACTTAGACAAGAAAAATAAACATACTAAAAAGACAATAAAAATAATCAAAAAATAATAATTAAAAAATATCAAAGAATACTCTTGGAATTGACAAGGAAAGTGCCAGGAAGTGCCAAGTGGCACCTTCAGGGTGGTCACAAGGGACACGTTTCATCTACCCATAGATCAAGTTTTTTATTTTGGTGATAATTCACTTTTTATTTATTTTTGCAAACAAATTAATAAATGGACAATATAAAATCAAATAAAAAAAGGAAGGGATATCAGAGTTTGTTCCCCAGCCAGTGACTTTTGGTCTGACACGCGTCAACGTCTCAAGAAAAGAAGGCAACAATGAACACGTGTCAGTAGAAGGGCTAACCACCAATGTTAAACACGTGTCTTCACCCAGCCCCTAGCCGCTGCGTTTTCTCTTTCATCATCATTGCCCTTTTTATATTTTTTTTATCTTTTTAGTATTTAATTATTTTATCTCGTTTTGGCAACATGTATTAGTTTTACCAAATTTACCATTTTGGCGATATTGCTATTATAATCATAGAGTACTTTATAGAGTACTAATGTACTATTACTACTTAAAATAATCCTATCACTCCACTGCACCTCGACATGAAACATCAACCCGCAGATTTCGATCCCACGGCAGACGTTAGGTTTCACTTTAGCAGCTAAAGCCTATCGTTACGTGGGGTGAGTTCTTTAGAGCTCACACAGTCAGTTCAATTCAGTTAAGTTAAGCTCATATATATCAAGTTGTGTTTAATTCGTGGTGTGCAGTTCAGTTTAGTTGTGTCAATTTATTAGTGTTGAATTCAGTTCATTTAGATAAGTTCAGCCCAGTGGCGAATCCTAGGGGTGAGCAATGGGACCAAGTACCTGAATCTGAATTCGGAACTGGTCAAGACCCGGCGGGTCCAAACTTGAAACCAGTCCTACCGGGATCAGTTCTGGTTCCAGAATTTCGAAATTGGTTGGAATCAGTACCAGTTTCGGGTACCAGTTTTTGGGACTAGTACCCGTCGGGTACTCTACAGGACCAATTTCAATAACCAGTTTATGAGTTTCATACTTTGATGAGGCATTGATTTTATTTTTGTTATTATTTTTTTTTAATGCTATGCTATTGAGTTTTATTAATTATTGTTTTTGTATTTTTATTTTTGGGTTATAATATTATGATATTAGGTAAAATTTAGTAATAGATGGTTTATTAAATAGAGTTGTATAAAATAATATTAAGTTTGGGGAAAAAAGAGAACAAAAAAGTCTATGAAAAAATGGAAATGGGTACTTGGTCCCGGAATCGGTACCCGCCAGTTTCAGTATCAGTTCCCAGATTTCAGGATCTCAGATTTCAGAATCTGTGGTAAGTAGTTCAAGTACCAGTTCCCAGATTTCAGGATCCATGGTAACCAGTTAGTACCAATTTCAAGCATTTTAGCCGGGTACCCGACCATGCTCACTTCAGCCCTGAAAAACGCATCCTAGTTCACTTCGATACAGTACAATTTAGCTCACTACTTCTCTGATTATTTGTTTAGTGATAGCACTTTTCTCTAACATATTACGTACTATTAAGTTTAATTTGGTTCAGTTAAGTTTAGTTATATTCTGTTCAGTGGAGTTCAGTTGAGTACATTTATATTCTAGTCGTGCATTTTAGTTCAGCTCCATAGAAAAGAACACACGTGTAGATCATATTTTTCTTCTGAGTCAGACCACTGATGTGTTGGGTCAATCATGCTTTAAGAGTCTATAGATATCAGTTTAGTTTACTGAAAAAAAACATCTGTAGATCATATTTCTCTTTCGAGTCTAAGCACTGAGGTGTGGGGTCAATCATATGCTTAAAGAATCTATAGGTATTTAGTTCACTTATTAGCCATCTCTATAATCACAGTTTCACATACACAAATAATCACAATATAGAAACTAACTATACTACATTGCAAAGAGTACACTACAACATAATTATATTCATGAACCTAATAAAGAGTATGTACTACCTCTATGCATATATAGAAGTTTACATATATATATCATGTACATTGCTGCATTGACACGTGTCATGCCATGTCAGTATACCCAGTCAGCATCATATCCAGTAGTTAATGCTATGTCACTTAATTAATTAAATACATGCATGAACCTTATAATCTAATTAAAGTATGATACATGAACATAAACAACATAAATACGGTTCATGAACTTAACCTAAATTATACAAAAGATTAGGCACATCGAATTTAATAAGGGAGAATTGTCACAAGTAATAATTTTTATACATACATCTTGATTTTCTAAGTGATTTTATACCTGAGCAATATAGTAGAAAATAATTATTGGGCATTACATGATTAAACCCTATGGAAATGGAGAAACATAGTATTGATAGAACGTGACCGTGAATAAGGTAGTCGTAAACATAATTAATTTCTTCAACAATTATTTTAATTAAAAAAGAATGAGAACATTGATTGATATATTCCGATGGAGTCCAAATAACCGCTACATACCAAATAATATGACGCATAGGAAATTTAACATATTAAATCGAAGTATGTTAAGAAAATGAAAATTATATTGTAAAAGTATTTTCTAATAAAAACCCAACAAATATTCTTTCATATTTTGAATCTAAATAGTTTTTCGTTTCAAATTTTTGATGTTGAGTTTTGACCACAATTTTCTCATAAATCGGAGTATGTAAAAATTATGAAAATTAGATATGGTGAAATTACTTTCTAATACAAATCCAACAAATATTCTTTCATATTTTAAATCTAAATAGTTTTTCCACAAATTGAGGTCAAATTAAACACGACAAACATCTAAAATGACACTTAAAAAGGGCGGGACACTTATAATCCATGATATACTAACAAGGTCGTGCATCACAATGGGTATAAAAGAAAACCACGACAATTGTTGTATTGACATGTGGCATCCATGTCATTGCATACATAGGCGACATTTCATGATTCGATGTATTTACCTTAAAAAGTAGGCGAAGTTTAGTTACTGACTTACTACTCTCACTAACCATTAAAATTATATCATTAGTATTCATAAAAGTTATTGTTCCATTCTTTAATGACTTAAGTTTCATAAACCATAATTTTTTGTTAATATATCACGTCAATCGGCATATTTCAACGAGTAAATATTAACTCATTAAGAATTTTCAGAAAAAAAGAACATACTATAAAAATGAATTTATCGTGTACTAAAATTGGATCATACACACTGTTGTATTGGCACGTATTCTGCATGTCGATCACCATATCCAATCATCATCATATCCAAAAGTTAATGCCAAATTAACCAATTAATAAGGATAATGAACCATGTTATCTAATTAAATTAGGATACTTGGAACATATAAATATTTTTTTGAGTGAAAGATACATGAACCATAATTAAACTTAAACTAAACTATGCTGAAAACTAGATACAACGAATTTAATAAGGGAAAGTAGTCACAAGTAATAGATGCATAAAGTCTTCTAAAAAAAAAGAAGTAATAGATGCATAAAGACTTTAAAACTAACGGATAAATTCACGTATTATGCATCTCAATCTTCAAAGTGATTTCGTACCCCAACAAAAATACATGATTCATGGAGATCGAGCAATATGGTAAATTGGTAAAATAATGTGAACAAAAAAAACTAATTTATCTACATGGATCAAAATAATCGTTGACATATAACATTACATGACACACAAGTAATATTATATAAAAAAATATTTAAACCAAAGAGAGATAAGAACCAATAGTAGTATATTGACTATTAAAAAAGGTAGGTAAATAAATTTATGGACTACATAAGTACACAAATGTGCAAATGTGTTGGTTGATAGACAAGGTGTGGGAATATATCATTTAACTAATTTTGTGATAAATTATTTAAAGTATGAAAAATATAAATTAATTTATCCATTTAAATCCACAAAACTGTTATCGCATGTCACATAAACAACTTTATAGTCCACATAGCACAACTTTGATTTTGTACGGATAACTCCATTTTAGTTATTATATACACTATTAATAAATCATTAATCTATTTTCTTGATAACATTCAAAATATATTTTCTAATGATAAACTACAAGCCCGTGCATCGCACGGGGCATACACCTAGTGTTCCTAATTAATGTATTGTATATTCATTGTAAGATTTTACTTATATACGGAATTTGATAAATGATATATTTTTCATTTTAAAATGAATTTTTTATTTGACTTTTTGAGTCAAAATTTAACTATTAATTTGTAAAAATAAATATATGAAGATTTACAATTTATTCGAAACATCATTTTTTGATTTATTTTTGATTTTTTTTTTCACAATATCAACTTTATATACTTTTGATTTCTATATAACTATACTTATTGATTGATAAAGTGTTGTTTTAAAAAATGTGCAAAATCAAACGCAGAAAGTTCATTTTGAAATGGAGTAGAAAAAGTATATAGAAATGACTCGATAATTGCCAATTTTCCTTCAATTCACTGGGTCCTATCTGAAATAAGCAATTTTGTTGATTTTACAAATGGACCAATTACTACATACTCCACTAATGATAGCTAGGTTACGTACTTTTGTTATGTGTCGAGGGATCTCAAAGTTTGCCCTCAACGTTGACTATAGTCTATGGTCATACATAATTTCGAGTATTTTTAATTTATTTAAATTTTACATAATCGATCTCTCACCACCCCACGCACCGGCCACCAACTTAACAAAATGAAGGGGGCTACCCGGCTACTACACCATTAAAACACGCTAGCTGTCACTTGTACATGCAACTGATGCTGCAAGAATCCGTATCACATGATGAATGTGTGAGACCCAACAGTAGTTATGCAAACATATAAAACTTTTATTCTTTCTCTTATTCGCTCTAATGAGGCAGTCTCATGATTAATAAAGGAGTGATTTTATCTCATTTCAGTGATTTCTGGTCTGTTCAGTTCAGTTCGATCAGTCTAGTAGTGCTCAGTTTAGAAATATATTTTTAGTCTCACGTATCAAGTGGTGTATGTTCAATTCAGTTTAATGGTGTCCAATTCAGTTCAATTGTGTTCATTTTAGTTCAATGGTGTTGAATTCAATTTTGTTCAGTTCACATAAGTTTAGCTGATTTAAAGACCAACAAAAGAAAAGTTCAGCTCTAAAAAACACACTTGTTACTGTCTTATGCCATAAAACTGCCTCATTATTTTGATGATAAAGAATTTGACACCTAAACTAAGTGAAACTCAACTAATTATGTAAACTCTAAAAATCGCATATTCATTCAATTGCACAATCAACCTCTTGGAGTACTCAACAATTCTCTCAAGAGAGATCATTTCTTACATGACTTTTGTGTTGAGTACTTGTACGGTTGTTGTACCCCATTTATTTTTATATTTATTTTTTAAATATTTACAGAGGACACGAGGGCTAACAGCTATAATCAAGAAAGGGGCAGTACAATAATATTGGTTGGAAGTAAATCATTGTTTATCTTGGATCAGCTACACGTGTCTACTTGCTTTTATCATGCATCTTCATGATGATCATGGTTGTTCTTGGCTTCTTGCCTTTTCGGTCTGAGAAAAGTTATGGGGAACGGGAACAGATAATTTATTTTTTCTTTTTTCTTTTTTCTTTTTACCCCCACTACTCTTCTGTCCTAAATCTCTTATCAGTGGATCACGATACAGAGGTGAAAGAGACTTTAGCTTAGAAGTGAATCAACCATTATTCAAAACGTACGTTTGTTACCAAGAAATTTTTTTTTTATTTTTTTTATTTTTTATTTTTGTGTTAACTTATTAAGAGCTGTTTGGCTTTGTTAAACAAGCTAAAACTAAAGCTACTAATTGTAACATTAAGGTTACTAATTTAGTCATTTATGGTATTATATATAGAGATTGAGATGGTGGTGTAATGGATCAAGAATTACTTTGCGGACTCAATCAAGCAGCTAAGAGATCTCAAATATCTAATTTTACTCGAAATGGTGTAATTGAAGAATTACTAAGGGACTCGGTCAAACAACGTAACTAAGTGATCTCAAACATTTAATTTTTGTCTTAGAAGGCTCTTTCCCAAACAAAGCCTTGGTCTTCCGAACTTGCTCTCTGCTAGCTTGTACTAGTACATCTTGACATGCCTAAAACGTCCAAAAAAAAGAGGGTAATTGATACATTTTAGTGGAATTAGATAAGATTTATTGATGAGACGAGCAATATCATACATAGGTCAAGTGAACGTTTATCCTAAAACCAGTTGATAATTGGTAATCGGAGAAGTTGTCCATTTAACATATATATTGATATTTTTCCCTCAATTCGTCGAATTGTAAAATTTAACGCTGTACATGTGTAAACAAGTTGCTGCTGGTTCGAGGTAAGTTTAGGTAAATTGTGATTTGTGATTACTAATCATGAATAGAAACGAAAACAAGTTGTGAGTTGTGAGTTGTGAGTTGTGAGTTGTGAACTTGTGATTGCTGATATCGACCTGGGAGATGAGGAGAGAGATTCCCGACATAGCTGAAGGCCACGTGTGTGTGCAGATATATGAAGATTGGATTTGCAATTCTTGATGAGCAATTTGAACTTGTGGTGAAGAGTTCGACAATAGCTATTTGGCTTAGGTGGCTTTCACAAGTCGCAATAATACTTTACTACGTAGTAATAGTTCTTTAGAGGACAACAATATCATTTCTGTGTCTTTTTTCAGTCTTTTGCCCTTCCTTCACTAGAGTATTTTATTTTCTTCTCTAAGGATATCTTTTATTGCTTGTCAAAAAGAGGGTGCAAGTGAATGGCGATCGAGACACCTTCCACAATATCATATTAGGATTCTCGTGTTCAACATAACCTCGAACATATCAGACTAACTGAACAATCAACACAAGCACTGACCCCGTCAGCGTACCATCAACAAGAGACTAGTATAGTCAGTGGCGCAGCCAGAGGAGTGACAATGGGAGTGCAAAAATTCAAAATATAAGAGTATAATGTACTTCTTACCAAATAATTTTTTTTTCCCTATAAAAATTTTGAATTTTGGTGGGAGTGGGGGAGTAAGGGATCTCCCTTGACACCCCCTAACTCCGCCACTGAGTATAGTTTCTAAAAACCAGCAAACACAAGGTATGGGAGAAAGGGAATCAAGGATATCTTCTATTACTAGCAAATATATGTCTCAAATTTATGATGATGATGATTAGCCAAAACAACCATGTTTATTGACTATATATAACCCATCATTATATATAGTCTACATTAGGCGAACATAAGGTCATATCAATTCAAATGTACCTAGCTTGATTTATATTTCTTCCTAGATAAATTAGATGATAATAATTGATACCATAGTCCAAGTTAACCTAACCATTTATTTGATATGTCACATAGTCTATAATTAATACTATATACCTTTTGTGTTATGCACAAATGTGTTATTATATTGTTATAACTTCAAGTGATTTTAGATAAATTACTAAACTTTCTTTCGTATAAACTCAGCAACAAGTAACTAAGGGGTTGCTTGATTGGGGGTAATAATTAAGGGGGTAATGAAATAAATTTATAGGCTAAATAGTAAGGTAGAGTGGTAATGAGGGTAATGATTAAGGGGGTAATGGAGAAAATGAAGGGAAAATGGGAGAAAACCGTTACCCTACGGAGAGGTGGATTTCTATTTTCTCCTAATTAGGGGTAATCATTACCCTCCTTCTCATAAAATCTAACCCCACTACCTCACATACCTCCCATTTTAGCCTATAAATTTATTTCATACCCATGGGCCTAGTTCAGCATTAACACCCATTGGACTTACCAGTGGGCAATGCGGTTATGCTCTTACCTAGGACTCGCCCAAATAAAGATGTCCTAAGGTCGTCCAATTGTTCTCTAAGTTCCTATAAACTACTACGATTTATACAAATAACACAAGTATCTGGCAAAACTGAAGAGCGCACAAGCAAAGTGGAATTGAGGGAAATTTCGTTAAGAAGGGCGAGGGGTGCCAGGCCCAAAACTCAACATTAAAAGTTAAAATTTACAGAGGATGGAATACTGGTTCAAACTTAAAAAAACAAGCAAGTCAAGGTGTGTACAGGTCACACACTCTTAGACACAAAGTAATTTCTCCCTACTGTTCAGTGTCTTCTTGCTCCTGATCCTCCTGGCCCTGGCCTTCATCCTGCTCAGAAGCCTCAAGTTGGGTACCCTGGCCTTGGTCGTCTCCGTCGTCGTCTGCAGAGGTGCCGACCTGAGAAGTACCAGCCGCCTGGAGATCTAACGCCCTCCAAAGGCGAGCCTCCTCACGGTGGTGCTCCTTGAGCTTTTTCCTCAGATGGCCCTCAATCTCGGGATGCTCAACGTCAATTAAAATACGATTCGCCATTATAGGGGCTTCATCCCCATACAGTTGGCTAATACTTAGGCTCTTCCAGGAGCTTATTTAGTCCCTAGAGGTTGCCTACTTCAATTAAAATACGACTCGCCATCATAGGGGCTTCATCCCCATACAGTTGACTAATACTTAGGCTCTCCCAGGGGCTTATTTAGTCCCTAGGAATCGCCTATTTCAGTTAAAATACGACTCGCCATCATAAGGGCTTCATCCCCATACGGTTGGCTAATACTTAGGCTCTTCCAGCTGCTTATTTAGTCCCTAGGGGTCGCCTATTTCAATTAAAATACGACTCGCCATCATAGGGGCTTCATCCCCATACAGTTGGCTAACACTTATGCTCTCCTAGAGGCTTATTTAGTCCCTAGGGGTCGCCTATTTCAATTAAAATACGACTCGCCATCATAAGGGATTCATCCCCATACAGTTGGCTAATACTTAGGCTCTCCCAGATGCTTATTTTGTCCCTAGGGTCGCCTATTTCAATTAAAATACGACTCGCTATTATAGGGGCTCCACCCCCATACAGTTGTTTGAACACTTAGGCTGGCCTAGGGACTTATTTAGTCCCTTGGTTGAGCACTCGCCCATCTCAAGCCAAAAGATGACACGCCCAACCGTCAGTTCTCAAGGAGGGGTTGTCCCAGGTTGAGCACTCGCCCGTCTCAGGCCAAAAAAGGACTCGCCCAACTATCAGCTCTCAAGGAGGGGCTGTCCCAGGTTGAGCACTCGCCAGTCTCAGGCCAAAAGAGGACTCGCCCAACCATCAGCTTTCAAGGAGGGGCTGTCTCAAGTTGAGCACTCGCCCGTCTCAGGCCAAAAGAGGACTCGCCCAACCATCAGCTTTCAAGGAGGGGCTGTCTCAGGTTGAGCACTCGCCCGTCCCAGGCCAAAAAAGGACTCGCCCGTCTCAGGCCAAAAGAGGACTCGCCCGTCGCAGGCCAAAAGAGGACTCGCCCAACCATTAGCTTTCAAGGAGGGGCTGTCCCAGGTTGAGCACTCGTCCACCTCAGGTTAAAAGGGGACGCGCCCATTTCTGGTCAAAAGAGGACTCGCCCAACCATCAGCTTTCAAGGAGGGGTTGTCCCAGGTTGAGCACTCGCCCACCTCTGGCCAAAAGAAGACTCGCCCATTTCTGGTCAAAAGAGGACTCGCCCATGTCTGAGCACAACCAGAAGCCGCAGATATGCCCCAAGGAGGTCTCCACGCTTTCCTCTTTCGAATCATGCCAAACTCAAGGTCTTCCTTTGACATAATTCGAGGGGCTAAATATTGGGGCCCAAAATATGTATTTTGATCAACCCTTGATCGCCACGTCATCAAAGGGGGTCCACAAGTCAGACGACCAATCGTAAGCCGACACGTGGCATTCAAGGGGCTGTAATAAAATCTCCTAAAATCCCGGGAATATTCCTTAGCGCGTCAGCGTGATTGATCTGACTAGCCTGGCCCATAAATACTCTAGATGGCAGGCCCATTTATCGAGGCACTGAGGTTTCCGCCTGACATCTGACAGGGTATGGAATTACGTGCCCTAAAGCTGACGTCCTATTAATACGGTCATTGTTCATTTCAGGTGGACAATTAATTTCTTTCTCTCTCTAGCACTACTTTTAAGACTCTCTCTGGATTTTCTCTCTCTAGACCTGCAAATATCTGACTTGATCGTTGGAGAGGCCCCCTCCCGGGAAACCCCTCGGGGCAGCCACGTGTTCTCTTTTGTAGGTCGCCCGTTTAGACCTTCGATTCAGGAGCTCCCTCAACTCGACACACTTCCAGTCGACCACTCAAAAGGACCCCGAAACACCTCCCATTTTAGCCTATAAATTCATTTCATATACCCCCTTAATCATTACCCCCAACCAAACGGCCCCTAAGAATATGTGCAGCGCTGAGCAAGTCAATCCCTGTTTGCCAGTTGCCATTGCCTCTTTTTTATACTAAAAAGTCTTTATAATAACTAATAGGTCGCGGTCTGACAGAAATTTTTGGTGCTCACAGTGGTTAGCAAAACTTGAGGCGTAATTTTAAGGTTTTCAGTAGTAGTCTAAGCTGATCATTGTAGTTTCTCTAAAACGTATATGTACTTCACAAATGACATGAATCAAAGAAATTAAACAATTACAAAAGCATCAACATTTATAAATTTAATAAAGTACAATCAAAAAATTAAATAGCCATATTATATCACCAAGAGTTTTGGCAAAACATGCAATGCCTTCGAATCTCCCTCTCATGTACCTTGTCTCTTCGATGTACGAATTGGACCAACTTGGACGTGATGAACTTCTCAAATGATTTATTTACCGTACCTAAGAAAAAGAAGGGATGAAAAGAATTATAGTATTCACGAACTTCATAATTAAGATCTTGATTTAAACGATTCGCATATTCGATTCTCTCCATTAACTTTTATTATTTTAGAAGTTTGATTTGTGCTTTTATTCATTGTCTTCTTTGACACACATGGCTGGATTTGAAGCCTAAACATACCAAGTTAGAATGTCCTCATTATAAAAAGACACTTAAATATGTATGTGATGGCTATGAACAAGAAATATGACACATATTCTCCAATCTAGATGTTGCGTATGTCGTCTATTCTCTGCCATGTTACCTTTTACTTTTATGAACTAAGAAGTTAAGATTGTGGCTAGTCGAAAGTACTCTTGGTGTTGAAACCATCAACTCAATCAAAAGTTTAACCTGATAGTTGTAACCCACCCATTAATATTATAGTCTTCATTACGCCCCTCACGCGAGTGTCTTTTGGGTTAAGCGTGGATGATAGACATGCCTAACTTTCTCATACCATGTGATTAGAATACTCAACTATCAAATATAGATACAAGAGGGTTGTCATGATTCGAACATAGTCGACCTGTTTGTCAATTGGCTTTGATACCAGTTAAGTTGATGATTGTAGATCTAACTAACGTTATATTCCTTGGTACTCCTATTCTCTCCCCCCTTTGTTGATTCTTGGTGTTTGTTGTTGTGACTTGTGTGGTGCTGGAAGAGCCACCATGAAAATCCAACTTGAAGGTATGGGTAGTTGGGTACTAGGTAATTGTATTGTGAATTTATTCTTCTCAAAGAATTGGATAGAGTTTTAATGATATATGAAATAAATTCCCATCAATGGTGTGGGGTTGGTGTCTTTTATACACTTCTTTTTTTTTTTGAATGAGTGTCTTTTATACACTTAGATAGATAGTGTTTCTAATTTGGTCGAATTTGCGCACAATAATAGCCCACTGCGGCACTACTGCCCCACTTCACTGTTTTGGGGGATAAAATCTAGGAATAATGATCAAGATTTCAAGTACTTGTAATTCGTTTTTATCTTAGGAGTTGCTTGACTTGCTTCTCCCAATCCGTGAAGTACATGAGTTTATCAGTGAGTCCTTGAATTTTCTTTTTTTTGGACCGAGTTCATCCTTAAAGATATCATATGAGGGCATTTTCGGATAATTAGGTTTTTTAATGTGATAATCAATCATTTTCATCAATCCCCATTCCCCCATGCCTTGTGTCAGCTGCCTTTTTGGAATTATATTATTCCCTTGTTGGTGCTACGTTGACGGGTCAGTAATTGCGCTCGTTGTTCAGTTAGTATGATATGGTCGCTCTTGAACACGAGAGTCCGAACATGACGTAGCAAGGGGCGCCTTGATCATCATTCACTTACACCCTCTTTCTTGACGAGCAAAAACCAATGATTAATCAACCTTGTTTGTCAAGCACATACAAACAAGTTCTTAATAAAATCACGCCAACTATTTTAGGGTGTGTTTTTTTTCCACGAAATTGTACTGAATTGGATAGAACTCCACTGGACCACTGAACTAAATAGGAAGTAATATGTGAGAGAAAAAGTAGATAACTAAACTGAAGTGAACTCCTCTTAATTGATACGACGAAAAAAAAAAAAAAAAAAAAAAAAAAAAAACCAAGGTCTTAGTAAAACGACTCCTCCCCTTTAAGTCTCATCATCAAAAATATCCCATGAACAAAATGGCGTTTTCAGAAACTCTTTGTCTTTAACTTGCAATCCAATGATCAAAATAGTTTCCTATTGAGAATCATCTCCCACAGGTGGTCCGAAACGACCAACATCTTCACCATCTATAGCATATTCACCTCGATCCATAACCATTCTCGTCACCTTCAACTATCCACTACTAACCCCATCAGTTTTGCCACCTATACTACTTCACTATATCATCTCCACTAACTTCACTTCCACTACCACCACCTGTCTTTTCCCTTTATCACCACTACCATTTTTAACCCTTCGGGCTTCGGCTGCCATTCAGTCACCAGTCCCATCGGTATCACACAGAGTAGAGGTCGTCAGAGGCGGAGGGTGTGCGAAGGGAGATGCTCCTACAAAGGAATACACGAAGAGGAGTGAACTAGGTGGTGGGTTGGTGGCATGGAAGTGGCAAGTAAATAGTGAAAATGCGCCAGTCAATAGCAACGGTTAATACGTGCATATCAAATGTAAAACAAGAGGTGATAAACTTTTGAAACAAAACAATAGCCATAACCGCCCGGCAAAGAAGCTGCAAAACCTGTTTCTGTGAATAGAATGCAGGGTAATAACAGTTCACAAGAAACCAAATTGGTAAAGACATCCATCCAGATCCAAGGTTCACTCCAGGCCCGACAATTCCTAGCTAGCCCTCCAAAAATAAATAAAATAATTAATCACCTCTTCGAGCTACTCCCCACAAACTTAAGATGAATATATTCGCCTAAGTGAAATGTGGATCCAATCAAGGAAAGGGAATTGAGAGGAGACCGGCCTACTGACTACAAAATTCTCTCTATGTATCACTCACAAAGAAAAAGGGTGTGCGATGCGCTGGAACTACTTCTACTTGGCGGCAATCCCTTGGCGTCCACCTCTTCCACCACCATTCTGGTATACCCCCTGGTATCCATCCCCATTACGGCTACTGCGGGGAGGTACGTCCCCATTGCGCTGCTTGTAGTCGTTTCTTGCATAGCCACGACCATTGGAGAAGTTGCCGCGACCCCTGAAACCATCATTGCGGAAACCACCTCGTCCAGATGGATACATGCTGACACCGTTTACAACTGCAGGACATGAACCACTCAGACATATTAGGAACAAAATCACAGAATCTGGAAACCATGACGAAAATGAAAATACATGGTACTACACACTACCCCCCACCCAAGAATATATGTGGATCTTGCACAGAGCAACCAACTCACCAACTGAACAGTTTCCAAAAGTATACACATGGACATGGTAACTAAATAGCAGATGTTATAGGAAATGAATGAGAATATGAGATCCTCATCTTTGTGTTTTAGTTACTCATAAAGCCTCCATCAATTCAGGTGGCCAGAGTGTTAATGTTCCAGTTAACTTTAAATAGGTAGAAATTAATCAAGCAAACCATTAACGAAACTAGATGAGAACTAAAAGGGGTCCCTGCTGAAGTTCTAGTACTGCCTTTGACTAGCACTGCGTTTCCAGAAGCGACATCAAGCAGGCAGCATCAGATTAGGGATAGAAATAATCAAAGATCACACAAGTAAACAGGGAGCTACAGCCTACATATGTGTCTTTTCGATATAATTCTCATTAATTTTCAGATTAATAAACAGGAATAAAGAAAAGACAAAACCCTTCAAGAATGAGGATGTTATGCTGTACTTGCCTCTGGTACTTGTTTTCTTCTCTTGGATAAAAGCTTCTTTTCCAGAAATTCGAAGTGTGGCCATCTGAATTATGGATGTAGACCAGAGAGTAAACAATACTGTATAGTTGGCAATGAGATTAACAGAACACAAAAATTCATGTAGAGGTCCTTGGTTTAATAGGACTAGAAAATGACTTGTTAGACGTTTTGGGTCAAGCTAAAAAACAGATACATAGCTGCAAATTCTAAACCAAGAAAATGATTGAGAAAAAAAAAACGAAAGCACTAATGCCATTCACAAGCGATGCAGTAAAACAAGGGTCCTTTATTAATTACCCCCAAAAAAAGTTTCTTTCATTTACAAGGATTAGAAAATTGACTTGTTAGACCTTTTTGGTCAAACATTTAAATAGATGAATACACTAGGAAGACAGAGATTCATGTTGAAAATTTTTCTTACCCAAGGTCACGCAATTGGTTCTTCCCATCGGGAAGTTACAGGGACAGTTTTGGACAGCAAGCAAATAATTGTTGTACCCAATTAATTGACAGCTATAGGAAAAATGGGTTAGTCACTCAACAAACCCCACCGGGTAAGTAGAACCTCCTAGTCCTAACAGCTTAACAGGTAACTGGTAAACAGTGCCAACACCCTTACTATATACATGTTGGAGCACTTCCCTGGATGTTTATGAGCGGATTTAACCCCTGGTAAATGTCGCAGGGGTAATTGAAGAAAAACTATTGACTACCAGGGTCAGTGGTCATACATTTTTTTAAAATATATTGTAGTTAAAAGCAACAAACAGAACGTTGAAACATAAAACAGAAGAGAGCAGAGCCAATGACATACTTCGATAGCCTTCTGTTTTCCACTGGCGTCTTCATACTCAACGAATCCAAAACAATACCCCTGTCAGCAAGCAACATTTTAGATGAGAAGATTATACATCAGAAGCTATGCATGAAAATTTGGGGCATTAAATAATAACTATACCTTGTTAGATCGCACTTGAATACCATTGCGTTTGATGGGCCCAAACTTTTTGAATTCTTGCTCAACTAGCTCTGCTGTTGCATCCCAAGGCAGATCTCCAACGTATACGGAATGGCCCTTGTCTGCCCAAATTTCAAGGAAGTTATAACACAATTTTAAAACGAAGGAAATATACAAAATCTTCAACATATTCCAGTATCAAGCATTCAGAGATCAATTTAAGCAATTACTATGGTTAATTAAATCAGAAAAATTAATTGTTGACGAAAGTACCTTCTCCCTGATCGGCAGTACTTCCATTAAAGTGGCTGCCATTGGGAGCAGAAGATTCAGAGGCAGTTGCAGGGACTGCATCTGGACGAGATTGTTGCACAGCAGCTGCACGAGATTGTTGTCCGGCAGCTGGACGAGATTGTTGTATGGCAGGAGGAGCCACAGACTGTTGTGTGGTATTTGGTGTTGCAGCTTTAGTAGCACTGGTAGGCGCACGCACCAGAGTTGTAGAAGCACCCTCCTTCATATCCTTGAGCTGAAAGGTATAACAGCAGAAAGCAATCAGCATCATACAACTATATCTTATAGCATGAAAACATGTAGAAAAGAACTTACAAGTGACGCATATGACTTCTTAGGAGCATCCGCATGTCCATTTGATGTAGTCTCAACAACTGGTTGGACATTTTGATTAGAATCAATAGGGGCTTGTAGAACAGCTGTTTCTGTGATAGTTGCTTTCTGCTCAATAATGGGCTCTTCAATGACTTCTTTTTCATTCTCAATAATAACTTCTGCTGCTTCTGTGTCATTATCTGGGGCTTCAGTTGTCTCTGCAAAAACAAAAAAGGGCTTAGCATCTTACATAGTCACCCCCAGACCCAGCTAATGGGCACAAACAGACAATAGTAGCACACACAAGACCTGAAGCCTACCTTGAGGAGGAGTCAAAGGTGCTGCTGCTGGAACATTTTCATGTTCATCAGATTCCTTCTCTTCCACTGAATTAACCAGTGGCAAATCATCATCTTCCGCAACAAATCTAAATGCATCATTAAGTACAAAATAGCCTTTGTCTTGAGGAGCCAAAAAGAAAGATTCAGTGAACTTTCTTCTCACATTGTCCTTTCCAGTTAAACAACCAGTCACTAAGACAATCACCCCATTCATATGAGAAGCCTGTGCATCAGCAGTCAGTATCTCTGCTTTGTAGTCCCTGCAAGCTAAGGAGAGTATCAAATCATCGATTCCCTGCAACGAGGCAAGCAAAAATTGTGAGACACTCCAATGCACAAGAACCAAGAACATGAATCCAACACAAGAAATACCATAAAGTGAGTAAGGTCTGCGAACACACTTTCCCTAGAGCATGAGACATGGAATTCTAACTACCATAGTAGATAATTGTGCTTAGAGTAACAAAAATGCACGTTCAACAAGAAGAAAGGAAACATGAACATCTGAAACATTATGTGGTTGTTTGGTTGACAAGCAAAAATACAGGAAGTCGTACTTCCTGGGAAGTACCAAACTGCTGGGTTGTTTGGTTGACCCAAAATGCAGAAAGTGTAGCTTCCCCCCTAGGTAAGTGTAAATTCCGGCAGGAAGTTCTACTTCTTGTATCAACCAAACAACTTTACCACTTCTCAGGAAGTTTCAATACCTAGGAAATGCAACTTCCTAGGAAGTACTACTTCTCATAGTTAACCAAACGACCACTATGTTTTCCTACTCATGCTACAAATATTAGCATCACTAAATGACTAATCAAGAAATTTTCAAGCTATAAACAAAACTGCCAACTATAAGAAACATTACATGATGATGATGATAGTGATTTCTAATAGCTACAGTTGTAAATATAGCCACGGAATACTAAGGTGATTGCTTTATCACACCACATACCTCCCTCCCAGCTAACCCCCCCCCCCTCGGCGAGGCAAGTAAAAGGGAAAGAAAAGACAGAAAAACAGTACAGTAACTGGTAATCCTTACTTTTGCTCACTGGTAGACACCCACACACCTACTCCTCGTCTATAAGTTTTTCTAATTCTTATTCCAGTACACAAAAAATGCACATAGGAGACCAAAAAAGAAAAGCAATTATCCGAACAAAGTTTTTCAATAACAGCACTAGCAACATTAATGAATGAGATGAAGTCAGTATTACAAGATCTCACAAGTAACCCACCTTCATGGCAGTCACGGTCGTTAGTGTACCATCAGGAGCTGGCCGACTCATAGTGCTCGAATCCTGAAAAAATCTATGCACCAATTGTGGCGTTTCGTGCAAAATATGGTAAAATTGACTGACAAAGGCATTCCCCACCATTTCAGCACTGACCGAGGAAGTGTCATCCACTTGAGCAGCCATCTCTGACAGAATTCAACACATATACAAGTCATGACAACAGCATAACCAGAAAACGAAGAAATTCCTAATTAGGACACTGAATATGTCGTTATGACACAACAAAGAAACACTTTTGCACACGTTGCCTTGCCTTCAAATATTCCCAACACACACACAAAAAAAAAAAAAGGCTTCCCAAAAGGGTACATCGTAATACCTATATAGCCATATCAAACTGGGTACTTAATTAAGTAGGCTGTTTATATGGCCTCTCTTCACTCAAAGACCAACTTAGCACCTCAACAACATTACTAATTGCTAATGCTTAATCACTGACACCCTAATTACACCTGAACCAAGATCGCCTTAGAAAATTACGACAATTAAAAAGGAAAATCTCACGTTCCAGGCAAAGTTAAGGGCACCCATGTTGATATTAAAAATACAAACTTTTCAAAACTAAAGAAAAAGAGAATAGAAAATATTAAACCCAATATTCCAAAAACCCTTGATCTGTGCCCTTAAACCCTAGAAACACCCAACTAGAATAATTGAAGTAACTAAACAGAACCTCCATATACAGATCAAACCCACATTCATCAGAAACATCAATTGCAATCAAAACTGATAAAAACCCAGATTACACTAGAGCATTAGTAACAAACCCAATTGAATAAATTAACAATTTTAGCAACAAGCAGATCACAACCCATGAAATAAAGCAAATTCCAATCACGAATCACGAATCAAGTTAAGCGAAAAAGGGAACAACTTTGCGTTTTTTCTTTTAACTTGAGAGAAAGAGAGAAGAGAGAGAAAGGTATACCTCTTTCGGAGAGAGAGACGAGAGGAGAGAGAAAGAGAGAGAGGCTGGCTAAGAGTAGTGGAAAGACTGGGTTCGAAGTAGAAGTAAAAACTGAGGTGAGGAGGAAAATTAATAAATACTGAGAGAGAGAGAGAGAGAGAGAATATGATGGGAGTGAGAACAAGGAAGGGGAAGTGGAGGAGTTAGAAGAGTAGTCTCTAACTCTCTAGGGCATTGATTTTTGATTTTATGAGGAGGAAATAATAAGGTGTGAGAGAGAGAAATTGAGAAAGAGGAGGGAGAATCTGAATGATCCAAATTAAAGGAAAAAAGTTGAGAGAGAGGAGTAGTGGGAGAATATTTACTTTTTTTTATGTGGTATTTTTCAAATTTACATTTTTAACATGTGGAAAAATATACTTTTTTGTACCCTAATATTTGATTATTATCGGGTTTTTATCTATTCTAACACTAATAAAAAGCTGAGGTATTATTCTTTTTATTTGGAAAAAACTTAAGTTGATCATTAAAGTGAATTGAACATAATTTGTCTTTTTGACTTGACCTTTCATTATTTAAAACTCGTTCAACCATATTAAACATATAATTCTAGATTCCTTAAAAGTATGACTTAAAATCTTTATGATGACATAATCATCATGATTTTATTTTCGAATAAAAAGTTGTTTAAGCGATAAGTTTCACATGAATTGAACTTAACTCAATTTAACTAAAATAAAAAAAACTAAAATTCCCCTTAAAAAAAACTTAAAAAATAAAATTAAGGTGAGGATAACATATTGTTACGAAACAAAATTTCGAGAATCGGTATTAAAACAGTGTTTAAAACCTCCGTATTGGTAGTTTGATCAACAGAAAAATAGCTCCACCAACTAAACTACCAGTGCCATCATTACACTGGTGGGTCGGACCACCAACTTCTGCAATGTCCCAGACTCGAGAATTGACATCTCTCTCTCGATATCTTTGATCTTAGCCACATGGAGAAAGAAATGGTAGCTACATCAATCATATTAGCGGATCAACCTTTCAGATATTACTCCACCCGAGTGCATAAATATTTGCAAGTTCACATGGAGCCTTATTCTCTCTATATGACTAGAAGGCCACAACATGCAACTAGACAATAAAGTAAAATAAAAAAAACATCCTCAATAACCAAAATAAAGACTCTAGGACCCCTTGCACATATTCACGCACCAAAAAAGAATACACACAAAGGGTGGAGGGGATTAAACCATAAAAAAAAAAATTCTAACCAGTAAAACATCTCTTAACCCCTAAATTATGCGAAAGACTAAACCAAACGATGGATATGTTCCCACCATATAATTCTCAAAAACCATAGTATACGGTAATATAAGCCAAAGAAGCTCGATTTTGCTTCCGCCATTACCACTTCCTAATCCTATAAGAACATTGTTGCGTCAACCAGATTTTCCGATCGGATTTCTCAAATTACTCCACTACAAGTTTTTTAATTTTGCATAACATGTCTTTTGTAGGAGGGTTCCCGATAAACAATCAAATATTTGCCCAGAATTTTCAAATGGTACTCAACCTTACTGAGTTATGTTGCTCGTTGTTAACAAATTTTGGTATGAGTGAAATTCTTTGTTTTCTTAAAATATTGCTAAAAAATCGTCCTCTTCCTCCTCCTCTTCTTCTTCTTATTATTTGTTACACACTTTCAAATCTTTAGCCCACGAGCAAATAAGTAGATTACAAGAATCTTATTGGGTCCGAGGTTCATTCCGCTCGTGTGTCACAATTCAATGAGTATTATGGATCACCACTAGCTAGCACATTACCTTATTAGAATTATAGAAAAACGTATAAAAATCCTAAACAACATACCATACTTGATAGAATAATAGTTAGAGAGAAATGTAGCAACTATTAAAGTCCTCACTAAGTGGGAGGACAAAGTCATAAAAGACTCCACTCGAGAATGCCACTATGATTTGCTCAAGAAATCCCCCAACTTCCACCATTGAGATCAAGGGCCTCAAGGGGAGGTTGTAGTATGACGACATGATGCAGGTTTATTTCGCACACAATTAGTATATATAGAGTGTAATGTCGATTGGATATTTGGTTAATAATCTCCTTTTTGCTCTATTTCAGTAATTAATCTGCTTATATGTTAGTTTATTTATTTCTAGTAATCTGCCATTATCCTCTTTGTTGTGGTATCAAAGTATCGAATTGTTGAAATATATAAAAAGAGAGGATTAACGCAATGAAATGTAAACACTAATCCTCATTCTTCTACTTCTCATTTTCACTTAAAATTACCTTAGGAAAATTCTTCATTACTCTTTTTCATAATCCTCTATAATTCCCATTTGATCATCCTTGAGTTTTCTAAAAAAAATGTTTAACAAGTTAGGAGTACAATAAAAAGAAATATTGTAAAACGTTAAAGCCCCCAGCGAGGATCGAACTCGCGACCTCTCGCTTACGAAGCGAACGCACTACCACTATGCTATGGAGGCAAGTTGATGTCTACTCTCCTAAGATTTTATATTTGTCTCGTGTCTTTAGGTACTTGGTTGCTACTTTCCTAAGATTTCATATTTGTCTCGTCTCTTTAGGTACTTGGTTGCACAGGGTAGAAGTACCCAAGTACTCAACTGTAGAAGAAAGGGGAGAGAGAGAGAGAGATGTGCGGAATTGCATTGATAGTGAGTGGCATTCAAATCGATTCATCATCCACTAATAATATTATTAGCAACGACGAAGCCTCTTCATCTGCTAATGATAACCCAGTTGAGTAACTATTACCATTATTGCTATTAGTACTGCAAATACAATTTCAAGTTTTCATTTTTATCATCTGTGTGCTTTCACTTCTTCTTCTTTTCGGGGGTTTAGTTTAATTTAAGTAGTAAGTTATTATTATGCTACTTGTTACTTGGATTGAACTGCCAAAAATGGTGGTAAATGGTATGCAACAATATGTTAAACAGAAAAAGGGCTTGAAAATGAAAAACCCTTTAAAATTTAAATGCCCTAGATGTTTGTTTGAGGAATTGTTGCTTACCCAACAAAGAAAAATAAAAATTTTAAATAGGGTTTTTATGTGGACATATATTTGTGATACTGGTCTTCAGAACCCAGATACTATGCTAGATAGGTGCTAGTGTGCTTATAAAAACCCAGGAAGTCAAATTCAAACGGGCATTTTTTTGTTTTTTTTTTTGTTTTTTTTTTTTTTTTTTTTTTTGTGTTTATGGGTTCATGTGGATTATAATGGACTAAATCAAACATTATACCTAGCTATTCTTCAAGATTCTGACTTTGATGTTTGATAGTGAAGTATTAGGCAGTCTCACATACCAACCAAGGGTGTAAACTGTAAAATTGAAATAACACCTCTAGAAGTATAAGGCCAAGAAGACTTTGGTTTTGATGTTATGGTTGGTTCCCTTATGGGTTATATAGATCGAATGCACATTAGTATTGCTTAAGCTCATATGTACTACATTTGTAATAACTATATTGCGAAGAAGATTTTTCACCCTAAATTGGAATGATTTCACTATTAGCAAATATCATATGATATTTCAATATCATAACCATAGCGTATATGAAAAATTTTCTATTCGGGAATAAAATTTGACGAGGTACTGGGGAATATAAGATATAACGAAAAGATAAACGAGGGGATCAAATGATTCTAGGGGGGATTCTTCGCCTTCATGGTCTTCGACAAATGCCAAGGAATTTTACGCATACTTGTCGTGTTTAGTTAGGGGGTACTTAGTTCTGGTCTCGAATTGGTAGTGCTTGAAGATTTGGTTTTTGTTTATTTTGACCTTGATCGAATTGTTTTGAGGGGAGTGATGAATGTCTGTTTTACCTCTGCAGTTTCGTTTTACGATTAATGACTTGAAAACCGCCTTACGAAGAAGGGGTCCCAATAGCTTGGCGACCAAAAAGGTGGTCCTTGAAGTGAAGGACACATCTGATACAGAACTACTTTCGTATGTTGCGAGTGACATGGAAATAGAGCAGGAGAAATCTCACTTCCTTGCTAAGCATGACTGCAAGCCTTTGGTTGATGGAGAGAATGAGTTTGGAATGCCTCAATCCATTGCAGAGATGTACTTTATTGGTGCTGTTTTACAGTTGAGGGGAACAAAAACAGTTGTGCAGCCACTAGTTGATGCTTCTGGGAATGTCCTTATTTACAATGGTAAGGTTAATTTCATTGATAGTCTGAATAAGAAGGGCTTAAGCTATGCCAGTCAGACAAAGCCTTTAATGGTTGGGGTAGTTTACTTATCCTTCTTCTCTGACTATTTGGCAAATAGATTGCTCCACTCCTCTGCTTTTTAGGATAAGAACATTCCGCAGAAATTATATTGAGAATGAAATTGGTTAAAGAAAAGTGTCTGTGAGGATGAGTGTTAATGTGATGATATTCCAGATATCTGTTCTGATTTTTTTTCATACAAGGAACCCGCAGCCACTACTCTTTAGAGTGTGCACTGGATAAACTCTGAGTGTATGCAATAGCTTGCAAACCACACACACCAGACAGGCCAACAAGATAAATCTTGCAGATATGCTCAACAAAGAAGGGTTAGTGGGATTTGAGCCATGGTCTTTGCCATGAAATCCAACCTCAAAATCAACTATGCTACCCCTTTTAGGCCCGTGTGAGATATCTGTTCTGATTTTAGTAAAGAATGAATTGCGAAGTTTTCTCCTTAGTCCTTATTTTTTGAAAACTTTTTTCTCTTAAGATGATTGCTTCCGTCTCACTTTAATTTTTTGTTTTTGTTTGGCCTTAGTGGAATTTATTCCAATCTAAATACATGCAGTGGTATCATTATCTCATCTTGGCGATGAATATATGAATTTCTCTTGTAAATTGTGCATTCTGATTTATAGTTATCATTTTGAAGGTGAAATATTTGGCGGGATTCACATGAGCAGTGATAGCAATGATACCGAAGTTCTTATGCAATCTTTGGGGAACTGTTGTTGCTGTCAATCACATGGGAGTGGGAGCAGCTGTGGTGGAAAACCAGTTCCTGTACTTCTTTCATCAATTAAGGGGCCATGGGCTGTGATATATTGGCAGGTATCCTCTTGTGGTGGTAAGTTTCTCTTGTAGTTCCATGAGTCATGCTGCAGTTGTCTTTTTGAATATTTATTCTTCTAAAGTTTAGCATGTTTCTCCTTTGTTCCCAGAATGCCTCAAAGATTCTGTGGTTTGGCAGGGATGCATTTGGGAGAAGGAGCCTCCTGGTTCACTGGCCAACTCCAGTGGACTCTCGGTTTCTTCTGTCTTCTGTATCAGCTGCATCTTCAGCTACTCAAAGCCCTGGTATGCTATTGCTTGATTGTTGTCACACACATTGCTGCGTTATCTATTCTCCACTTTCAGAGCTTGTGCAGTTAGGGATACCATTTACTGCTTGACTTGAATATCAGCATGCAATTTTTGCTGTTTCTGTTATGGGTTGGTAACTGCAAATTATGGCCAAAAAGATCATGAGACATCTAATATTTCATATTTTATCTTAGGTCTTCCTTTTTGCCTGTATATGTATCTCAAAACAAAAAGTTCATATTTTTTGTTGCTATCTTGCTTTACATTTGGGCTTGTTGCTCATTTTTTTTGGTCTGTATAGCTCTCTGATAGAAAATAAATAAATTATATTGCTTGAGGCCTTGAGTTGTTGGCTTGTTGCCATTCATGTTCATTTGTTGCATCCTGCTGTTGGAGAAATTTGCGCAGTGTATATGTAGAGCAATAAAACGCAACTTAAAAGATAAAATAGACACACGATATTTTTAACGTGGTTCGGCCCCTATGGCCTACGTCCACGACCCTCTCATAGGGTAACATCCACTAGCTCAACATAAGCACAAGTTTTGTACGGTAAACTTGCAAACCCTCCCACATACAAGTTTTGGACGGACAAACCTGCAAACCCTTCCCATAGTGTAAACCACCCTACAAACCCGAGACCCTCTCTCAAGAGTTACAAGGAATAGTTACAACACACACACACTCATCTAATTAGGTGGATAACGTCTCCCCCTAATTAGGATCCCACTCGATCCGACATATCTCACACCTCGTGTTTGGACTACCCTACAAGACCGAGGACTTCCTTCACTCAAGGACTACAAGGAATAACCACTCACTTCCCTCACACACTACGTGTGTCTACATTGTGGAATATTGGATATAGGATATGGGATATGTTACACAGAACTTACACCTCTATTTATAGAGGCCTTCAGACTCTTGCTAGAGAACTAAAAACGTTCAAACAACTGTGGAGTTTAATGCTGTAACTCCTGAGCTCCCAAAACTGCTGCTTGAACTTGAGCGCCATTTTACTTGATCATCAATCACATATTAATGCCATCCTCCTTTTTATACTCATAACATAAGATGGTGTTATTATGCATCAATCAAGTTCCCACGGTTACAAAGCTCCAAACGTTACTTTAGCATTTTTCCATCTTTTCGTTTTCTCCTTTGTTGTTTCTTTTTTCTGTCTTCCTCAATTAATATTTCTTCTCAACTTTTCTAGATTAATCCCACATAATTGGGACATTATCCCAACACCTGCTGTGTTTTTCTCCTTCAACCATTGTGTTTCTACTGGTACTAGCTTTGGTGCTGATTATGTGTTTTTCTAGGAACTGAAATTGAATCCAACGCAAGCAATCTCAATTACTGGGAAGAGCTTCCATGTGGGGTATACAGTATCCCCATTGATGCTTCAAGAGCTGATGGGTGTCTGGTGGGTAAAGTCAGAAATCATGAATGGGTGAACTCTATTTTAAAAGAGCTAATCAAGTGGGAGAGGATGCTCATTGAACCTGAGCATGACAAGTTGAATCCTTCCCCTTGCTTGCCACTGTCAGGGGGACATGACTTGCTTTTGGGTTTTGGAGACGGTATACTATTTCACTCTTAATTTCTGAATGAAAGACTCTAATTACACAATATTTTTCTTGTGCATGTTCTATGTGATGTGTTTTTAGTAGTGGTTTTTGCATGCTATTTATGTTCTATACTTGCTTTGTTGTGGATTGATATAGGGACCTTACAGCCTTCGACTACTGCTCCTGCTCAGACAGTCTTGGATGTCTTGAGAAAGTCAATTGCACGTCGCACTATCAAAAATACTATTTATAAGGTTTTGAATTGCTATTCCTTTTGGCCTTCACCTGCTTAAAACACGTCTACCATGAATTATTTTACTTCATTTTTTTCTTTGCTCTTGACAAGCTATGCAATCTATTCATATTTCTACGATTAAGTAAGGTATATTGGGTACTTTTATATCAGACCTTCCTTTAGGTGTTCTTTCTGTTTGTTTTGTTATGAAGTAGAACTATGGTGTCGATTAGAATAACCAACAAAATTTAAACTATTCCAGTATGGAAAGGACTTAAGGCTGAAGCTATTACAAAAATTATTTTTAAAGAACACTTTCAGAGATTATTTTTCCCACTGCAACATGTATTTCTTCACTTCACCTCAGTGGTGGCTAATTCCTGTTTTCATGCAATCTGTTGGTAAAGTGCCCATGTTGGTGGAAAGCTAGGAATGATAATTTGGTAGTGTCCTTAGCTGTAAGGCTCACTGAGATTTCTAACATATCAAGATACCGTATTCTCAAACATTTATTGATTAGTGTCATGACAAATACTAACATTAGCAGTTGTCCTACCATCTCACTATAATTGAAGTTGTACGCTTCTGCATGCAGTGTGTTCTATGCACACATGAAGCATTATCTTTCTTGAAGTAATTGGAGTCTCTCTTTGAATTTGAATGTATAGGCTGCTATCGATGAAGCTGGAAAAGGGTACACGGTTCCTGTTGCTGTTCTCTTTTCTGGGGGGTTAGACTCCATGATATTAGCTGCAATACTGCATGAATGCCTAGATGCCAGATGTAAGTGTTTTTCCTTTTTAACTCTTCATTTTGATATGGTGCTTTTTTGTTTTTAATGCTCTGCTGTGAAAGTTATGAGTGCCTGATAAACTGTAACGATTTGAAGCTTTGATGGCAGATGCAATTGATCTACTAAATGTCAGTTTTGAAGGTGAAGCAGCTCCAGATAGAATCACTGCGAGAGCAGGGGTGAAGGAGCTGAAAAGAATTGCTCCTTTGAGAAAGTATGGTTATGTCAATTTCCTGTTGCTTGAGATAAAACTATGATTATTTTTTCCTTTTTAGCTTAATTTAAATTACTTATCTGCTCCTGCCTCTGTTCAATGAAACTAAAAACTAGATAAAGGTGGGTTGAAGGTGCGGGAAAAATACAAGTGCAGCACCATCACCTATGCAGGTTTAGCAATAAAAGAAATATAACCCTGTCCACGTGATCTCCCTCTCCTTATGACAAGATTCTCTGTTCCTATTTTAGACCATTCTTGAGATCTGAAAGAACGCAACCATGATCTCCCTGCACATGGACAATGCACTTGCACCTCAGATGTGCCATCGAAGACTCATCATTTTTACTCTTCCTACCTCCCAGACCCTGCCCCTTCTCACCATCATAATTTACGAAAGAGGCCAATTGCTTAGCGTGATGCCTTGCATCTGGGGATGAGCTTCTTACCTTTGAATTGGCATCTCATGAAGTATTAAATATCACATGAGATGCTGTCTATTTAGGCACTGAACACAGACTACTATCTCTTTAACATGTCACTGGAATGATTTTGCACTCACGTGTTAAATGAAGCTCTATTTTGTTTCTTTATCATAAAAATAAGGTCTTCGTATTCTGGGAATCGAGATATCTCGATGTTCGAAATACTTGAAGAAGAAAATAAAAACTTCTGGTTTGAAAAACCCTTGAGTTGTTACTTACCTGGGTACTGACTTTAGTGAGAAAAATTCACATGATTGACAATTCTAGTTCAGTTATCATACTTCTTCTGCGCTCTTTAGTTATTGATAATTGAACTTATTCCCAATATATTCATTTGTATGGCAAACACAGGTGGAGACTGGTGGAGATGGATGCTCGTCTTTCGAATCTGACCATGGAGATGAGTCATGTTACGTCGCTCATTGATCCTGCAAAAACATACATGGTACTCATGTTTTGAAGTATTGTCTTTCGCTAGAATTTTGAGGACTATTGTTGTTCAGGCGTATGCAAATCTATGTATTTCCTGGCATCTTTAGGAGTGTGCTAGATAGACTCACATTGTAGGGTGATAGCCACATCTACTTGCATGCAGGACCATCTGGGTGTTGTTTGTTTCTGTTATCTTGAAGAATCTGAAGTTTTCCTGAAGTCTATTAAAAAAGAACTTTCATAGTTGATATGTGCTCAAAGTTGATGATTTCTTTTTTTTTTTTTTTTGACCTAATTGTAAAGGACTTGAATATTGGTATAGCACTATGGTTGGCAGCTGGAGGTGATGGTTGGGTATATGAAGCAGATAGCTCTTGTCAGGATGAAGGTTGTCAGCGTTTCAGGCATAAGTCTGAAGCAAGAATACTACTAGTTGGATCTGGGGCAGATGAGCAGTGTGCTGGATATGGTAGGCATAGGACAAAATACAGAAATAGCAGGTATTCTTATGCTCTTGCTTACTACTTGCCTTCCCGAGCCTCCAAAAGAAAAAAAACCTAGTTGGAGTTGTGAATCTTTTCTTACGTACTGTAAATAGACTAAGTGAAAAAGGAAAAAAAAGAGGATAAATAGAGAGGGAGGGAAAATGGCATAGATCAAATCTCCCCAAATCTCTCTACTTGAAGTCTTGAAGAGATTTTGAATGAGATTCCTACTTTTGGATATTTTTAATTTAATCTTCTCTCTTGCTCCTGACTACTGAGTTCTCTCCAAATCTCTCCACTTGGAAGGGATTTTAAATGGGTTTATTACCGGGTCATCATCATTTTTCTCCATTTCCCTTGTGATTAGAATCTCTCTCTTCTCTCCGCCTGTTGTTAATTACTTAATTGTGCTAATGAGAAGCACCTTTGTGCCATGATCAGTTGGCTTGGGCTACACGAGGAAATGAAATTGGATGTGCAGAGGATATGGAAAAGAAATCTTGGGAGAGATGATAGATGTATAGCTGATAATGGAAAGGAGGTACTGCTACTGACATTTCACATGTAATATCTATGTCATGTCATGTTTTAACCAGCATTTACTCATTGCGTAGGCGAGATTTCCATTTTTGGATGAGGATGTTATAAGGGTTTTGCTTGGTTTTCCTTTATGGGAGATTGCCAACCTTAATCAGCCGAGTGGAACAGGTGATAAGAAGATTTTGAGAGAGGTGGGTGCCATTCTTTCTATTGATTGAATTTCTGCTGCTGCATTATTGATATTGATTCCCTCCTCCCTGTTGTTGATTTTACATCTTGTGAACAATAATGGATCGTAAACTTTTTACATGCTAATTTGTCTATGTTTCTGGGGAGTTTTTTTTTAATTGTTATTTTATTTTTTTGTTTTGTTTTCTGGCAGAGAACTTTCATTGCACATTAGAGTATTATTTTTCTTTGGATAAATTCTGGCTGTTGAGACATTGATAAAGAAATCATTTAAGTTGTGGAAAATTTTGATTTACTCACTTATGCTGTGTGACATTTCAAAGTCTGAGTCACACATCTTTGTCTTAATGGAATGCATGATTTACGTTTTTGCCTGCTTCTTATGAAGTCATGGCATGCTGCCTAGCCAAGTAACTAAACATCTATCCCAGTCAAGGTCCAGGGTGATAATGAAATTGACTTGTCCTCCAGCCTTCATTAGAGGAAAAAAGAAATTGCAAAGCTTAATTGAGTGGTAAAGTAACTGCATACGAGTAAAGACAAAGCTCCGTTAACATTGCCATATAACTGGAAAGATTGTATTTTGCCTAAAATCACTCTTTAAAACTACAAGTAGCCTATACTTGGATGGCAGATGATAGGCGGGTAACTAGGGCTGTATGTTGTATACATCAGTGTCTGCCTTGAGCCCTTGATGCTGGGTATCTGTCCACCTAACATGAAGACTTTGTGCTGTCTTCTTACTAGCGTATCATTCAAGCTCTACTAGTATTATATAGTTTGTAAATTATTGAACCCTGTTAACCTAAGGTTAACGTCTCTCATGTGTGCTTACTTATCTCTATCTCTATGTGAAGGTTGCTAGATTGCTTGGATTACATGAAGCCTCAGTTCAGCCTAAGCGAGCTATTCAGGTAGCACAATTTTCCTTTTTACCTCGACTGATTCCCTTAGCTCTGTTTAGCAACAGCCGTAGCTGTTCAGTTTAGAGGGGGATAAAACTTGCTTTAACATATACCAATCTAATTTGAGCTTTGAATAGTACCACATGTTTAGTTGCTGGGACAGGATATTTTGTGTGTGGAGCATGCTCCCGAGTACTCTTGAGACTTCCAGTATCGATAATTTAACTGGATCTCTGTTTGTGCAGTTTGGCTCCAGAATAGCGCAAGAATCCAATCGCAGGAATTTTGGTAGCAATCGTGCTGCAAACCAGGCATCTGCAGGCAGCGTAGTCTTTCACAAGTCGTCAAGCTAGAGTGCAGTGATACACAGTTTATTGACAGGTGGTATGTAATGTTTCTCGCAGCCCATCTTTCTCTGCAGTGTCTGGATGTGGCTGGAATTTCAAGTTGTGGTGCTGCAGAGTGATGGCGGGACACTTCGAGTACACGTTGACAACTTGGCAATTGATTCTCCCAGATTGGAGGCAAAATATCTTTGAATTTCCTCTTACTGCAGTTTAATTTCCATATGGCATGGAGCTATTGCAATTCTGCAGCAGTTGAATTTCAAGGGGGTGGAATATGGTCTAGCAGTGAGTCGATTATTACATTTTAGAAAAAATGTGTTTCTTTTAGATTAAAACATATGCAAACATTTTGGATAAAAGGTATTATTTTTTACCGTTTTACCTGGTCTTGCACAAAATATTCTTAATATTTCATTTCTTGAGTGCTAATGCTAAGGAGATTATGAAGCATTAGGTAATTAGGTTTTCATTTCGGAAGAGCTAATGTTCTAAAAATCAAGGAAGCGTTCCAAATGAAAATAAAATCCGAGGCCGAAAGTCCAAAGAAACTACTAAGGCAAAAATCTAAACTCTTCTCACCAAAATGCTATAGGGGAGTAGAAGATGCCTGGTATACATTTTTCACCATCGTTATAGAAAATCAAGATTCATAAAGTTCAACCAACATTATCTATAAAACTTCAAAGTTATAGTTACGAGGAATGACCATATTAAAGAAACAAAAATCCGAAGAGCATGTACTAAGAAAAATTGAAAACTCCCAAAAATTTCAACCATACAGGCATATACATAGAGATGACCATAGCTCGGGTGGGCACGCTACACTATATGACGACCATGACGTAGCCCAATTTTGACACCACACGACACAATATGGACACGACTTGCGGCACGACATGAAACCCACTTGGTGAGCCGTGCCTCCTAAAACCACAGGCATAAAGACACCACACGATCCTACCATCGCCACCTTCAAATCCTAGTAAGGGGAAGAAGATGTACTTGTTTCTTGTTGTTCCTTTAGTTAGGTCAAGACTCAACAAAAGTTGAAAACTCAAAACCTTTTCTCAAACAAAAAAGGAAAAAAACAAATTCAAAACCAAGTCAAAAGTCCTAAAAGGTCCCAAGATAAACATAAACCCCCCTGTTACATTCTTAAACCCTTGTGCCAAACAGACCAACCGTCTCTCTCTCTCTCTCTCTCTCTCTCTCAGACAAAATGGAGAGCAGTTCCAGCAGCAATGAAACTGAGGGAACGAACCAGAAACAAAAATGCCAAATGGAAAGCGGAAGAATCAGTTGCAGGAAACGCTGAAGCACTCAATGCTCTCAGAGAACTCATTTCTTGGCCTTTTCTCTATTCCCATCAAGCTCAACTCCTTCATCTCCAAGTATAAATCTCTCTCTCTCTCTCTCTCTCTCTCTCTCTCTCTCTCTCTCTCTCTCTCTCTCTCTCTTGCTTATTACTTTCATATGAATTTTGTGGGTCACTTTGTTTCTAATAATTATAATAATATCGTTTTGTTAATTTTTTATTCCAGTGGCCTCGTGGGTTGTTGCTGTATGGCCCTCCGGGTACCTGTAAGGTAAGTCCATTCTAAAATTCTGAAAAATAATTTCTTTTTGTCTTTGAAATTCATTGAGTTCTTGTTCATCTCCGAAGCTTGAATCTTTTTGATTTTTGCTTTATTGTAATTTGGGAAATGAATTCTTGCAAGTTTTTTGAATTTATTATTTCTTCAGAAGTGAAATTATGAATAATGAAGAATTGATAAAAGTTTTATCATTTGAAATTATGGAGTGGATTGGTTGGTAATTGGTATTGTGAGAATTAGGGATTGTAGAAATCTAATTGCCACAAAATGATCCCCATTTATCACGAAAGAAATATACAGAGGTCGCGCATTAGCATGATTACTTTGTGATTTCATACAGATCAGCTTACTTGTTATGGTGGATAATCATATTCTTCGTTGAGTTCACTCATACTCAGATAGGTTTGGGTGAAATATGTGATGGGGTTAGTGAAGACTGAAGACAGGCGGTCATTTTTCATTTGCTATAGTAGGATGGAAAGTGGTGCAGTGATCATTTTATTAGCTTAACATTTAAGTAGCTTTCGTTTGGGAATTGATGGAAGCTTTGATTTCTCTCCGAGATGATGGCTTCTGCCCTTATTTCTTTTGATTGTTTAGTATAAATGAGATGGTGCTATCCTGAAAGGAAACACCAACAACATGCTTTTGCTTGTGTTATGTGTCTGTCAAGTTCTTTTTTTCTTGTTCTGGCCTCATGAATGAGATAGCACATTGATATCCATAACCTATGTGGTGTTTCATTTGCATCGGCAGACAAGCTTGGTTCGTGCAGTGGTCAGGGAATGTGATGCCAAGCTAACGGTTATTAGGCTTGCCATCTTCACTTAGACCATTTAGCTGCAGTAAATTATTGTTAACTTGGGTGTTTGAAAGGAATGTATGCTTTAAGGTTACATCACTGCTCTTTGGTTATACTATGGGATCTCATTTGCACTTCTTCTGGCTGCAGTCCACATACCGTCCACAGGGCGCACGCTGGAGAAAGTGAGAAAGCCCTCCGTCAGGCCTTTTCGGAGGCATCATCTCATGCATTGTCAGGCAAGCCTTTGGTTGTCTTTATTGATGAGATTGATGCTATCTGTCCTCGTCGTGATTCGAAGTATGTGAAATTGAATATTATAAACCCTTTCTGATGAACCTAAGATGTAAAGGAGCTATATCAACTTTTATTTGTAATTTATTATCTTGCATGTAAATTGTCATTAAGTAGTAGTGTTTGTAGTCCTATCTTTTCATTTTAACTATCTTTTTATATTTGTTTTTTTAAAAGAAAAATGTTAAAACTTTTATTATATGACTTGTTCACTTTGTTAATTGCCTCATGTAAAGAGAGCTGAATTGTTTGCATGGCATGGGGGTCATGAAAGTAAAAGAAGTACCAAAAACTAAAATCAGATGGGTGGTGGCCTTTTCTCTTTCATGTAAAAAATGAAATACTTCTTCGTGGTTTGATGTCATGGTCCAATTTCATGAACGGGGTTGGACTGGGTTTCCTTAATGCAATACTTTTTCTTTGTATAGGCAATGAGAACTGAGTTAGCAATGCAATATAAAGGGTGCATCAGCTTATTTTTTAAGAAAATGTCAAATTTGATGTGCATGCTTGTAATGTTCCTACTGAGAATGGTCTTTTGTTCTTGTGCTGAAGTTCTTGATGAGGGTCCAAATATGTCAAATGCAGAAGAGAACAGGAAGCTCGTTTGACTACTCAGCTGCTTATGCTAATGGACTCAAATAGGTCTTCATCTACTGATCCTCATGTTGTTGTGGTGGCATCAACTAACAGGTTGTTCTTCACAATGATCTATGGTATTATTAAGTTGTGTACAATAAGCTTTTCCCTGCCCCGCATGTACACTTCTTAAATTTTTATTCCACCATGTAGTCTTCTTCTCCCAGCATTTTGCTACCAGTCGTTTACCAAATCTTTTGACCTGGTTATAACAATGTTCGGATCAATGCCTCTTGCTGTCATTAATTTGTGGATTTTCTCAAAAGCACTTTTCTTAATTTCTCTTGTTCCACCATGTAGCCTTCTTGTTAACAATTTCCTATCAGCCGTTTACCAAATCTTTTGAACCTGTGTTGCTCATTATATGTTAGCCTGTTAGGATGAGCACCTTTTGTTGTTGTTAAGCTGTATAAATAATATTCTTGCAACATATACATTTCTTAAACATTTCTTATTCCATTCTTGTAGCTATCCTCAGAATGAATTGCTACCACCGCGTACCACTTTCCCTTTTGGTCTTAATGATGTTAGGATTGGTCTCATTGCTTGTGGTGCGAATTGGATATAAAAGAAATCAGCAGAGCATGACAACTGACAAGTTTCTCCTCTGTACTTTAAGGGTAAAAGGAGATACTCCCTCCGTCCCTCTTATATCTTCTCATTTGACTTTTTGAGTCAAACTTTATAAATTTTGACCATTGATTTGTGAAAAATATATAAAGAATTATAAGATCAAAATACCTTTCTTAGATTCGTTTTAGATTATATTTTCACAATATCAATTTTTTTAATAGAATTATATTTGTATAATTAAAGTTATTAATGGTCAAAGTATCATCTTGGAGACTGTGCAAAGTCAAATGAGAAGATATAAGAGGGACGAAGGGAGTATTAAGGAACTAAATAAAATGCACTATGAAAATCCCATAATTTTTATTCTGTGCATCCTATAGGTGGCAATATATATATATATATATATATATATATATATATATATATATATATATATATATAGGAACTAAATAAAATGCACTATGAAAATCCCATAATTTTTATTCTGTGCATCCTATAGCCTTGGGCTAACAGCCCCTTCCCTAGTCGGGGGGGGCTCCTCGTGGGTGCCTCCCGGCGCAACAACGAACCCCGGCGCGGAAAATATATATATATATATATATATATATATATATATATATATATATATATATATATATATATATCTTCCCTGTGGCTCATTGAAGCTGAATTCTGCTTTTAACTGTCATTTGGAACTTGTATTCTGTACCTTTGAACTTCTGGGGGAAAGACAATTGTGCTTGAAGATGAGTTATGCAATAAAACTTATTCACGGGAAATGTGAATAATCATATACTTTTTCTTTGCTTGAACTATGAATTCCACTTGATGAGAATCGAGAGATTCTGTCATTCTTAATTTGGTTTACTCACTTGCTATTAGTCATTTGTACAGTTGAATTAAGGTGCATCTTTTGACCAGATTGTTTGGATTGTATCAGTAAATTCATCACGTGTTGCAACTAACACTAAGTTGCTAATTTTTGAAGGGTTGAAGCTATTGATCCAGCACTAAGAAGATCCGGACGTTTTGATACTGAAATTGAGGTCACAACTCCTACTGAGGATGAACGCCTGAAAATACTGATGGTGAGTTACAAAATATAATGTAGAACCTGCCTGGTATCCTTCCACTGGGGTAATGATAATTAAAAGATGATGATTTTGCAATAGTTGACTTGGTATATTCCAACAGAAAGCTGTTGCTCATACACGCTTCTTGTTCTGCAGCTGTATACTAGAAACCTTCAACTGGAGCCAGATGTTGACCTGCAAGCAATAGCTGCCTCATGTAATGGCTAGGTGGGGGCTGATTTGGAGGCTTTATGTCGTGAGGCAGCCTTGTCTGCTATAAAGGATGAAGGTGATTGGCACATACAAGAGGCCGACTGGAAACATGCACGGTCTGTTATTGGTCCAAGCATAACTAGAGGTGTCACTGTGGAAATCCCTAAGATTTCATGGGATGATATTGGAGGCCTAAATGACTTAAAGGTCAGTATAATCGATTTTTAAGGTTCTGGTCGGCAGGCATCAATTTCTGATGTGTAGGGTTGGTAAACATGTCGTATGGAACATGGAGAGGGCGGGGACCACAAAATTCAGTCTTTCCAAATATAATGACAACTTTGTTAACCTAATTTAAATTACTATAGTGGACAATTGAGCTGAAGCTTCAGGCACAATGTATTGCAATTTCTGTACTTAACTAAGGGACTATTTTTCGGATTGGTATGTTGACCAAAATAAGCTTCTCTGTAGGCTAGGGTGGGAGGAGCCTTGTAGGATCTACCTGAATTCTGATGAAACTCGGCTAATCTATAACTGTAAGGCTGTGTGAGGACAACGTGTCCTCCCTTGCTGTTTCTACAGCTTCGTTAATACAATTTTCTATTATTTAAACAAGGATTATTTGCCTAAAACTACCTTTGTTTAGAAAATTTTGAAAATAACTACCTTTGTTTCGCGAATTTGTCGAAAACTACCTTCTTTCTTGTTTTTTTTGCGAAAGACTACCATTTGACGGAAAATGGAGTAATGGGGTTAAGTCTGAGTGTGAACAACTTGATTTGACAATTTTACCCCTCATTTATGAACGAAAACCCCGTGCCTCTCACGTGCCTTTACATTTACCCCATCCAACCGCCATTATTATCTCTTTCCCCCTCCAGCTAACTCTCTCTCTCTCCTTGACTTCTCCCTCTTTTTCTCTCTGTCGCCATTTTTACTGAGCTCCCATTACTATCTTCTCTCTCTCCTCAACCATTTTTACTGAGCTCACACTCTCTCCTCAACATCACATTCACAACCAGCTTGCAGACCACCACTGTCCAGAACCACCTCAATACCTCACTATGCTGAGCTTTTTCCACCAAAAAAACAACAAACAAAATCAACTTAAACCCAAATTCCATAAATGAAAAAACAGGAAACCCAAAGACACCCCTAATTCCATTAATGAAGAAAACCCAGAAAATCACCCCAACTCTCAAATTCAATTAATGAAAATATCCCATAAAATCACCACAACCCGAAAACTCCATAAATGAAAAAAAAAAAACAGAAATCATCCAAACCCCAAATTTCATTAATAAAGGGGCAAATTCTCCACAAACTCATCAGCAACCTTATTAATTGAGAAGCTTTGTTGTTGATTGAGTCCTTAAATTGAGAAATGGGCCTCGTCCCATATGAGAGGATGAGTGTGGATACTGGTGGCGGGAACATTTGGGCGGAGTCAGGAGAGAGAAACCATGATTGTTTGTTGCATGCATCACTACCACCACTCCTTGCCCCCCTTTTGTCACTTTAAACTCACATATTGTGATGAATTTTGAAGGAATTGAAGAAACCCAGTAGAAATAAATTGAAGAACGTGTGAGAACGAGTGAAACTAAATTGGAAATTCTCAAAAATCAGAAATTTTGGGTGTATAAATGCAGTAGATTAGGGGTTCATAAGGAGTCTATATACACCACATGCTTTTATTAAAAAAGAATGAATAAACAAATCTGGGGCGTGGACCATGGATGGCTGAAGCTTGGTGGTGGAGCCGAGGGAAACCGGAGAGCGCAGAGTCGAGGAGAGAGAAACCGGAGACGGAGGAGAGAGAATGGGGAAATAATAGGGGAAAAAAGGGGGGGAAAATAAAAGGGGGTAAATAGAGGGTGTTGACTCAGTCAACTAACTTAAGTGAGAGGTAATATGGTATTTTACACTCAGACTTAACCCCGTTACTCTATTTTCCGTCAAATGGTAGTCTTTCGCAAAAAAAACAAGAAAGAAGGTAGTTTTCGACAAATTCGCGAAACAAAGGTAGTTATTTTCAAAATTTTCTAAACAAAGGTAGTTTTAGGCAAAAAATCCTTTAAACAAAGATAATGAATTATTTGTAGCTGTTTGCATATACCACTACACCAGGTATAAGGCTCTGTTTGGCACAACTAACTGCGAAGCTAACTTATAGCTGTTTTACTAGTTAATAGCTTATAGATGTTAGCTGATAGATTATAGTTGTGTAGCTAGGTAATTAAAATAGAGGTGTTTGGTAAAATTAGCTTGTACAAGGAGCTGATGTTTGTAAAATGACCCAAAAGACATGTTATTAATTTAACAGTACAAAAAATAAAGGGCAATCATGGAATGAAAGATTGGTGGCTAGTTTTTTCAGAAAGCTACAAGTTACTTGAAGTAGCTTTTCATAATCTACCCCATTTTTTGCATACGCAACACCACTATTTTTTCAAAATAATATTTTTAGCAGATCTTGAAATCTATAAGCTACTATGAAGGCTTACCAAACACAGAATAAATTGAAAGGTGCAGTGACAAGTTTTTGTGATATGCTGCTTCACTTAATGGGTAAAAAGGTGGGCTTTAGTGATATGATTACATTAAAATAAGAGTATTGAAGTGCTAGAAGGATTGGAACCCTGAGGGGGTAGCTCAGCTGGTAAGACCTCTGAGAAGTATTCCAGAGGTCCCAGGTTCAAGTCCCCTCAGGGCCACTAGAGGTTTTCCTTGTCGTTAACTTCAGGCCCCATGGGATTAGTCAAGCAAAGCTTGGACACCCACGTTATCTAAAAAAAAGGGTGCTAGAAGGATTGGTAAGTGTGAGATCATCATTTGGGTGAGTTGTGTTGAATGGATTTCAGGATATTAGTTTAAATTCTGATTGATGTCTTTTTGATCTATTACTTAGTCTTGGATATGCTTCATTGCAGAAGAAGCTGCAGCGGGCTGTTGAGTGGCCTATTAAACATTCTGCTGCTTTTAAAAAGATGGGTATATCTCCCTTTCGCGGGATTCTTCTGCATGGACCTCCAGGATGCTCAAAAACCACCCTTGCTAAAGCCGTAGCCCATGCTGCTCAAGCTTCCTTTTTCTTGCTAAGGTAACAGTAACATTCTGATTTCTTAATATGACATATTACTATGTGCTACTGTAACTTGAGAGGAGAGGTGGTGGAGATTTGAGCTTCCAAGGGTGTATACTGGGTCCGTAATGTGCTGTTGAAAGTGGGACAATTGCACTGCCAATAAACAACTTTAGGGAAATTCCTTTGATTGGGATTATCATTGGTTCTTCTCTGACACAGTTCTTGAGAGGGCACTTGAAACCTCCAAACTTGCCATCTTCTTGCTGTTGAGGATTTATACTATAAAAAGGGTATCATTTTGATAATCTATTTCACATAGTGGTGCAGAGTTATATTCAATGTATGTTGGAGAGGGTGAGGCTTTGTTGCGGAACACCTTCCGGAGAGCACGGCTTGCTGCACCAAGCATTTTATTCTTCGATGAAGCAGATGTCGTTGCGGCAAAAAGGTTACTACTCCTGCCCTGCCTCTTTCAGTCCTTATGGTTTTTTTTTTTTTTTCATTCTAATTTGTTAATATTCAGTAAATATGATAAATGTCCTTTAGGGATGCAAAGTGATCTTTCTGGTAGTCAAGCCTCCCTTCATGCCTTGAAAGTACAAGAATCAGTCATACACATTGTCAATCAATTTCTTTTTCTAAGTGTTCCATATACCAAGATTAAATAACACTTTCTTATCTAAAAAAAAGATATTTAAAAACAATTTTAATTGGCAAGCTAAGAGTGGTGAAAGTTCAAGTGGCAATGTTTCAGTTGGAGAGAGGCTTCTGTCAACGTTGCTGACTGAAATGGATGGTTTGGAGCAGGCAAAAGTATGTTACATATCTTCTACTATTTAATTGTTCTCAGCTACTGTGCTGAATTACTACTCCCAAAACTTTTTCCAGCACACTTCTCCTACAAGCAAGTTTACCTGGAATTTTCTTCTATTTGTTGATTTCTTCCAACTGTTGGACTAAAAATAGAGCTTCATGTTATCTTTTGCAGGGAATTCTGGTCTTGGCTGCCACCAATCGACCTCAGGCAATTGACGCTGCACTTATGCGTCCAGGGCGCTTTGATTTGGTAAATCAATTTTATCAAACAATTATGCAGAAAGATATGTGTTAGCTCTGAGCACCCCCTATATAGTAAGGCTTTGGAACGATCTAGATAATAACACGTTGAGTGAGGACTTACGCACAAAATATGATTTTCCCACCATTTCGTCAGTGTCATCAAGTTCTACCACTGGAATTATGAAGTTTACTTGTAAATATTCATTTTCCTTCTGTTGAAGCTTATGTTGCTGTGCAGGTGCTCTATGTGCCACCTCCAGATCTGGAAGGCCGATATGAGATACTGCGCGTGCATACAAGGAACATGAAACTGGGACCTGACGTTGAACTTAAACAAATAGCAAATGACACTGAGCTTTTCACAGGGGCTGAGCTGGAGGGTCTCTGTAGAGAAGCTGCAATTGTTGCTTTAAGAGAAGACATGAAGGCTACCGTTGTGTGTGATCGACATTTCCAAATGGTGAAAAGTTCTCTGAAGCCTGCATTAACAAGGGAAATAATAAGTACTCAAGTTTCATGAACAAACCATCTTCAAAGATTCATCAGGTCAACTCCAGTGTTGAACTAGCCAGCAAAAGCACGCTGAAATTCTCTGTTTCTTCAAGCACTGTCACCATTGGTCTTGTAAGCTTGTTGGCCGTTGTTGCTGCTAGGTATTTCCCCTGGCATATGGATCGGAGTGTGTCTGCAGCGGCCGCTACCTGAAAGTCATGCGAGTATATATTTCACTCTTCTTTTAACTTCAAATTTGTTCAACAAAGACATGGTGACAGCCATGAATTGCACGAAGGCAGAAAAGAAAGGCATATAAGTTATTCATTTGATTGTTGTTCTCTTGTACCAATGCAAATGGGTGATCATCTTGGTAATTTTGCTGTTGATATTGATGTTGTTGCAAAGACGCAGCCAAAAAGTGAATAGCAAGACCAGAAACCTCACAAAATTTTGCACCTTTGAGTGGTTGTATTTCTAGATTTGACACAACTAACCGATGACAAACTGGAACAAAATGAATAAGAAGGCTATTTTTATCATCTTGATCGTGAAGCAAATATAAAAAAAACTTTGTACATAGTTGAAGTTACCAATGTCCAAACCTCCAATCATGTTTGTATTTTATCCCGTGATCTTTTTTTTTTTTTTTTTTTCCTGACAAAAGCGAATACAAAGAAACATGCCTAGCTAGAGAAGGACACAAAATGACGACGTTTGCTGCCGTAGCTAGTACATGCGCCTCTTGAATCAACACCCTAGGGACTTTGCGTATCAAGCCCGCTTGCAGATGACAGACTTGGGTTTTACCATCCAAGACTATATCATGAATTTCGTGCGCCACCACTCTCTCCGCTGCCACACTTTCCCAAAGTAATAGGGAGTCAGTTCAGATGCTAAACTTCGTATACCCGGATGCTGCAACCCAATGAACCGTTTTCAACCATGCTATCCCGTGATCTTAAAGTATATAGAAATAATAGAAATTGGAAGATATTTGTAATCTAAAATAAACCGGTCAAATCATGTAAGATTTGGATTAGAGGTATTCATATCGTGTCGTGTTCAGGTTTTTTTTAATAGTTGTAGGTTAGGTTTTGCGTTGTATAGTTGTGTCGCGTCAAACCGGGACAAGGAAACTTGAAAACAAAAAGACTATTAAGTGTCAAAACATTTCACTCAAAATTCAAAAATAGAAAAAAAAGATAAGACACAATATAATGTCAAAATCAAAATTATTTTCCAAAAACACCCAAGTCCATAACTCCCCCTCCCGGTCTCCCCCAAATTAACTGAACGCTGTCACTGCTCTCTCTCTCTCTCTCTCTCTCTCTCTCTCTCTCTCTCTCTCCCCTTTGTTTTTCCTTCAACTTTGAAGTGCTGTCATTGTGAATGTGATGCCTTCAATGCCCAATTCACGTATTCGTAACCGCAACGGCGCCGTTTCCAACAATGACCCCAGGTTATTCTCTCTCCTTACTCTTACTCCGTTGTTGTTTGTTTTTTGTTTTTTTTTTGTTGTTGTTGTTTATGTTTTTTTGTTCTAATTTTGCAGGCGGCAAATGATTTTGGAGCAGAGAAAATCTCTCCCCATTGCAACTGGTACTCTCTTATCTCTCTCTTTCTTATGCACTCACTTCACCTTTTTTTGTTAAAAGAAGTATTTTGAGTTAAAATTGAAATGAAAGAATGGAACTTTTTCAGCTTTGAATTGATGGGTTGTTTACGAATTTGTATTTAATCTCTTTATTTGCCTCTGATTTTGTGATTGTAGTTGAAAAGAGGCTAGTTGATGAGGTTCGTAATCATCATACACTCATTATTGTTGGTGAAACTGGAAGTGGCAAAACTACCCGTAAGTTTATTTTTCCTTTTATTAAGACACTTTTGCAAATTTATTTGATTACTTAGATTTATTCCCAAAAACCTAAAGTTGCATTTTTTAATTTTTTTTTTTGATCATGTGTCTCCTTTTTGAAAAGGGATGAAGTTGACTGAATTTGCGTTGTGACATGAACTACTATGTTTCACAGAAATACCCCAATTTCTGTTCAAGGCGGGGTTTTGTCGTGATGGCAAAGTGGTAGGGGTTACGCAACCTAGACGTGTTGCTGCTGTTACTGTGGCCAAACGAGTGGCTGAAGAATGTGGTGTGCAATTAGGGCAAAAGGTTGGGTATTCGATTAGATTCGATGACACGACTTCGAGCTCAACGAGGATCAAGTACATGACTGATGGGTTGTTATTGAGGTATATCATTTGTTAAGTTTATAAGGATTCTTGTTGTAGTGCATTTGAGATAATATGTTGAAGTTTTTATTAGCTTTTCAGACTAGCATGTCAGATTCTTGATTCTTAAAGATGTTAGGATCATTCGCATGTACACGCGCATCATGTTGAGGATTATTTCATATTCAAAGCCTATATTTCTGGGTGAAGAAAGAAAATGAGGAACAAATGGAGAAGAAAACATGCCACCTTCTAGAGGTAGCTTAGTAATGGCCTATGTTCAGTTCATGTAAGACCATGGTTTGCATCCTTAAATAAGGGCTGCATGCAAGACCTCAATGAAAACTTTTAACATGTCCAACTTATCAAAGAAATAAAAAAAATAATAGCAAAGAACAAATGAAAACAAGATGTCAGTTGGATTAAAATTAAACTGCTTATGTAGTATAGCATGGAAGTGACTGGATCATTTCACATCTTTGAAGGTCGAGGTGCTTCTGAATGGCTCATTTTCTTACTTACTATGCCAGTTTGTTATCCAGCTTCAACTTGTAATACTGATATCAGCCTTGTGTTATGTTCAGGGAGGCATTGTTGGACCCTTACCTATCAAAGTATTCAGTTATTGTTGTTGATGAAGCTCATGAGAGGACTGTTCATACTGATGTGTTGCTGGGCTTATTGAAGAAAGTACAGAAGGCAAGATCTGAAACTGTGAACGAATCCCAAAATGCTGACAGTACAAAGACAAATGGTGATAAAAAGTTGGATAAAGCACATGGAGCTCAATTGGCCAGCCCTCTCAAGCAATGCCAGAGTGCAAAGCTTCCTCCGTTAAGGCTAATTATTATGTCTGCCAGTTTAGATGCACGTATTTTCTCTGAGTATTTTGGTGGTGCAAGGGCTGTTCATGTTCAAGGCAGACAGTTCCCTGTTGATGTATATTACACTCTGCATGCCGAGTCAGATTATGTTGATGCGGCAATAGTCACAATCTTTCAGGTAGCTACGTAGTCAACAGTCTTAGCTTTTCGCATTTTTTCATTGATCATTTCTGATAGTATGGAAAGTTATGAAGTCAGTGGAATGTTTTTTGACTAGATCTTCTTTTGGCTTGTGTGTATTTGGGATTTTGGCTTATGTTTTTATTGCGGTAGATACATGGATATCTGTTCAAAAATCCTATATTGTAACCAAAAGCATGGTGATAATATCTCTCAAGAAAGACGAATGTGAATAGTTGTTTAGGTACATGGATATTTGTTCAAGAAATCCTATATCATAACCAAAAGCATGGTGCTAATATTTCTCAACAAAGAACAATGTGAATAGTTAGTTCTTTCTTCTTATTTTTATTTTTAGTTATTCATTTTCTGTCCATCAAAGCTTGCTAGACACTTGCTCTGAAGTTTGCCAATTTCATATCAATAGTCTTGAATCCTTTCATTCTGCTGTTGGTTGTCAGATCCTATATTGATTCCATTGGTTCATATGTAAGATCAGTATATCAAAGTTTTACAGCTCTACCTTTCATGCTTTGGTGGACTTTGACTGTGCTGATTCCCACTTTGTTTGTCCGTCAATAAAGAATGAAGCCTCATATGATCGTATCTTTTTTTTAATGTTTTGTTTTTTTATGTTGCTGTTCATTTTGATGTTACTAATACTATTTCATCTCTTTGCTTTCTCAGATTCATCTAGAGGAGGCTCCTGGTGATGTACTTGTATTTTTGACTGGTCAAGAAGAGATTGAAGCTGTTGAGGGGCTTGTGAAAGAGAAACTGCAACAGTTACCTGAGGACAAGCAAAACCTTTTGACTGTTCCTATTTATGCCTCTCTTCCCTCAGAACAGCAAATGAAAGCCTTCATGCCTGCACCAACTGGATGTCGTAAGGTATATTATGTTCTCTTATTGATTTTCTTTCACGGTTTTATGCTTGAAACATGTTTAAAGAGATTTAGATAAATATAGAAATATTCCCCTTTTTTGCTCGATTTACTTCTTCTCATACTAATGCATGTATGGTTCTCTTAGTGTTATAAGTGAAGACTGTAGATGAACTTGTCCTGAGTTTGATTGAATCAGGCATTATTATGTGTGTGAGAGAATTGATATGCAATCTTGCCTAGTCAAGTGAAATATATTTGACTATAGCTGGTTAATCTTGTCTTCAGAGCTTCAGCTGTGAGGTGTTTCATTTCACTGTAACTGACATAGTCTAGTGCAGGGTTCTTTTTTCATGTTCTCTCTATTTTTGTTTGTTTTTTTTTGTTTTTTGTTTTTCTTTTTTTTTTTTTGGGGGGGGGGGGGGCTTATTATGTTGGGACTGTCTTGAGCGCTGGATTGATATGGTCGTGAGAACACCTTCAAATGACCGTCACATATCTAAATGCTTTCTTGTAAACTGTAATTTTGTCCAGAAGTTGAGTCACAATTGTTTGGTGTCCAAGAAGCTTAAAGATCCTTTATATCTGGTTAACTCAAGTTTCGCTAATTACTGTTTTAGAATGTATTCCCTGTATGTTGAAACACACTTCTGAGGTATAATGTATGTACTCACACACTTGCCTATTGTTGAAACACCTGATTTGATTCGAGTCTTGTTAGGTAATATTGGCAACAAATATTGCTGAGACATCGGTGACAATACCAGGAATTAAGTACGTTGTGGATCCTGGAGTCGTGAAAGCACGCCACTATAATCCACGTACAGGGATAGAATCATTAAATATTATTCCTACTTCGAAAGCACAGGCTCTTCAAAGAAGGTAAATATTTAATATAACATCGAAATCTATTTAAACTGTGTTTATGTGCTTATCTCTTATGGTGTGCTCTGTGAGAGGCAGTAACTTTTGCTATAAAACCTACTCACTTGCTGGCCATCAGCCTTTTCTCTTGTTTTTTTCTGGATTCCTTAGGAGTTATTGTTTTTCTAGGGGGATTTCCAAGCTTCTTGTTTTTATGCTTAATGAACTTGATTTACCTTAGCTCAATGACAAACAACGAATTCTTGGTGCTCTTTGTGTGGTTTTTTAAACTATCTTCTTTGGTTTGTTCTATTATGCCTGAAGGAGATCAAAGAGTCCTGGACTAGTTTTTTGTTTTCACCCAATCAAGAATTGAGTCAATTCAATTGACATTTAGGATTTGCTTGGCTTTTGTTTAGGCTATTTGGTTTTGTAAAATGTGCTTGTTAAAGTCTTGAAGATCATCTATCGAGTATTTGTTGTTTCATTTATAGTTGATTTACAGAAATGATCCATATTATGATTCTGGCAAGTTAAATTTCTTCTTTGCTTAATGTAAAAGAAAAGGAATGAAGTGTTAAATTAGTGGTTTAGTTGATAGCTATATGTATGAATATACTTTCTTTCAGTGGACGAGCAGGACGTGAAGGGCCAGGAAAATGTTTTCGCCTTTACCCAGAGAACGAATTTGAGAAACTTGCAGACTCAACTGTGCCAGAAATCAAGCGATGCAACCTCTCTAATGTCATTTTACAGCTCAAGGCTCTAGGTGTTGATGACATTATTGGCTTTGACTTCATGGAGAAACCTTCACGGTAAGAAAAAACTATGATTAATTAATGGGTGAAGTAATACAGTTTGTGGATGATACAATGTCTTGTTATTTAGGGTTTTCTTATCTCTCTTTGGGCCAAAGAAATAGTCTTTTAGGATTCAGAGTTGAGCAACTTAGTCCTAGAACTATCAAAACATTTTAATTAAGGTAACAGGTCTATGCTGAATTTCTCTTGTAGATGGGGCTGAGGAAACATAGTCATGCTTTAGTTCTCAACTTTATATTCCAAATTCTTGTTACATATACTTTACATACACTACACTATACAGAAATATGGAACCAAGTATACGGATCATAAATGTTTGAATGTCACTGATTGGTCCTTTTACTACATCCCCTGTGTGTATGGCTATTACCTGTTTTCTTATCTGTTGTGAAGGTTTACATGATATTGTGGAGATCTTCTGCTTATATCTGTTGTTTCTTTGCCAAAGAAGTACTGCTATCAGCATTGTCTTGCTACTTGTTGTAATTGGCAATTCTTTCTGTGTGTTTGTCTGTGGAATTGTCGAGTTTTGTGGTTTTTTGACAGTCTCTTCAAATTTGAGCAGAATGGGTATTGTGAAGTCCCTGGAAGAATTATTCTTACTTGGTGCTCTAACAGAGGATTATAAACTCTCCGATCCTACTGGGAACCAGATGGCTAGGCTTCCATTAGACCCTATTTTCTCGAAGGCTCTTATCTTAGCTAGTCAATTCAACTGCTTGGAGGAAATGCTGATCGCTGTTGCAATGCTGTCTGTTGAATCAATTTTCTATACACCACGTGAAAAGCAAGAAGAGGTATGCATGTTGAAGACACCAGTCTAAATTGTAATTGTTTTCATTGAGCTGTATATGTACTTCAGTGCACAGAATGATTTGCTTTATGTGACTGATTATGTGCCTGTTCCTTTAATCTTGTCAGCTGACTTTGGTAGCAATGCGTATCTATGATTGTGGTTATAGCAATCTTAGCTTAGTCTATGACTTTACTAGACCTCAAAAAGCAACTACTGTCCAGTTGTACATAACCTTGCCCCTGTAGCCGCAGATACAGAGAGAATGTTTCTGAACCCAGACCAGACATGCAACTGAAGTACTGAACACATTTTGGCTGCTAAATATGTAGATTATATAAAAAGCTGTTTATTTAATGAGCGGAACCTGTCAAATTACTAAATTGTTTTTATCTTCATGTTATTTTCTTGGTTTTGCCTGGTTCCAGTGGATGTAATTCTTCGGTGTTAAGAACTTATATTAAAATGATTTCCTATTTGACCTTTCCTTCTGTATCCAGTCAGCAGCTGCAATAAAACGCGTCTCGAGTCCAGAAGGAGACCACATCACGTACATTAATGTGTACAGGTCTTTCAATGATTTCTTGGAGAAAGGCAATATGGGTAGCAGCAAGGAGAAAACTCTCAAGAATATGAGGAAGTGGTGCAAAGAAAATTTTGTTAATGGTCGATCCTTAAGACATGCTCGTGATGTGCATAGGTGAGAGGGGGGAAATATGTGAACTGCTAATCATAATGTACTAGACTACTGTTTCTTTTTTTTTTTCTTCCTGTTTTTAAATTTGTGGTGTGAGTCATGAATGATCATTGTTATTTAACTTGTGTCATGTGTCATCCATAGATGCTCCTGAACAACTTTCAAAACTTGTGAAAATCTCAAAACTTCTTTTTCTGCCCATAGATAAAACATAAAAGCATGTTTGTATATTCCTCATTTTGGTGTGAGAAAGAGAAGGATACTACCTACAGTGCTGGGATGTCCTTAGTTCTCTTTCTCAACCTGATCTCCTTTCTAGTAAAGAATCATCTTGTGATAGTGATGCCTGAAACCCTTATGGAGATCATCGTCGGTGTGTACTATCTCCATTTCTACTATGTGTGCTTCTAAAGTGTGCTATGTTATCTCTTGCAGCCAAATTCGAGGCCATGTTGAACAAATGGGTCTTCGTATTGCTTCATGTGGAGAAGATATGCTTCTGTTTCGCAGATGCCTCGCTGCTTCCTTTTTCATGAATGCTGCTTCAAGACAGCCTGATGGAACGTACAGGTATATGTTGATTGTAACTAATTTATTTTAGTAGCTTGATTCACTAACTCCTGTTGAGAGTCCACTCTTTCAATAAATAGCTCCACGTCTTTCTTCTTCTTTCTTTTCTTATTTATAAAGTGCCTTACCTCAATTCAATACGCTTAAAAACCAAAGTTCATTACATCTATGGAGCTGGCGCATTCATACAGCACTTTGTTGAGGTTCAAAGTTCCCAAGGAGCCGAACCTCATCACATCCTATAAGCCAATAGCACAATAAAGATGAGAAAATTTCAGAGGTATACCAAGGTTTAGTGAAAGCACACTTAGGTATGGCGACGTACACTGAGGTACTATTTTGGAAAGTTGACCAATTCATGATTCCCGTGACCTGATTAGTATACATTGGGTTGGAAGGGACAAAGTCCTCATAAGCCAATGGATTCAAAAGGTGTTTCTTCATCTTAATGACCATGAAGGAGGGGTATGGGTATGTAGAGGGGTGCGGACCACTAGGGTTGACAGGGCACATTTTGAATTTTGAAGGCCTCCTCTAGACGTGTTTCATGAGTTGCAGTTTACTTAAAAAGAGTGTCTCTTTCTGACACATCATTACACCTTAGTGTGTTTTCGCTAAACATTCATAAATACCTCAGTGATATTTTCGCAAAAAAGGGAAAATTATTTGCAACATGAACATCTAGCTAACCCTAGCTCAGCTGGTAGACCTCTAAGAAGCATTCCAGAGGTCCCAAGTTCGAGTCACCTCAGGGCCACTGGAGGTTTTCATGGTCGTTAACTTCAGGGCCCATGGGATTAGTCAAGCAAAGCTTGGACACCCATGTGATTTAAAAAAAAAAAAAATGTAGCTCTTGCTAAGCTGCAGATGTAAGCATAGAGAAACCAATCCATGCCTAAATACTGTACATTAAACGCCATCAAGAGTAATCGCCACCAATGCAATACCGTCGATATTACACCCTTATCCACACCTATATGCGCCCAATCTTCAACTCCTTCCCCAAACAAATTTTCTTCTAGAAAGAAGGCTTGCTAGGATGTTGCTTTCTCAATGCACCCCACCAGTGTATTTATTTGTCTTAAACTTGAATTTCATTATAATTTATGCTCTTGTATTCTTAGGGCAACTCCATTTGCGTAGTTGCAACATGCAACATTTACATAATTTAACTTATTTATTCCATATATCTTCTCTTCATCATTTACATCTATTTGTATAGGGCTTTGGCGAGCAGTCAGCATGTGTATATTCACCCTACTTCAGTATTATGCCGGGCGAAACCAGACTGCATAATATTCAATGAACTAGTCCAAACTAACAAGATTTATATCCGCAACGTTACTAGAATCGATCCGTTGTGGTTAGCAGAGCTGGCTCCCCATTTCTATGCCACACAAGACTAACATTTTTGCAACTTCTATGAAGAGGTAAGAACCGTAATTCTTTTATCACATTTGAGTTTTTGAAAAGTTGGTGTTATGCATAGTTCTAAACTCTAGATGCTAATTCTTCATCGAGCATTTCATTGACAGGAATAATTGTATTTAAAGGTTAAAACCTTTGATTTCTTGGGTTACTAGTTTACTACACGTCTACACATAGTTGTTGCTCCCATTCAAGCACGACATATTAGGTTGTCCGTGGTTTTGAGTTCACAACATATCAGGGTGTCCTTTTTTTTTTTTTTTTTTTGAAAAGGCAAGAAATCCGGCCATTAATGGCCAAAGAGTACTACGACTCCATGGTAACAACACACCAGAACCATAAAAAAGAACAATAAATTGTCAAATAAAAATAAAAACCGATGATGGATGATTAGCCTTGACCGCTACTTCTTCAATCCTGCAAACGAACCAGTCACGGTGAGGACCAACATCATACACTTCGATCATCCACCGCTAGGACCACCACCAGCTTCACCAACGGTAAGGTGGCTGGAGGTCGATAAAGAAAGCAGTCTACATCCAAACATCAAAAACCAAAGGGCGGTTCAGCCCAGATTCAATTGCTTCTTTTTTTCTCTTTTTTTTTTTCCTATATGGTTTTCAGATCTGGAATCTGCAAAAAGCCCCTTTAGGCTTAATAACACAAATAATCTTTTAAAATGCCTTCTTTAGGCTTAAAAAATAAAAGTCAAAAATAAAATTAAAAAATCAAAAATCCATTCTTACGGCTTGCTCGGCCTGAGAAATGGAATGATTCTGTGAAAATTTCTTTGAAAATTGCATTTTCAATGCTGTAAGGAAAATATACAAAGGATAGAGGGGGCGGCTGAGCCCTATAATATACAAGGATTTTTTGTTTTTTTTTTTAGGACTTTAGGGTTTTCAGATTTGTAAGGCCAAAAACCCAAAAACTAAGATTTTCTGTTCAGACCAAAATTACAACATAAAACACAAGAATCGGAGATGGAGGCTGCACAAAAGGTGGTACGACTATGATGAACTCCAGATCTAGAACCCAAAAGTTCAAAACATGAGTAGTCACTGAACCATCAATTTACCACTCAAGCAAAATGAAAAAGGGTTAAAAAAGATGGTCAAAGAGAGGTGACTACCGGCCCATGAAGCTGAGGGTTTAGTTTTTTGTTTTTTTTTTTTTCTCTACTTACTCTCCCATGCTTTCTGAGAGAGATGGATTCTACATTTCTACCCGTTGCAAAATTTTGGGCTGTAGTTTATTTGGGGAAAGGGGCTTCTCTTCCTTATTTTTCTTCTTGCCTTACTTTCTCTTTCTTTTTTCCTTACTTTCTCTCTCTTCTTTGCCAAGAGACTAAAGAGAATTCTAGAGAGAAGGCAGAGCCCTTCTCTCTAGAATTTCCAGCATTTATTTATGATGGGTTCAGCTGTTGACTGGCCTTTTATATCAGGGTGTCCTTGGTTTTGAGTTTAAGGAGCTTTCCCATTTAAATCTGTTCATTGAAAACTTATGCCTGAAGATGCTTAGATCACATCATGAATGCAGTCGAGATGATTGACTGAATCACTCTGAACGTATCTAGGCTTAATTAGGTGGCGGAAGGTGATAAATTAGAAAAAGGTTCCTGTTGCTATTTATAATTGTTTGACATCCCTAAGCTTCCTGGAAAAGAATTGCTGGCAGTAAGCCATTAACACTTAAAATGTGCCTGCAGTGTCTCTGATGTTAACGCTTAGATAATGAAATTCTTCTTCACTGAAAACGACAAGTAGGATAAGTATGAGATCAAGATTTGTTTATATTGCTCAACTCTTCAATCAGTTTGTTAAGCTGCATTCAATTCTTTATTATAGTGGATATTAAACATTGCCTACATGTTTGTTCCTGATTTTTTCCTCTACAGAGAAGCATTAAAATGTGTGTATTGTGCACTACTCAACTACCAGCCTACTGGGAATTATTGTTCAATCGTGAATTGGATGCACTTGTGGGCTCCTACAAGTCTACGACCCAAGCACCAAAGCTGGCACCATTCATGTTGGGTCTTAATTGAAATTCCAAACTAAATTGCCTGTGGAAGTCCTTCGGGTTGTCCGATGGAGCAGTGATAGACTGACAGGGGAGCGGAGCGGCATTTTGGTATCTCCTTCAGATAGCATCTCGTGAATCTTCGATGATAAATGGCTGGAGAAAAAAGGGTATATAAGATGTTGATTGTTCAGGCATTCACCTGGATTTTGGCCAGGAAGCCGTAAAAGCTTATCGCTATTCTATCTGTGCTGTCGCGCTAGGTGACGTGTCTGATAAGAAATTTGAAAGGCATACTATGACGTGATTATAATGTTATAGTGTTTTCATAAAAATTGGTGTATCTTCTCTTATAGTCATCATGTAAGTTGTAATCATTTAGTTAGATTCCAAAATCAATGATGGGAGATATATTGAAGATATTGGGGTTATGACTGGTGGATATATAGAGGATCCAGATAAAAATGTCACCTGATAGAGCTAATTGGAATGTCCATCCCGTTGCATCGTGGAAAGGAATCCTTGAACCAACAAAAACAAGAAACATGGCCATTGCGTTGGGACCCTTGTCAAGTGTTTTTATAGCTGCGTGAATCTAAAGATGTTGATGCGTGTGTAGTGTAGACTTGTAGGCTGTGACTATTGAGTAGTACGTGGAGCCTTACCTTGAGACTGCAATTTGTACCCCCCTAATCAAAATGGGATACGTAAGTAGTTAAGCACTTGCAAAGTGGCAATGAAAGATGGTTTTCTTTTTTCTGATTTTTTTTTCTTTTACAAGTGCTTATGTGTCCTATGTGAGTCAACTATAGGAAGGTTATGTTTTATTGTCATCTCCATGCATAAAATTTCATTATGTTTCTTTGTGTTTTGTGTTTCAATTTTTTTTCCCCTCTTATTAGGTTTCGTACTACATCGTATTATGGTTTTCATTTGTATCATATTTTGTTCATTTTACAATTTGTTCCACTCCTCACTGCAAATTCTGTTTTGATTTCTTTTGTTCCGCATGGTTCTATTGAGAATAACATGACGTAAATTTACCAACATAAATGGAGGTACAAAAAATTCGAATACCTAGTCCAATTTCTCCTTGTTTTTCGACTTTTTTTTTTAAAAATAAGTTGATTCATTAACTAAAAAGTCACAAAAGTCTACAGAATTCAAAACACTTATTCCTTAAAAAACTAAAATCCAACAATTTACATACCCATCATTATATTGTTGTCTTATATTGCACTTTTTCTTGAGACAATCCATCAAATCCTTCCGCCTTTTTTTTTCACTTTTCTAAAAATGTATAAAAGTCGTCAACACAAATTAAAATCTAACCTAAGTAATCCTTTTTGGGTGCTAGTCTAACCTAAGTATCATGTCCACCATTTTCAGTGGAGGCAAAAACTTTAGTACCTTCTGACTTTGGAATCTATCTATCTATAACTCCTTACTAAAACAAGCCGTCCTTATCCACGTGGCAGCTTGTGATAAAATATTTTCCCGCCCAAAGTGCCCTCCCTTTGTCTGGGTACGCCTGATTTATTCTTTCATATATATATATATATATATATATATATATATATATATATTTCCTTCCTGTAGAAGACTCGCGAACATGCCAGCAGTCCAGCACTGCCCAGCAGCTTGCCTTGGAATTGAAACTTGAAAGCCTAGCACACAGTTCACTAGGACAACTTTATTTCTTCTAGGAGACTGAAAAGCCTTGGTATCGCTGAACCTCTTTTTTTCTCTCCTCCAAATTAAATCCCTGTCCATGTTTCTCTCTCCTCCTCTCCCTCTGCCTAATTCACTTCCCAATTCCCATCCCGGCAGTCCTTACCATGTTTGGCTTGGCGGAGAACGTTCGTACTGAAATCATGGTTTTCTCTTTCGCTCAAGCCTTTGTTAATGTTTTTTTCATTTTTTATTTGATGATGCATAAATCTAGATGGATGGTTTTCTCATTTCAAGAGAAAATGTTGCAAACAATTATTACTACTAACCAGGTAAATAGCCCTAAACCTGTCAATTTTGAATTAGGTAATAGGTTGTATAAGCAGGATTGTTGGTGATTTTGACGTAATTAACTTAAATATAGATAGATTCCAGGCTCAATGCAAAAGTCTGATGAGTCTCTAAACCAAACAATTATTACTAACCAGTTTCGTAATTTCCAAGTTTTATGTCAGCTCTTATTATTTGTATACTTTTCATATGCACTCCTTAATTCTGTAATCTTTGGAGTATGATATATAAAATAAATTAACAAAAAAAAAAAGAAAAGATTTATGTAATGGGCTAATACGAGAATTTAGCTAGTTTAGATAATAAAAAAAAAAAACTAAATTAGATTACTAAGAAATTTGAGTTAGAAATTTCACATTGAGTCTAGAAGTGAAGAGTTCCAATTGAATTTGTTAGGAGCAAACCACAAGGCTAAGTAAAAGTTTAACCGACTCTATTCCATATAAAGCCAATATGACTCTCTCCTCGTTCTCACGCTCAAACCCTCACTCCATTTGCTCTGCCTCTAAACCCCACGACACCACCATCACCATGACTCTCTTTCACGTCTCACCACCATCTACTTCACTTCTCTCCCTCTCTTAAAACTTTACTGCCGGTGTTGCTAGTTTGCTGGTGAAGGTCGAAGTTTTCTCTCTCCTCTCAGTTCTGCATCACGCGAGGCTTTCTCTGTACTCTGTTCTGTTTTTGCGTGTTGCTGTTGCTGTTGTGTGCCATGGATTCCGGCGAGTCAAGCACCCAAACACCGCCTAGTCGCCACCCAAGTCCTTGCCCAATTCAGTCAATTCGTTGGTTTGTGCCCTGAAACCCTAACACCTAAATTAATTTGGGTCTTTGGTAATTTAAATTCTGATTTGGGTGTTTAGTTACTCAATTCTGTTTATATACGTATTAACTAGATGTTTGATGACTCAATTGGAGAGGTTATGATGCGTAACTGCTTTGGAGCTCGAATTAGAGGTAACTTATATCTATTTCGTATGGTCCTTTTTAGATTTATTTTGAGTATACTACGTGTATGGGTAATTGAATTGATTTGACCATAAATTATTGTATAGTAGCTATCTGTGTAAGTTCCAGCTAGTATTATAGTGATACTAATGTTAAGTGTGAGTAGGTAAATTAGTGTTGTTTATTGACCTAGAAACATGTATCTGTTGCTAATAGGTAGGTAATTTTCATGCTTAATATGCTTAGGAGGAAGAAAGTAAATTGTTGGCTATTAGTTAAAATATCTGAAATCTGAATACATGCTGTCCAGAATACTATAGTTGGATTAGAGTATCTGGAACCTAAATACATGCTGCCTAGAATACTATAGTTGGTGTATGGAAAGATATAAGTCTAGGTGATGATAAGGTGTGAGCAAATATGTTTTTCTTTTCTTAGTTTTATTTGCATCTTAAATCTAATAGTAAATTATGACAAAATAGTAATTGCTTGAATTGAGAGCTTATTTACGCAAGCAAAGAGAGAACATGAGCTATTGTGGTTCTTGTAGATGTACTGACATGATAGTTATTGTCTGTATTACATGAAGTCATGTGAGTAAACAAATGGTTGCTATTTAGTTATCTTTTACTGAGATTTGCCTTGCTGGTATATATGTACATAGTCTGGGATGTAGTAGATTAGGACAAATGATTGAGGATGGCAAGTTATCGTCCTATGATGTGTATTTATACAAGTTATATGTAAATGAGAATGATCATGTTAAGACTCTAGTTTACAAGTTAAAGTGTGTAGGTTTGCTATGAGGTATTAGACCAATTGTTTACATGTTTGAGCTATTTCTGCTATGTTGTGATATACAAGTAAAGAAGTGAATCAAGAGAAAGAAAAGGAATGAGAATGTATTCCTATGCTACGAGCTATGAATGTTATGAACAAGTATATGACGTATTTTGTAAACGTCATAAGAGATAAAGGACAGAAACGTTAATAAAAGCTACTAATCATTTAAAGTGGAAGATGACACCTTGTAGTTTAGGAACTTTTGGGTAACAACAGTTCGGGAGACGTCCCATAGGAGTTTTGAACTGGACCCAGATGTGGCTATTGACCCCCAGATGTGGTCAACAGTTCCGATGAGTCCCCAGATGTGGCTAAGCGACACCCAGATGTGGTCGGATGGTTTTAAATCCCCCCAGATGTGGCAGCCCTAGGATTCTAACCTCCCTTGTGCCAAGTTAAAAGTGTGAAGCTACCAAACTAAAGTTAAAGAAGAACCATTGAGCTAACAAGAGTATAAGACACGAGAAAGATGGAAATGACAAGCTATTTATGTTTCCTGGGTGGTTCTTCTTGTTGCTTTCTTTAGTGTGAATGTCGTTACCTAGATAAAGCATATAGATTAGAACTAATGGTTGTTTATGTTTTATATACTGTAAGTGTAATGAGTTACAATTTAGGTGGGATTCATGTGAGTGTTTTATGTGAGTTATGCATATACGTGTATATCTTGAACTGAATTTAAGATGGTCTTTACGTGATTGATGTGAGTTACTCAGTTCACGCTGACCCGTTTTCGGGCTGTCACCCACGATGTGAATCGTGTATTTCCCTGGTGACTGATTATTTGTATGCAAGTTGTTTTGTGGTGAGGACGCTCCAGATAATAGCCGGATAGAGTCTTGGTAAGAAGAGCTTGCTTTTAGATTTAAATTATGTTTCTAGTTTACTGATTAAATGTAATAAATAGACCATTATAGTAATTCACCAAATTATTACGAGAAGTCAGTTGAAGAGCCTTACACTCATTCGTATGAGTGAGTGTGGCGGTAGCACCCGAATTTGATTAGAGTCTTCCGCTGGGTTGGTTAGATTTTGTTTTTAATATTTTGTTTAAGCAGGTTTTGTGTAGTCGATAACTTGGGATGCCTATTTACAAAGGGAGCTCTGCCGAAATTTTGGCTCGAGTTTTATCTATTTTTATTTATTTATTTTAGTAGAAAATTCGGGGTGTTACAGCTACCAAGTACACTTTCTCCATGTCTGTATCTTTTTTTTTTTTTTTTTTTATTGCTTTGGCTGTGTTTTCCTGTGAATGGTTTATGCTCTGCTTATTTGTTTTATCTTTTTTTTTGTGGCTGAGATGCAACAAGATACCGGAGCAAAGGGGATTGACTAGCACTCGACGGCAAAAGATTCTGAACGGCAGAATTTCGGTAATGCAGTTCTTTTCTTTCAATTCGAGTATGTGTGATTTTGTGAATTTGTGTGCTTTGGTTGTCATGGGAATGTTTTGACCGTGGTTTGCGATAGACTTAAGTGTACAAGTTGTTGATTCTGAACCCACAATGAAAGTTTCTCTTCATCGTGTTCTGCTTTTCTGATTGTAAGTTCATTTTTCTGTAAGTGGAAAAGAAATCAGATATTACTTGATTGAAAGTTCATTTTTCTGTAAGTTATATTAACTGTGTTTCTTGTGAAACTTAATGGATTGCCGCAATGTTGGGGCTCATAAATTCATTTTGTTTGCATTATGTGTGATCTAATATCTGTGAATGCGAGTCAATCTTCCCCTCCACCCCCTTCTTGGCCAAGCTTATCTGTTGGTGTCTTAGTGAAGTGGAGCTATTTGTTCAAATTTTCAATGCTGGGATGGGAAAAGTTATATATAAAATATACTCTATAAAAGAAAATTTATAGGCATGCTAAAAAGATGTAGAAATAGAGGGTTGGTCAGTATAACTTCCCGTTGATGTGGTTGTTCATGACACTACTCTTGAATACTCTTTTCTACCCTCCTCTAATAGTGTAAAAAAAAAAAAAAAGGGAAGGTAACTATGTCTATCTTTGCATTCAGTGTTTACAAAGAGATATCATCAGCTGACCACCTTCCCTTCCCCCTTGCTAATAAGCTGGAATTATAATGTTTTTTACTCACAAATCGTTCTGCTCCATTTTCATTTGGGTCCTAATAATCTTTCTTGCCTTCATTTCTTAGTGCCATTGTGCTGAATTTTACTTCTTATTCTTCAATCGTCTTACTTCCTCATTGTTGTCGGTTTATGCTTATAAAGTTTTTTGTAAAAATCAGTAGTTTCTGATTTCTTCCATTCTGTAATTTGAATTTTGTGTCTTCTTCAGTTTCTGGCTTTATCTTGTGTAAGGTTTGTATATCACTACTCTAATTGCTTTAGTTACAGTTGTGCTTTATTCCCTTTTGGTGCAATTGCTTTAATTTCCTTGGCCTTATTTCCTTTCCAATTGTTTAATCAGGCAATCTGACATTACTAAGTTGGCCATTATTCAAAGAGTTTCAACTCTTTACTACTTCCTGCTTTACAATCGAACAGCTCTGACTTGAAGGACCTCAGAATTGAACAGCCTGTGGCGGTGTGGTCTTCTTCTATGGGAGTGTTGTGTTCAGGATTTGATTAATGTGATGTGTTTTGGGATTATATTGTACACTTTCTGTTTCGTTGTACACAATATCTTGGTCAATTATTGTGGATACATATTTATATTGATAGTAAGATCAATAAAAAAAGAGCCTCATAAAGAAAGGGCGGAGAACTGTTTAATATTGCACTAAAAAAACTTTGTTCTATTGGGTAAGAGAACAGAGAAGTGCTACAAAGATAGATTTGGTTCGAAGCATCGTCTTTCAACAATTGAAATACAGACTACCAGTAATGGGAACGTTCCTTTATAAGCCTAGTCGAGGATATTTTATGGTCCTCCCACGTCTACATATATTAATAATGCTCATCACAATTATAGTGTGACAATCTTATAGAAGACTTATTAAACGTTCCTATTGTGCATACTTTATATAACATACTTCATAATTTTTTTTTGATGGAACATACTTCATACTCCCATCAATCATTATTGGCAGATATATGAGATGTAGGTTTTTTTTTTCCTTTTCCCATTAATCCAACAAACTTCTAAAATTTGATATTTATAAACATAACAATTCTTTGTCCTTTTTGTCTAAATATTTAAAGTTTAGACAAATATGTGGCAAAACTATAAATTATTCACTAAAAAATATTTTAAAAAAATCAATAGGTTACTTTTATAAAAATCGTTTATCGCACGGGTACTAAACTAGTATAATAGACTAAAGCAAAAGGACTTATAAAACTGTCAGCACTTTTTATTCATTGTGAAGTTGTCGATAGTTATCGCACTTTGGATCTCAGGTCAAACGGAAACAACCTCTCTGTGAGGCTCTGTTCTCATAGAGATAAAATTGCGTACAACCGACCCCTCCTTATCCTGCCTAAACGGAAGCCTTTTTGAAGACATTGGATAATGTTAATGTTAATGTTAAATGTAGTCTAACCTAAGTATCTCATACCAACTTTTTTTTTCATGAAGTTGGTATAATTGTATATTTGTGTCATACTCGTTTGTATAAGAGCTCAACCACGTAGCTCCTAATCTCCTACCGACGTGATTCGAAACCAAAATTACAAGTTTATGATAAATCCTTACAAAAAAAAATTTGCAACTTTTTTTTTTTTTTCAATTTCCACCGTATCCTGTCCGACATATTTTCCTGTTGACAGCATGTGACGTGACAGCCAGTCCCTCTACTTCCCTACTGTTACCATATCTATCTGATTACTAGTATCATATTTCATACTTTCTCTCTCTCGTCCTCAATCCTCATTCACCCAACAGTTACTACCATCAGGTTCTAGTTGCTCTTTTCCATCCTCCCTTTTTCATTTCTCCATTTTTCTTCCTTTCCCAATAATAATTTTTCTCCACCCACTAACTTTAATTATTTCATACTAATAAAGACAAATTCCCCCAATTTAAAAAAATCCCATTTCATATCTTTCCCAAATAGTACAGGCATCTCCTTTCCCTTGTCTTACAACGCTCTTTTGCTTAGCTTACACTTTCTCTCACTAGCTTCATTCCATTTCAGATCTGCTCCGAAGTACTCAGGTACCTTATTTCTCACTCCCTTTTATCTGATTTTGTTGTTTTTATCTACCTTGTTAAAATCTGTCAAATGGGCTTACTTTGAATTGATGTAAAGGTCCAATTTTTCTGCTCTTTTTTGCTTTGATTGTAGCTGCTTGTTCTTTTAATATGCTGGTTGTTGATGGGTATGTTTTAGTTTGTAATTTGGGCTTGAGTAAATCATAAGATCAACATTTTAAGAGGGTATTGCTTCTTTTCTTTGGTGAGTGATGATTTTTGTTGCATTGCTTTTGGATTTGTGCATGGTGATTGGTGGAGCCTCTTGCTTGTTTGGGAGAAGGAAATGGAGAGTGATGTGGGAAGGAAAGGAAAGTTTGTTTACTAGTGTTGTAAAGGAAATGTTTATGTAAAGCTTTTAGGAGAGATCCTAATAGTTTCCAGTTCCATTTTGTTTAATTTCATGTTTCTGGGTAAATTCAAGGAGGAATTAGAGTCGATTTTGCAGATCGTTCTAAAGGGCATAGCTAACATTATTGTGTTGGATTCTCATTGAGTTGGTTATGAGATCAAGGTAGACATATATTTTATGATTCATGGATCTTCTTGTGAGCTTCCAGGTGGCTGGCTTTTTTTTTTTTTTTTTTTTTTTTCTTTCTTGCTTAACAATCTTACATGACTTTATAATTCTATAAAACAATACTTTCCCTTTCATTTAGGTTGTGGTTAGATAGGTTAAGCTCCTCTAGAGGGTCTTGTTCTTTCTATGTTGTCTGGACTTCTTATCATTATTTTTTTCTTTCTTTAGGGCATAATATTTTACACACTTTTGTCATCTAGATTCTAGGGTGGACTTGTAATAGGGTAAGGGGTAAGGGCTCCTTCAAAAGAGTCCCCACCATATGATTTATTAATTAATGTACTCGGGTAAGTGAGTTCTTAGTTGCTTTCTGTTTCTTAATTCATTGAGGTGTAAGATGTGGATCTTGCTTGGAAGGAGAATCATTGTAGATGGTATATGATGCGCTGCACAAGATATCGAAGTAATGATGTTGCTTGTCTGCTATTGGGAGCTTGTATTTCAATTATATTTTGGATGAGTATGCAAGCACGGATAGAGAAACAGGAGGGTTGGAGGTCTATTAGGAGTTCTCAGGTCTCCTTCTGTGCTTTGATTACAAAAAAACAAAGTCTGTTTGTAGAGACAAGGAGCGAGATGTGACCACATCTCACATTGTCTTCATTCTTGTCCTGGCTCTGTTCTGCACCTTAAAATACGTTTTATGAAGTGATTCGCCAAGTTCCTTCCTTTTACATAGCTTCTGATTCGTACTAAACTTCCTCTTATAACTGATTCATAATTGGGTTGTTCTTGACTCTTGAGCTATGCTTATATATTAGATACCCAAGTGTCATATAATGTCGCGGTTCCCAGGTTTTTTCTGGTTGGTTAGAAGTTTTTTTCAGTACTCCAGCCACTGTTCTTGTTGCTTGCAGTATTACACTTGTTGTGACCCTTCTCACTTTGGTCATATTTTTTGGTTTTGGACTTTGTGGTATCATGTGTATATGCCCAGCTCTTGACCTCTTTCAATCTTAATGTGATAAAATTGGTCAATTTAGGAGTTCTTTACCTATGGGGCTTGGTGTCAGTAGTGGAGGAGGACAGAGTTCTTTGGGCTACCTGTTTGGAGATGGAGAAGCTCCAAAGCCTGCTGTCAACAAGGCCCCTGCCAGACCTGATGCACAACCGGCTGTCAAAGATGGCCCTTCAGCTAAGGCTGCCACTAATCCCCTGGCAGCTACTGTCAACGTGAACGTTCCTGCTGGGGTTAGTTCCAAGACAAACAACTATTACAGGCCTGATTGCCAGAACTCCGGAAATTTCATCACGGTACGATTTTAGCCGCACCAAACTTTTCCCCATGTCTCTGAAGTTCTGCATCTATGTATCCAACTGTCCTCACATCTTGCTACGATATTATTTCTTTTGATTCATCTCTGATCTTGATTCGAGATAACATGTATATATAGTCTTGTGTCATATATGTGTCCAACAGTTTAATTCACAACTAGCTCTTCCTTTCAGCTTCACTATGCAGTAGAAAGGTTTTATTGGTCATTGGACTGTTTGGGAGTACTTGGACAAACTATGTTAGTTGGACTCTTCATTTCGCCTCTAGTACCCATTTTGAATCCTCGAAACTCCTGACATGGGCCATTGAGAGTCTTGACAATTCATTTTTGGTCAAAAACTCTCACAAAATTCAGAAAATGGCTAAAGTCTGACACCTACACATGTACCCGTATCCGACATTTGTAGCCGAGTAACATAGAGGACAAAAGAAGGGGGGGGGGTTGGCTATACCAATTCCTTTGTGTCACTTTCATGCTGATAGTGACAATATTTAGAGCCTTTAGACATTCCATTTCTGTTCTAGAGATAAAGAGATTTCAGATTTATTCCCTCTAGTTCTACTAGCAGTGCCTGTTAAGAGTAAGGTTGTTTAAGTCTTTACTTCCCTTCAACTTATTTATTTATTTATTTTGGGGAATGGGGAAGGGGTGGGAGCAGAGGCGTATCTGTCCTAGAGATGTTACAGCCAAATTTGACACATCGCTGCGATTGCGTATCAGAAGATGATACACAACTACACAAGTGTAGCTTCACTCGTGAATGATAAATAGGTTTTACTCCCAAAAAGAGGATAATTTTTGAGGCTTGAAATGGACAGGACAGGAGTAATGCTGAGGGTCAGAGATTGGTTGCTTCTTGCTTATCTTTTTGCTATTGGTTTTCTGTTTTCTTTGACCTTTGAAGATGTCTCTTACATTATAACTTCAGAATAGACTCTAGTTTGTCTTTTGATCTCTTCTAATGATAAGGTAAAATCTAACTTAGATGAACTTTGCATGGTTTTATCATAATGGACGGTAATATGACTCAATCATCCACTTTCCTGCAAACTAATGACTGTGATCTATGAGTTTGGAGTTGGGACTGGACTCTTTTGAGTATGCATTCGAAGTAATATTTAAAGCACAAAGTTCATACCATTCAATTCTTTCTCAGCTAAATTTCAGTTACCCGTTAGACTTAAGTTCAGCTGCACTGCATCATGTAGTTGGTTTATGGCACACTTTTTTATGTGTTTCCACTTCTTTATACCTGACTCCCAGGCATGACTAACAAATCTTGATTTGTTTGGTGCAGGACCGTCCCTCGACCAAAGTTCACGCTGCCCCTGGTGGTGGATCCTCTTTGGGTTATCTCTTTGGTGGTGGTAGTAGTAACTAAGATGCCACCATTTCAATTATAGATATTGAAAGATGTAAACATCTTCAGAGAGGCGCTTTGTCTTCTACTGTTGATGACACCAAAACTAAATGTCAATTATGTAATGTAAGCTGTAGATTTGCTGGTTTCCTCAGATTTTTGTTTGAGATTGAACAATTTTATGCTTCGCAACAAATTTTCCGTTCCTAGTGGCCAAGTAAGAAGGCTTTGTCCACCAAATGCTGTTGCATTATTTCTCTTGCTCTTTCTCCTGTTCCTTCTTATTTTTTCTTTTTCTTTTTCGTTTTTGTTATCGTTGTTGTTTTTGCTACCTAAGTGTATATACAATATTGCATATATTCCATTATAATGATCGTTGGCAGTTGGTCTTCCCCTTGCCTTCCCTCAGCATTCATGGAGGGTCATCAAACTATCAAGTCTCTATAGTTCCAAGGCCAAAACCCTACCATCAGTATCCAGGACGGCCTTCTTAAATAGTTGAAGAAAATAATATTCTGAATTTCCAGATAAAATTCCTGCCACTTCCACCATCAGTTTTTTTGATCAAATATCATTCAATTTCCAAAATTCTGATTGCAGGGTGTTTCCTGCAACGTAATACAACGGATCATTCTATATAAAACTGTCAGCAGCGCCGGAGTAAAAGGCCATTCACTGATTGCTGTCTGTTGTTTGTCGAAACTACGAATTTACAAAGCCTTTGTTTCTACAATTGAAAGACTAACTCTAAGCTTCAGATTTCTACTCCAAAAAATGCAAAAGCTGCTGGTGATCGGTAATCTATAAACTAGGACCCCTCTTTTCATTCAAACAGCAGTTGGGAGAGGAGCAGGGATAATACCCCATTTTTTCCGAACCTCGTCCAAGTCCTCATCGAAGTGGCGCTCGTAATATATGCACATAAGATCTGTGGCGCTCATTCCGGCACGGAGGGCCCATGGGAAGAAGTGCTGGAAGAACAACGATCTTTGCTTCGTGTTGAATCTGGCTGATCCTCCTATGACTGACATGAAGCACATTGGAAGATACATTTGCTGGAACTCTATAACCTTCAATGCTGACTCACCCATCAAGTTTGTGGGGAGACCAAAGAGGGTATGCCAGAAGTCGTGCACTTCTCGGGCCCGCATAGCCACGTATGCTAGCTCTTCTGTGTCCATGAACCGCACAGGTGGTCGGTCGTCCGGGGAGAAATTTCTGGATCCCATGAACTTTGCATAGGCAGCCCCGAAAGTATTCGGTGGGAGGTCCCAAGCATGCCCGACATTTGCAGATATAACCCTTGGTCTTTCCAGGAGCACCGCCTGAAAGTTAATTGAAATTAAGTAGTAGTAGGTGTTGGGTGTTACAGTCATAATTTCTACCAAAAGGCTGAAGTAGAATGCAGTATGAATAATAACGAGATATTATAGATGTTACTTTTTGCAAATAGAAGCTAAGGCATGGAGGATCATGGAAATAGAAGCAATGAAAATCAAAGACGAATATCATTAGGAGCTGAAGGGCCACATTGCTGAGTTGATCAAAAGATATGTCACAACTCCACAACTCATTGTTAATAAGAACAATACCATATATAACTTCAGTTCATGTAATCAAGACTCCAAAACAAAAAATGTCAATAATTTCAAATAGAGAGGGCCACGTGATCAAAAAAACGGCCGATAAACATTTATGAGCATTTTATAGAAAATATTCCATTGATTCTCTATAGAAGAAATAGGAAGTTAATTCTAGGCAAACCTGAAAATCAGAAAAATAACTAGATTTTTCACCAATGTACTGAGATAAAATATTGTGAGAAAATGCACCAGGAACTTACTCTGCCTTCAGGACTCCTCTTCATCCTTTCAAGAACTCTTTCAAAAGCAGGCTTTCCAGTTGTCTCTCCCAAGGCCGCTATGAGATCGGCTCTTCTGGGGTCAAGTAATGCACCAACTGCTGAACCAACAGCAACTGCAGCCTGCTGCAACCCATTAAGCCGGACACGAGCACCTCCTGTCATGGAAGCTGCTCACCGGAAGCCAAGTCTACTTAGAATCCTATCAAGTATCAACAAGAGCGATTTATATTGCAAGGAAAAAGAGGAGCTGGCCATACTTTAAAAAACAAATCTTCATGGGGCCAAAGGGAAGGCGGGTTGGGGAAAGGGGAACAGCAGATATTTAGAGTCAACAGTTGCAACAACTTTTTAAGGTAGCAAGTCTGACATTTAATCTAAAGTAATGCTAGAGATGTTAAAGAATAATGGAGTTACACACACACACAACAATGTTTCAGGCACATTCACGCATTTGGTGAAGAGTAGTATCTGTGTTTGCAAAGCAATGAAAGGAAACAATAGTGAAAATGCTGCATGGCTACCAATGATAAGATAGTTTAAAGAAAATATCCCATCAGGATCTGCAAATCAAAACCAAAACCAATAGATTGAAGCACACAGTGAAGTCAAGACAGCTTTAGGAAGCAGCTGAACCAACAAGGGGCTTACCGACGTCTAGTCTGATTCTCAAGATGTTCACAGTTTCACTACATCACTAAACACTGAGACTTGTCCGAAAAATGTGGACAGAACAATGATACATCAAGTTCAGTATGTGAATCAGCAGAGGATACAACATTACATGCATTGATGGAGTGTCCGTTTGCTGCAAGTCGGGGGAGCATAGCTTTGTCCCTATGAAATTTTGGGCAGCTGCCTTACAGTACTGGACGGGTTCAAGAAGGTAGCTGATTACAACAAGGTCAATTTGGGTATTCAACGGCTGGTCCATCTGAAACTTCCCGGAGCAGGGGGATTCCTGGGTCTGATCGACCAAGCTGGCATTCTGCAGACTTCAGCAAATTCTGTCTCTCACTACAGAGTACAGAGGGGAGTGCAGCCGTGCACCAAGGTTGAATCGCAAAGAGTGGTGGAGAAATTGATGCCACCAGCGATTCTATTTAGAATATAAACACAAACGCAGGGAAGTTGGTGACTGGGGTGTGGGTTGTGGGATGGTGGTAAGGGACTGAGGGGACATCACAGCTATGGTGACCCTCCAAGTGAAAGGGCCCATTAAACCTGAACTAAAGGAGGCAAGAGCTTTACTATACAGGCTCAAATTTGTTGTGGAGGCTCGGTATCAACGCATTGCAGGCTACATCAGAAAAGCAACTATGCGACTGCAATCTCTAACCTGCGGAAGGACGTCCAACTTCAGACTCCTACAGGTTAACCTGTCAAAAGGGTTGACCCAACAGGTTCTGGGTCAGGTTATTTGGATTGATTTTTGTTTCAAATCCATTTTTAATGTATTCCAGGTTCGGTCAAAAATGCCAGGACAGAAGAAAAGGGGTCGGGTTGTCTGCCTACAGAATTTTTAATCAATGAAATTCTTCAATTGGCATCGAAATTTAATTTGTGTGCTTGAATGTACTTTGACAGGTGGTTCATACTCTTGCTCTATCATAGTATAGCTAAATTTCAACTTTACAAAGTTACAAACCCGTTGATCGAGTTCGACTGGAGGATATGTGGGTTGTTAAGATTATTGACTTGGCTGCTAAGGATTTATGTACCCATTTAGCTATGCAATTAAATGAGTCACTCCAGATAACCTAAAAAGTATTTAAGTGTAATTTGCCCTACTGGAAGTATGAACAATAATATCATGAAGCAAATGCCTATTAATTCTTCACTCAAAAACCAATTATCAAAGGTATTTAACCTCCAAAATTCTGAGCCCTAAATTTCTTCCCCAAAGAGCCTGATTAGTCACATCTAAGAGAACCAATTCTGGAAATGGGTGCCCCTAAAATAAAGTAAATAAATAAATAAAACTGATACAGAAATGAAGCAAAAAATACATGGAGATTGTGGAATAAATACCTTGTTTAGAAGCAAAATTCAAACTTTCTTGTTGCGGGGGCTCCGATCTTCAAAGAAGAGAGAGAGAGGGACGAGTTAGAAGAAATCAACAACAAATTGGCAAATTCACAGAACAACAAGCAATTAATCATAAAAACAACTCAAATAAATGAAATCCTCTTCAATGATTATAAACTCAACCATAAAACTGAATAACTTCACATCCTAGAATCTAGATGATCAAACATTTCATTGATTACAAATCCATACGGCAACCATACATACTCAAAAATACAATCCAACAAATATCACACCTTGAAAGTTTAAACCCTCTCAGCATAAATTAAATTAGGGCACGTTTGGTTCATTGGTGGGAAAGGGAAAGGAATCAATAAAGGATAACAAGGGTCAAGGAAAGGAATGGAATTAATTACCCTTCTAGTTTGGTTCACTCTACAAAGGGAATAGAATTCACTTCCATTCCATTTTTTGTTGTTTGGTTCGTTGGTAGGATATCAATCAAATTTTGTATGTTTTATTATTTTGGGGAGATAAAGTTATTTCTTTTTATACAATTCTTTCTATGGTTAAAATTTGTAACAAATTTACAACAACAAAAAAAAACTATACATTATGATTGTGTTTTCACGAGATATTTTTTTTGTCAATCTCATCTCCCATAAATTATAAAATAAATTTTATAAAAAAAACGAAATATATAAATCACAATCAACTTATAAGAAACCATAGACCCCCTTTTTCTTTTTTTTGTGCAAGTCTTTACAGCATCTGTAGCTTATGATGATTTTTAAAAATAAATAAAAAAACTAAAGTAATAATTGTGAAAATGTTTGAACACCTGGATATAGTATGAATCATCATACAGTATAAATCATTAATTATATCACTACATAAAAATTCTTCATCCTTTTCTTTGCTGGGATATTATTTACTCCAAAACCAGAAGTTTCACCATCCATAAAAATTGGCAAATTCAAGCCAAATTTAAACTAGGTATATGCAAAATTCAGCAAACATTGAAATGGGAGAAGTGCAGCACACCACACACCACACACCACACACCACATGCAGTACTGCAAATCCCAATGTTATGAGGAAGCACAGAGCCAAAAAAGCTTTGTAATCAGAGGATTTACGACACAAGCAAAAAAAAAGGCATACACAACATGTGCACTCTACTTATGCATACCAACATTACTAGCAACCTCTTTGTTAGTTCTGCTTCTACACATTCAACAACTATCAGTGAAGAGAGTGTTTCTGTATAAATCAAGATGAGCCATTTCTGTATAAAGAAAATAATTACGCAAGAAGCTGAGGAGAGTGTTTACTCAAGAAGAAAAGACAAGTAATCAAAAAGACATATAACAAGCTCATATACATCAAGCATACTCTACAATCACACAATGATCAACCAATGAATACTCAAAAGCACAAGATACAAATGGTTATTCTCCATAAGTCCACCCCAGCCTCCCACAAAAGATGAAAAGTTCCCACCTCCAAAACTGAAGCATAAGTCAGTCCTCATTATGATTTTTGATCAAGAATCAGCAAATTTCAAAGCATGTTATTAACCAGAACAAATTTTTTAATGGTTCCATCAATCTACAACAAAGAAAACTAACTAGCACCCACTTCTCAAAATCTCAAATTTCACCAATACCTAAACATAAACCCCACCTATCTCCAACAGCTAAAAGAAATTCAAAACCCATAGCCCATAGCAACTTGGACTTGTAAATTTCACTTTCCTCAATCTTCTCATAATTATTACCAGGAACATTTTCTAAAACTCGTAATTTTCATTCCCCTTCCCCCTCCCCAATTCATTCAATCACACAGAATATCATTCAATTTCACCAGCAACAACTAATTAAACCCAATTCTCAAAATCTCAAATTTTCACAAACCACCTCATCAAAAATCCCACCCATCCCCACCAGCAGCTGACAAAACCCATAGTTGAAAGCCTGAAACTAATGTGGACGTAAATATTGTAATTTACACAACCGTTCGTAATTGTAGTGATTTGGTTTCAGATTACACTTACCGCAATTGCTCAAATAGTCAGGTGGTTCAGGTAATTTTCTTCCCCAAAACAAAGAGGAATATAATCTCTTTCACTAGAAAAATTCAACTGCAAACTCAGCTGCATAAAAATCGAAGTTCAGTCAGCCAATTTTTCCAAAAAAACGAAAATGAAGAACAATTGCCCCTGAAATTGAAAAATATCACAAATTCGCAAAGAAACTATGTCAAATCGAAAATCAATTTGAGAAAGTATAGTGGAGGAACATACTGGAACTTCGAAATTTCAGAAGTTCAGAGCACCATGAGAGGGAGCAAAGATGAACCTAAAAAAAACAAAGCAACGAGAATTTCAGAAATGGTGGAGAGAGAGAGAGGGAGCGGGGAGGATGGGGCGAACGATCCTTGCATCCCGGGAGGAAAATGACGAGGTAATGGAAACGAAGTATGAGTCAGTCAGCAGCTCCAAAAGATCGGCAATAACCGAAACTTGTTCATGGGCGGACGGCCCAGTAGGCCCGGCCCGTTCGACCATTAAACAGGGTGGACCCATTCCTGTGCCCAATCCAAACCTGCTTGTTGGCCCATTCATAGGCCAAAAAAATCATGCCAAGTCCCCCCTGCGTCCGGTCAGGCCCACTTTTAAACAGCTCTTATGGAAATTGGAAACGAAGATCTATCTTGAAGAACGATTTCGGGATGGATGGGAAGTTTCCTAATGAGAAGCTCATAAACTATGGTTGGATGCTTGCAAATCGCAATGCATGTCAAATTGGTGACCCAACTAGTTCTAAAAGTCCGTTCGGGGTGGTTATCATTTTTTTTCCGTTCGGGGTGGTTATCATTTTTTTTTTTTAAAAAAAAGAACTAAAAATCAATTTTTGAAAACTATACTTTTTGGCTTTTAATGTCCAGTTTCCAAAACTTAGGCCTCGTTTACTATGTTGTAATCAAATGCAATACAATACAATCATTTTATAAAGTAAATGAGAGGTGAAAAGAGAAGGAGTGGAAGAAAAAGGATAGAAAAAAATGGGATTGATTGCGAGTTAACTATGAAATAAGGACCTGAACTATAGCAAAAAATTGAAATAAGGACCTTAACTATAAAAGTGATGAAATGAGAACCTCTCCGTAACTTCCGTTAACAAGATTTCTGTTTTTTTATATTTTTTTGTTATTTCTCATTTTTCTTTCTTTTTCTTTGATTTTTTGTTACGTCTCTAACCCAGCCACCCACCTTGTGCCACTCACCATTTCTCTTTCCTCGCCCCCACCAGACCACCCACCTTTCTCTCTCCTCGCCCCCACCAGACCACCCATCCTGCCCCCTTTTCTCTCTCTACACCATCCCACCTCACTTTGTCCCTCCACACCCCACACCTCACCCAGCCACCACCACCCTAGAGCATATAGCTTTCTCACTTAAAACGGTGCCGCCACCATAGCGAGAGTGGCGGATTTTTATTCCGCATAGCATTCTCCAGTGATAGCCATGGATGCCGGATGTCCCACCGAGGCCGCAACCACCTTCATCATCTACTCCCCTATTAGTAATTAGTAGCTCAATATTATTTACCCCAACAAACCAACCTAGGTTACTCAAACAATCCATCAACAACAACATAACAGTAGTTCTTCAATTGTATTGGATCAGAATATGCGGTTAATTTGTGTTGTGCTTATGGATCACCATCAATTTCATTTCTTGTAGGATTTTGGCTAATAATACCAAGGTTAAGTGTTAATGGGGTTGTGGGAAGCTTTGTGGGTTTCATTGAAATGGGATTTTGGTTAATAAAGGCTGTAATTCATCTGAAAAATTGGATTTTTCATGTGAGCAAATAATCTGGGTTTAATAATTTTGGCACTTGGGGTTTGATTGTAGTTGTGGAATAAGGAATTATAATGGGTCAGTTTGTTGGGTTGTGGAGGCGGATATTAGAATAATGTGCAATAAGGGATGGAGTTTGATTTGTGAGACAATAAGAGGGGTGGTGGTGGTTGGGCGCTGGGTGGTGGTGGCTGGGTGAGGGGTAGGGTGGGGTGTGGAGGGATAAAGTGATGGTGGGATGGTGAAGAGAGAGAAAATGGGGATGGATGGAGGAGACTGGAGAGACATCAAAAAAGAAAGAAAATGATAAATAATAAAAGAAATATTAAAAAAAAAAAGCAATATACTTAACAGAAGTTGATAGAGTTAGGGAGAGGTCCTCATTCCATCACTTTTATAGTTCAGGTCCTTATTTTAATTTTTTGCCATAGTTCAGGTTCTTATTTCATAGTTAACTCGGTTGATTGCATTATCCATTGTAATCACAATTGCTCAACTTTTCCCGTGTAATGATGATTACTTTGGATGGTGTAATCAATCTTACTTTTTCCATCTCCTTCCTCCCCTTTTCTTTTTCCACTTCTCATTTACCCTATAAAATGATTGCATTGCATTTGATTACAACCTAGTAAACACCACCTGTGCACAACTTGGAGGAAAAAATTGACCTCCAAAAGGACTTTCTATAAAGAGATCATAAATTTTCAAAACCAAAACTTACAACTCGCAACCATCACGAACGGGCTATAAGTTTTGCTGGACAATTCCAATAGCACTAAATAGTCGATAGTGACAATAAGAACCTCCTCCATGCCTCATCAACCCGTACTCGAGTTAAAAACACGCTCATATGTTGATCTGGCGAGTTAACAACTGATATTTAATGAGAATTTTTGTGCAACTACTCCCTCAATTAAATTAAATTTAAATTGTGGGGGTCACTTGCATAATCAGTTAATCACCCAACCAAATTTTATGAGTTGTTAACTCATTGGATCAATTAAGACAATATTTGAGGCGAGAAAAATGTGTCATAATCCAAAAAAATATGTTGGATTTTTAGTCAGGTCAAATTTGACATTTTAGTAGCTTATTACTGGTACCATCTTATCTATATTTTTTTGAAGGTTGTACTTTTTTATTTATTTATAAGAATCAATTTATTCAATATTTTTTCGGAGAACAATTTATTTCTATTCTATAAAGGCAGAGAGGGATTTTGGGACTTCAAATTTCGTTTGGACCACAATACCCTTCAAGTCACCAACAATAGTAAGGCTACAATAGACAATTGCAAAGCATAAAACAATCTGTCCCCACGCAATTTTAAAAAAAAAAGAAAAATAAAAGAAAAATAAAATGGCGACGTAAACATAAGTTGAAGTAGTTAGAAGTTCTTCTTCACCCACATGCACATCTGAGAACTCAGACGGTTATTCCTCACTCACCCTCACCCACGATCTCCCTTTTCCCTCTCTGAGCAACGGTTATGGAGTCCTTCAACCATTTCCTTTTTATTCAGTAAGGATTTTTATCACAACAATTGCAATTGTTACCAGGTTAGAAATCTCTTCTCATCTTTCAAATCTATGGGAATTCAAAATTAAGCCCCTAATTGTGATTTTGTGTCTTTTATCTCTATTTAATTGCAATTGCAAAATCACGTTTTGTGGGACTCAAAATAATGCTTTTAATCATGATTTTATGTCTTTTCTTCTCAGTTTGCTCAAACTATCAGAATTAATAGCTTGATGCATCACTTTCGGCTTCCTTCATTCATTCAACCAGGTAATCAATATTCTTCATGTGTATTTGTTTATTTTAAGTAATTGATTGATGGTTTGTACTCACTACTTGATTTCTTTGTTGATGGTTAGTTCATATCAGTGAGGATTTTGGTTAATACTAATCATCTTGGATGTTTGGATGCTCATCTTATTATACAACAGAGATAGTCAGTGACATATTTTGTTCAAACCCATTGGCCGATTATGAAGTTCATTCAGATTTTGTTTGTGCTGTTTAATATTGGCAACATTAGGGCTTTTGTATAATTATAGATTTCTTGGGCTGTCATTCATTGCTTAGTTCATTATGTATTGATTTGCCCATTTCTTGGCTCATTAATTTTTATGTGGGGTTCAATTTTTGTGATTTACATGAATGAATTTGTGTACAAATTTTGTTGCCTCATGAATTTAATATTTTTTTGTTTACATGTGAGGGAGACATCATTGGGAGGTGAGATTAAATTTGATGAGGAAGAGATGGGAGGGAAAAATATAAAATCTTATGACAAAAGTGTTTTGCAAATAATACTCCACTATACATTTATCTGCATATGGTCTTACTTAGAAGCACCATTTACCTGCAGGTGATCTTAATTAGGTTCATTACTGGGAATGCAGAGCAAGAAGTATCTCTTGTTATCGGTTGTCAGACATTCATAGAGTTGCTAGACCTTATATCTGATTCAATAATAAGGATTTGTCATTTGTGCTTGCTCCGAATATGTCAATGTATAAATATGTCATGTTGTCAGTTTTCCATTTGCTCTTTTCTAGGAATTTATGTTTATTGCTTCAAATTTCTAAGTTGTAATTTTTCTTCTAGCATCATGTTTGTGGTTTTTCTTCATAGTTTGCTCACATAAAATGCATCCATAGATGGTATGATGAAGAAGGGACGCAATATGTGAAATATACTTGCAGGTTTGTTTAGTTTACTTTACCCTGCTATTGTCTTTTCTTTCATTTCATTCATCACCAGGAAGAGGAAAAGAAAGCTGATTTTTTATTTAAGCATGGATACTGCTTGCAACATTGTTTGTTTCTGTTCGAATTAGTTGTCCGGGCTTGTTTCATTTCTGAGTGTCAATTTTTTTCCCCCCATAATTAAGTCAATCATGTTTTGATTTTTAGCTTCATATCAAGGCAATGCACTGATGTGTCTCTGACCTTGACTATTTCAGTAGAGTAATCAATAACGTTTTTTTTAGAGATTCATTTGAATATTTGGTTGCTCCCGTTTTCTTATGTCTCCAGTTAATCTTCAGATGGACTAATCATTGTAAAACAAATACTATAGTAATCAGTAATCTATGTATTGTAGTCAAAAGATGTAGCCTATCTAACATTGCATTTTAAATCTATAATATTGTCTAATTTAAACTGGAAAAATCAAGGATTTGAAAGCATTAATACTGGATAATAGAGTTGGAAAATTTCATACAACTATGCACCATTTTCAATTGACTATCTATTCAGGTTCAGCGAAACTTTGTCAAGAGTATCCCTAAAACATGACGAGTGTATCAAAAGGCTACTCAATTGCGTTGACATATACACTAAACTCACCTGTTAATCAAGCCAAAACGTAACCAAAATTTAAGAAATAACTAATATGAAAGATGGCTATTAGTGGGCATGATGTGGAGACGTTCAAGACCTTGGCACGCCATATAGCATGTGGGTCATCATTTACATGTTTCTTATTCTTCCCTTTTTTCCATGATCAAAGTCATGCTTCTACTTGGTTATATGCTAAAATGGTATTCTATACCTGTTATGTACGACTTTCCTTTTTATTTCACCTTAAGCTAGCCGCGTGCTTTTCTGGACACTTCAGATCATTGATATAAGTCGGGTTGACTTGCCAGAAAGTATGTTAGCTGCATTTTACCTTTTGAGTGTCCTACAGTAGGCTTTATGTGTTTGTTTTTTATTTCATTCAGAGAAGTACCACAACGTTGTCTGATCTATGTTTAATAAGTTGGAGGACCGTATGGATAAATTGATAAAAATAGTATTTTTCATTCGATCACCCCAAATTGATTGCTCCTTTACACCGACACTACAACTTAGGAACCAACTCAAGCAGTTGGATGGCTGGCTAATTAGTGATGCAAAGGGTAGTCATCATCGACATTGGCAGAGAGGTGTAGAAGAATTGTGGTTTTGATTCAGAAATAGGTACTAGATCGCCATCAAAGGAGCCTTTTGTGGAATTGTTCTCATTTTCACCTCATCATGTAAAAAAAGAACATTGCTTGAACCAGAATGCATGATTGTATTATAAGATTTTTTTTTTTTTATTATGTAGTTAAAAGCCTATCATAACATGTATTAGCAGAGTTGTAAGAAGGAGAATTTCATGGTGGATGAGCAAGGCAACTTGAGAATGGAGCAAGAAATATCTCAAATAGTTCATCATTGTACCTCTAGACTCCATTTCAGATTAAGCAAGAATTTCTTTGATCAATATATATATTAAGCAAGAAGATCTAATTGACGAGATTGAAGCAATTAACTTAGGAGAAACAGGAAACTCTGAATTAGTTGCCAATTCTAAGTCTCCTACACATGACCAAACTCAATTCACTCAGACTCCTTCCCTCACGCCAACTCTAAGCCAGCAAAACGCCAACCAAACGTCTCCCATGCCCAGTTCAACGCCACAAGAATTGTTACTCGACAGTCAGAGTTCGTCACAAAAGAAAACCAAAATCCAAAAACCCTCTTTTCATCCATATTCTCTACGTCCTTCTCTCCTCACCATGCCTTCTCCTCAAAACGTCCAAAGGGTCAATGTGATAGCGTCAATGATCCCCCCAGAGTTACTGGCTTTTTCGAGTGTCACCAAGGACGAGCCAGTGATGGGGGTGGCAGTGACTGTAGCGCACAAGATGGAGGTTCGGATCAATGCGATCCAAGACCCAAGGATCAGCCCTCCGGAGCTGATATTTGAGATGTCTCTACCCTTGGAGGTATCTCGTGTAATCACTATGTTAACCCATGCTTTTATGGATACTCTCCCAACTATCCCAGCTTTAATGGAAGATCAATTTCCTAATCTACTTCCAAATTCTGTACCAATTAGTTTTTTAGTATAGAATGTCCAAGGGGCGGGTAGCTCCTCGTTTCTTGCAACCTTGCGGGAAATAATTCGCATGAATCATCCGTCAGTCATAGCTTTGGTGGAGACTCATCTGGATGGGGAAAGAGCTGAACACCTTGCTTCCCAAATTAATTTTGATGGTCATACGCGAGTGGATGCGGATGGTCACATTGGTGGAATTTGGTTATTTTGGCGACAAACTGAAGTTGTTGTGGATGTTCTCACCTTTCACCCACAACATATTACAGTGAAGATTACAAGAGTTGGGGAGGAGCCTTGGTTCTTCTCGGCAGTATACGCAAGTCCTGATCACACCAGAAGACAAGACTTATGGGAAAACCTCTCTGTTCTCGCCCGCTCTATTGACAAACCATGGTTACTGGCGGGCGACTTTAATGAGACGTCTTCACTCGAGGAACTTCATGGAGGTGATCCGGAGATGCAGCGGAGGTGTGATAGATTCAAGAACTGGATTGAGAACACCTCTCTTATTGACTTAGGTTTCTCAGGGCCTAAGTTTACATGGACGAGAGGTCGCACTATGGAGACTAGGAAGGCAGCGAGATTGGACAGAGCCCTATGTAATAGCCCTATGTAATACTACTTGGAGAGTACGGTTTTCTGAAGCAGGGGTTCGTCATCTACCTGCAATTAATTTTGACCACTCCCCACTACTCATTCATTCGAATGGTATTGCAGCCCCTTCTAGAGGGCGCAATCCTTTTTGCTTTCTGTCAGCTTGGCTTGCACATGAAAATTTTAATGAATTTCTCAAGAACACATGGAAGAATGATGTACCTATTGTGCCTTTCTTGAAAATTTTTGCTGAGGATCTCCAACAATGGAAAAAAAAAACATATTTGGTAATATTTTTCGCCAAAAGAGAATTCTCTGGGCTCGTATTCAGGGCATTCAGCGCGAACTAGCTAATAGAGGGAATAATCATTTAATCAGACTCGAGAACAAGTTGAGAGGGGAATTTAATGAGATTTTGGCACGGGAAGAGGAACTTTGGTTCCAAAAATCTCGTCTGGAAGCTTTGCGGGACGGAGATCGCAACACAACTTATTTTCATATCTCCACTGTTATTCGACGTAAATTCAATCGTGTGGAGGCATGAAAAAATGATGAGGACGAATGGATCACTGACCATGCTCAACTACAAGAACTAATGGTGAATTACTTTCGTGACTTGTACACTGCCCCTGAGTTAGAAGCAGACCCTGGTGTCTTGCCTACTGACTACTTCCCAACTATCCCTGCAAGTGACTATGCAAAACTCACAAGATCATTTACTCACAGTGATGTACAAGCAGCTATCTCATCTATGGGTGCGTTCAAAGCACCAGGGCCCGATGGATTTCAAGCTTTATATTTTCAGAGACATTGGGATACTGTCAAAGACAGCTTTTGTGACGCAGCGGTAAAAGTGTTGCGTGGCCAAACTATTCCAGAAGGGTTGAATGACACACATCTTGTACTGATTCCGAAGGTCGACCATCCGAATTCAGCTTCGCAATTCCGTCCCATTAGCCTTTGTAATGTACTCTATAAAACCATTACAAAGACGATTGTCAACCGACTGAAGCCAATACTCCCTTATATGATCTCGCCTACCCAAGGCGCTTTTGTCCCCGGTCGACAAATTACTGACAATATTGTTATTGTTCAAGAGGTCCTCCACACTATGAGAAGAAAGCAGGGAAGAGTGGGATATATGGCCATTAAAATTAATTTAGCCAAAGCTTATGACCGTCTTTGTTGGGATTTTATTCGTGATACTTTAAATGAGATGAGATTACCCATCCTCTTATCTGAAGTAATTATGCTTTGTGTCTCCTCCCCGTCAATGAGGGTTCTTTGGAATGGCGATGCTACAGAAGCTTTCTACCCCTCTCGAGGTATTCAACAAGGGGACCCTCTCTCCCTTTACTTATTTGTCAAGTGCATGGAACGACTTAATCACTTATTGAAGAAGCGGTTAATGGGGGTGCATGGAAACCAATTCACTGTTGCCGTGGAGGTCCAAAATTAACCAATCTATTCTTTGCCGATGACATAGTGCTCTTTGCGGAAGCTACACCTGAGCAAGCACAAGTGGTCAGGGGCTGCCTTGATCGGTTCTGTATGGCTTCAGGTGAGCTAGTATCATATCCAAAGTCTCGAGTTCATTTCTCACGTAATGTTGACAAGACTCTTGCAAGCACAATCAGTGCTACGCAAGGCATTGAGGAGACCGAGGACCTGGGCTTCTACTTAGGAATGCCAACTCTTAATGGCCGAGTTACGAAAGCTACTTTCCAGCATATTGTTGACAAGGTAGATAAACGTTTGAGTGGATGGAAGGCGAAATGCATTTCTTTGGCAGGGAGAGCCACACTTACCAAATCTGTGCTTTCCTCTATTGCGTTCTATTCAATGTAAACAGCAAAGATCCCTCGAAGCATTTATGACACGATTGACAGAAAGACAAGGAAATTCCTGTGGGGTGGAAATAATGAAGAACGCAAAATTCATCTCGTGGCCTGGGATACAGTTCAAAAAGATAGACGAGATGGCGGACTTGGAATTCGCTCGATGAGACAATCTAATGCTGCGTTTCTCACCAAGCTGGGATGGAGAGTGCTCTCTGAACCGGGGTCTCTTTGGTCTCAAGTCCTTAGGACCAAATATTGCAAGGGGAGATGCGACCTCAACATGTTTGCTGCCAAGCCAAACTCGTCCAACGTGTGGCAAGGCATAGTTGAGAACGCAAAATTTGTAAGGCAAGGAGCACGTGTAGCTGTGGGTAATGGCCGTAACACGATGTTCTGGGACCATATATGGGCAGGAGAGGTACCTCTCATTAAATCAAGTTATAGCGCCTGTTGTTGAGGTAACGCCCCAAATACCAAATAATATTTAGTTGTGTTTTATTTTATTTTAGTTTTGTAAAGAAAATAAAATAGAACAAAAAAAAAAAAAAAAAAAAGGAAGTTAAAAAGTTGGGAAAACAAAAAGGCTGAAGCCTTTTGGTTTTCTTTAGTTGATGATTGGGAAACAAAAGGTCTTAGCCTTTTGGTCTTCATTAGTTGTTGATGATTGAATATAAAAGGGGCAAGCCCTTTGTTTTTGAAATTGCCGAGTGATTGAGTTTGGCAGTAAAAGGAAGCCCAAACAAAACGAAAGAAGGAAGAGCCAAGTGAGTGAGAGACAAACAAAAGAGTGAGAGAAATTGAGTATTTCTCCAAAGAGGTTTGTTCCAGTTCACGGTTAATTCGGTTTGTTCGGGTGAAGATAATCAGAGTATTCGGATCGATCATCGACAGGTATTTGTGGGTGTATCTTTGGTTTTGTGGGAGTACCAAATTGAGTTAGAGTTTATCAATTTGTACTAATACCAAAGATAGTTTGTTTACTTGTTGCTTGATCTTGTGATTGTTGCCGATTGTAATCTTGATTATCATAGTGGATTATTGTTTAGTGCGTGGAGAACCGCACCGTGGTTTTTCCCCTAATTGAGAGGGGTTTTCCACGTAAAATTGTTTGTGTTGTTTTTAGGTTCTTGCACTTTATTTTTCCGATTATCTGTTGTTGTGATTGTGGGTAAATATCGTAGTTTTCCCCAACAGTGGTATCAGAGCTTTTGGTTGTAGGATCGGTGGTGGGAAAATTACTGTATTTGTTGAAGGAGGAATTATTTTGTGCAAGTAACATGTCTGGTAGTGTGCCCAAATTTGAAATCCCTTTGTTTGATGGTAAAATTAATTTTACTGTGTGGAAGAGTACGGTTGAGGATTTGTTGGTTCAACAAAATTTAGATGAGGCTTTAGATGAGACAAAGCCTAGTGAGGTGACCGATGCCCAATGGACATCGAAAAAGAAGAAAGCTGTCAGTACTATTAGATTAGCTATGGCTCCGGAGATCAAGTATAATTACTTGACTGAGACAGATCCAAAAAAGTTGTTGGATAAGCTCCAGAGTGTATATGCATCAAAGTCACTGACTAACAAGCTTTGTTTGAGATATGAGTTGTACCAGCTAAAGATGGAGCAAGGTACAGCGTTGCAGGACCACATTAACAGTTTTAACCAACTAGTATGTCAGTTGAGAAATGCAGATGAGAAGATCTCCGATCAAGAGGAGGCATTGTTATTGTTGGCTTCACTACCTAAGTCCTACAGGCCAATTGTGCAGACATTACTTGTAGGGAGGACAGAGATTACACTAGATGAAGCAATGACAGTGTTGAGAGAGAATGATCGAATGATGTTGCAGGTTGATGGTGTATCTCCTAGTGATGGAGGAGATAGAGTACTAGCTGCGGAGGTGTCCGAAAGAGGGAGGAATCATGAGAGAAGAGGTGGTGGCCCGAGAAGTAGGTCGAAGTCGCGCGCGAGAGACTTTAGTAACATAGAGTGTTACTATTGTGGTAAGAAGGGTCATATTCAGAGTCGTTGCCCAAAGATGAGAGATGATTTGAAGAGTTTCAAGCAGCTGCAAGAGAAGATGGGTAAGACCAAAATTGATGATGATAGCGGTTCCTCTAATGTAATTATGTCTTGTGATGGTAATAAGGAGTTGTTCTTGGCTAGTAACAATGAGGGGAAGGAAAGCCAAGAGAGTTGGGTGTTGGACTCCGGCGCTTCGGTTCACATTTGTAGAGACCATGCTATGTTTGATACTTTGTGCCAAGATGGTGAGTATGGTGACATCAACATGGGGAGTGGTAAGATGAAGGCCAAAGGGATGGGAAGCATCCGCATTGAGCTCCATGGTGGTGTGACTAGAACCTTCCACAATGTGAGGTATGTACCCGATGCTCGTGTTAACGTGATTTCATTGGGTGAGTTGACATCGCAAGGGTGTAGATACATTGGTACGGGAAGGTGGTGCAAAGTGTATCGTGGTGCTACTTTGATTGTGCAAGGAAAGAAGGCGGAGAACAACTTGTGCTATGTTGAGGGTCATTGCGTAGGGAGGAGCAAGGCCAAGAAGAAGGTCCGTTTCTCGGACAAGGTGGAAGTATTTGGTGATTTGGGTCGAGGGAGGATTTGTTGAGGTAACGCCCCAAATACCCAATAATATTTAGTTGTGTTTTATTTTATTTTAGTTTGTAAAGAAAATAAAATAGAACAAAAAGAAAAAGAAAAAAAAAAAAGGAAGTTAAAAAGTTGGGAAAACAAAAAGGCTGAAGCCTTTTGGTTTTCTTTAGTTGATGATTGGGAAACAAAAGGTCTTAGCCTTTTGGTCTTCATTAGTTGTTGATGATTGAATATAAAAGGGGCAAGCCCTTTGTTTTTGAAATTGCCGAGTGATTGAGTTTGGCAGTAAAAGGAAGCCCAGACAAAACGAAAGAAGGAAGAGCCAAGTGAGTGAGAGACAAACAAAAGAGTGAGAGAAATTGAGTATTTCTCCAAAGAGGTTTGTTCCAGTTCACGGTTAATTCGGTTTGTTCGGGTGAAGATAATCAGAGTATTCGGATCGATCATCGACAGGTATTTGTGGGTGTATCTTTGGTTTTGTGGGAGTACCAAATTGAGTTAGAGTTTGTCAATTTGTACTAATACCAAAGATAGTTTGTTTACTTGTTGCTTGATCTTGTGATTGTTGCCGATTGTAATCTTGATTATCATAGTGGATTATTGTTTAGTGCGTGGAGAACCGCACCGTGGTTTTTCCCCTAATTGAGAGGGGTTTTCCACGTAAAATTGTTTGTGTTGTTTTTAGGTTCTTGCACTTTATTTTTCCGATTATCTGTTGTTGTGATTGTGGGTAAATACCGTAGTTTTCCCCAACACCTGTCCCTTTAGAACTTCAAGACAAAACAGTGGAAGAGTTTTGGAGTGACCAAGGAGACTGGAAATGGGATGAATTTGCAAATTTCCTTCCTGCTGAAACTTTAAAAGAAATTGCAGCTCATCGTCTTATCCCAGGTGTGAATGAAGATGATGCTCTCTACTGGCAGGGAACTAGTATGGGTGAATTCTCAATTAAGTCTGCATTGAAAATAATTCGAGAGGAGCACCCTATTTCTAATAACAAAATGTGGGAGCTTGCTTGGCGAGCACCTGTTTCACAGCGAATTAGGATGTTCTTGTGCCTCACGCTTAGGCCTGGCAAACAGATCAGGTTGGGTCGGGTTCGGGTTGAACCCGACTGACCTGATTACTAAACAGGTCAGAAAACTCAACCCTAACCTGATCTGTTTAGTAAACAGGTCAAAAAATCCAACCCTAACCTGATCTGTAACAGATCAGGTTGACCTGAAATGATCTGCGTAACCTGAAATGATCTGTTGCCAACGATTCTAGCTTCTAGTATTCTTGGGTTTTTTTTTTTTTTTTTCTCATTTCAAGCTAGTATTCCATTAAGTTTCAAAGGCAAAATAACATGTTAAAACTTAAAAGTAACAAAACCTAACAGAAGTACGACCAATGTGATTTGTACCAAAACCAAACAAGAAGCATATAATCATGCTACCAACAACTAATCTTTACCGTTTACACTACAAAAATCAAACATCAAAATCACCCAAATATGAAGGTTTACAACCATTGAACTTTACACTATAAATTACAACATCTCAATTTAAAAGTTCATTAAACTAAAGTTCAAATGAATGATGACATTGAGTTCATCTACACCTCTTAACTCAGCTTCTCTATGTGGTCTACCTACCTGAAATCAAAAATCAGAATCCATAAGAAGTATAAACTGTAACCCTAAAAACCTAAAATCAGAAATCAAAACTCTAAATAACAAGATTGATATCGGAAACCAAAAGCTCTACAATAATAAGTAAATATCGAAACATTAACCCAAAATAAATGAAACCCTAAATCAAAAACAAAAACCTCAAGTACAAAATCAGAAATAAAAAACCCAAATAAAAATGACAAACAATAAAACTAATAACTGTAATATAAGCATAAAAGGAAAAAAGCGTAATCTTACCGATGATGATTTAGTTTGAGAGGCGGAGATATTGAACTGAAAAATGAAAGATACAAATCAGAAAAAGAAAACATAACTAAAAGTCTAAAACCAACAAATAATCAATAAATCGAGAATAAGATAAAATGACATACCTTGTAAAAAGATATTCAGAAATCAGCATAAATTTGCAATCAGTATAGATCTTCAAGACTTCAACTGAGAAATAAAAATATTGATTCAGAAAAAAATAAATAAACAAAGTATAAAGAAAATAAGAGAAATAAGAATAACAAATTAAAGAACACAAATTTGATAACTAAATAATACCTGTTGATTGCTGAATGAATGTTTATTTGATAACTAAATCTAATAAAATGTTTATTTGGAGAGATCGAGAGATCGAGAGAGTGAGAGAGTGAGACTGAGAGTGACAGAGAGTGAGAGTGTGAGACAGAGTGAGAGAGCATGAGAGAAGTCGAGACAGCAGTGAGCAGACAGTGAGATCGAGAGAGTGAGATCGAGAGATCGAGATCGAGAGATCGAGATCGAGAGATCGAGAGAGTTAGATCGAGAGATCGAGAGAGTGAGAGAGTGAGACTGAGAGTGAGAGAGAGTGAGACAGAGTGAGTGAGGAAGAGCTTGAAGATGAGGAAGATCTTGAGTGAGAGAGAATGAGAGAACTTCTCTCAGCTGAGATCGAGAATGTGAGAGAGAGTGAAGAAGAAGAACTGAAGAACCGAGAAGAGAGAGTGAAGAAGAAGAACTGAGGAAGAGAGAGAAATGAGAATGATAAAATGACGGCAAAAATGATTTGGGTTAGGGTTTCTTTTTTTTTCCCTCTTTTATATCTAATTTGGACTTGGGCTGCTGATTGGGTCATGACTTGGACTGAAGAACCATTTTGCTATATGGGCCGGTTGTTTTGGCCTTTGGGTTACTTTTTTATTTTTTCCATTTCACTTGTTAGATGGGTTAAACGGATCAGGTCGACCCGAACCCGATAAAAATCAGGTCGACCTGATCTGTGACCTGACCCATTTAATATTTTCGGGTTGAGCAGGTAATTTTCAGGTTGAGCAGGTTGAAATTTTCAACCTTAACCTAACCCATTTAAGTTTTCGGGTCAATCAGGTCGACCCATTTAATATTTCGGGTTGAAAATCCCAACCCTAACCCGCTTTTTTCGGGTTAGGTTCGGGTCGGGTTATCGGGTCAGGTCAGCTTTTGCCAGGCCTACTCACGCTCCATGATCGAGTCCTTACGAATGCCCAGCGTGTAGCAAGGCACCTAGCTGATGATCCTCGCTGCCCAAGATGTGGAGCAGATGAGGAAACACTAGACCATATCCTCCGTCGCTGCCTGCCTTCGGTAGCAATTTGGAGAAGTCTTGGCCCTTGTCCGCCCCACTCGCGGTTTTGGTCAGCTCCATTTCACTCATGGATTGTGGATAACCTTGATCCCACTGACCTCGAGCATGACACTGATGGTCCTCTCAAATTTGCAGTCACACTATGGTGGCTATGGAAATGGCGTAATGCCGCGGTGTTTGGCACGGAGAGCGAGACCCCGCATAATCCAGCCATATTTCTTAACTACAAGTTTTTAGAGATGAAAGATGCAATGGAAAAGGCTGAGATGGCTGAGCAAGGGCGTATACCAAGCAGAACAGAGATATTGATTCGATGGCGTCCTCCTAGCCATGGTTGGATGCTCTTGAATACAGATGGGGCGTCAAAAAGGAACCCCGGGTTAGCAGGAGGTGGTAGTGTGCTAAGGGATGAGCAAGGGCGTTTTGTGAAGGCATTCTCTGAAAACTATGGTAAGTGCACAGTTACAAGGGCTGAAACACTAGCTCTACTCCGTGGTATAACTATGGCGCAAGAATTGGATGTCAAAAAACTTCTCATTAATGTCGACTCCAAAGTGGTGGTGCAACTGATGGAAGGTGACACTGTTCGCAGTGGACCAGCTATCTTTATTGTGCGGAAGTGTCGAAACCTCTTGAGTTCGTTGAGTTGGGAAACTAAGCTAGAGCATTGCTATCGAGAAGCGAACAGGGCCGCGGATTGGTTGGCTAACTATGGATGTGAGCAAGATGAAATAGTGGTGTATTTTAATTCCCCTCCCCCTAGTCTTAATTCTATTTTATTAGAGGATGTAATAGGTGTGGCGTGACCACGTAGTGTTAGTGTTAGTTCTATTTAGTTTGGGGCTTGCCCCTCATTCGCACCAAAAAAAAAACACAACAATCAACTTAAGAGCCTCCGTATAATTTAAAGAATTGGCATAAATGAGGGAGATGAAATATGAAAGGACTGAATATATTTATTCCTATTTCTATTTTGAAGTGAACTGAATGCACCTCTTCATTTGCCTTCTTTTAATCCCACCCATCCCGTCACCTTGATCAGTTGCACTTTCAATGGAGTTATTTAAACAACCTTCCTTATCTCTCTTTCTGTATTAGTTCCCAATGTGAATCCATGGGATTGTAAGTGGAAGAGAGATGTGAGATGTAATACTAGCATGAGATTTCAGCCATTTACAACTTTGTGGCACCGGGTCTTCAAGTTAAATAGCGATTGTTAACATAGTTATATCATGACTGTTGTAAATCAGATGAATTTTACCTCTTTTTTTCTTTGGATTGTTGTGATCTTGGGGATTGGTAAGAGTGAGAGACTTCCATTTTTTGGCATAGAAACGAGTGAGTTTAGTGATGTATTTTTTTCTTATCACCAAGTAACAGAATTAGTACTATTTTGTTTAATAGATATTCTAGCCTTTGTTGGTGATGATTACATTGCTTCATAACAACGTTAGGATTCTCATTTGCTTTTTCTATCACTCATTACAATACTCAAGCCAAGACAACTAAGCAAGATTACTACAATCACAATTCACAACATCCAATTAGAAACTTAACAACCCATTTATTGAAAAAAAGTATGAGAAAGAAGAAAATTAATAAACATGATACATAACATGATTTGGAGCAAAAACCTGTGTATAGCACGGGTATAAAATCTAAATACATGGGTGATTAAAAAGAAATTAAAAATAGTTTAATTTTATTTTAATAAAAATAAGTAACATAAGTATTATATTTATTATTCTAAAAAAATATTAAATATTCACATAAAATAAAAATATTTTGTTAAATGTGTCTTTTTGGTTGATAAAAAAATTATTATTGTGCCTTGCTATTCCTATTATTCAACTTTATATATTGATATGTTTTTTTTATTATATTGATTATAATAACGGAGGATGATAAACAAGAACCCGTGCATCGCACGGGTACGAAATCTAGTTATTGAAATGATTGACTTCTACCTATTTCTGTTTTAATGTCATGAAGAATGTCTTAAAGACATTACCAAAACTTTATTATCATTGTTGAAAAATAGTCAGCCTAATTGTATGAATTAAACTTTTAATTTTTTTTGGTATTACAAAGACACATGCAATAGGCTGCAAATCACATGTATCGGGCAAGTCAACCCATCTTTGATGGGCTAGCGAACTCAAGTAGAGAACGAGATCCCCCTGCAATGAAAGGTGGAGGAGCTTTTATTCTCCCTACATAGATTAGTTTTCAACCAGTTACCATCAGATTGTGAGAAGGACTTAATGAGGCATTTACCTCATGAATTAAACCCCCTTCTAGCTTTAGGCCTTTAGTGACTACAAGACGCACGCATTTGTGTGCAATTCAAAACTACTTCAATGTTAATGCATACTTTTGATGCTTATATTAATGGATATTATTTTTTTTCTTGCTAGTCCTATTTTTTTTTGGTTTGGCAAAGAGGATCTGGACGTGGCTAAAGGGCACCTCTTACGCACGGCCTCGGATATTCCACGAATTAATTCGTGTAGGTGCTCCGCAGAAGTTTTGAACCCATGATCGACTTGTGTTTTTTTTTGCTAGTAATATTAATGCATACTATTGAGACACCTTGGGATGCCCCATTAATAACACCAGTAATTATTTGTATTTATTCAACGTGTTATGAAATATATTATTGTGTGGATGTACATATATAATAGAGATATTCCACCTAGATACTTACCATATATTGTACTAGGGTTATTGCTCTACAAGTAAAACCCTAACCCCTCTTGTACTATATATCCCTCGTATGTGAGTAATACAATTACCTCTCTCTCCCAATTACTCTTTACTCTCTACTACTTTAGTTGTTTCACAACATGTTATCAGCACCAGTCTCTAACCCTAGCTAATTATTTATTTTGTAGATCACGGTGTGGTTTCAATCCAATGTATTCCGTCGGCTTTGAGTTTAGACAATCACACGTTGTTTGAGCAAATTGCCGCCTGTATATTCTCCACCAGGGACTTAATAAAGTGAAACTCATCGAGACAAGGTGAGAAAGTGGTGGATCTAAGCTGATTTTCAATATAATGAAATGCCCATTTATAACTGTCCAGTAGAGATAATTTTTCCAGCTTAGGGGGAGAATAATAGAGGAAAGCTGAAGAAAACAAAGACATACATCAACTATGTTTTCATCCCCGTCTGAACCAGAAGTTCAGGGCATGATATCAATTTGAGGTTTATATATATGTATACATATATTCCAGCTTTATTTCAACCTCTATATATTCAAGCATGAATCTCTATGATTTGACTGTCGCACAACTATGACCCTTGGGAGGCATATCGTGGCACAAATTGGTTTTAGAGATACATGTTGTGGGAATGAGTTATCTTGCCAGTTATGTTAGGATTGATACACATAAAGTGTAGTATATATATTGAGTTTACTTTCATTCAAATTAATTGGAGATCGGTTCCTAATGAAAGTCTATTATACAAACATGGTAAGATCATGCAGTTTGGTTGATACTCTTGAAGAGTTATGATATATAAACAAGCTTTATAGCTTATAAATACCCCAGAAGAGGTATGGATATCTGAAACACAAATAGATGGCCTATAAGAAAAAGGAAAAGGTACCTCCTAAGAGAATATTCAGATATCATTTACAAGTATTGATGATGGATAAATAAATTGATTATGAGATTTCAATGATTAATATTTTGATACCGGTATATGAAGGAACCGATATGCATACGCAAGATGCGATGGACATATGAACGGTGATCATATATGTAATCCATCTGAATGTTGACATATTATTAATTGGAAATAGAAAAGGAGCTCATGGACATGCAGTCCAATTAAATTATGGATTTGAAATCCAAACTGTACAGTTTACATTATCGAACCATACATTGTGTGCATATAGATTATAAGTCATAAATCATACATGTATATATATTTTATATCTTATTGCTATTTATTTAATATTTACTAATTTATTATTTTACTCATAGGCATGCACACATTTTCATTGGAGTGTAGTTTATTTATAAGATACTACATAGTTTTATAGGCGGAAACCTATAAAATGAGATGTTTACTCCTATGGTATGCCAATCCCATAAGGATTGAAGATATAGTCCCTGAAGGACTCTAAATGCCTTGTTGGATATGTATAATGACATATATGACCTTTGAAAAAGTGGCCCCTGAAGAGCATATTTTGAATTATATGAACCTCTGATATTCAAAGTTACAAAGGTCTATGAATCAATGACATACATGAATTATTTGTCTCAAATAAGTTGAATGAGAATGAGACAAAATATATTGTTGAAAAGCATTCACGATTTGGATATGACGTGATGCAAGATACAAAATCTCTGTAAGAGAATTTTGAATGAATTGATTATCGTCTCAACCAGAAGTTTGAGTATATAAGTTATACAATTTATCGATTATAAAGGTTGAGAGTTGATGTGAATATCACCTATATGATGAGTTGTTGGTGATATTCGATAGTGAGATATCTATGGTCTGAAGTACCATGAATATGAAATGGGTGATTCTTAATATGGTCCTGAAGTACCAAAGAATATTTACTCTCATTTTCAAACTACAAATATTTCATGAAGATAAGAAAATATGAGCAGTGAAAGATATTTTAAATTGGATATTTCCAACATTGATCTCATGTAGAAGGTTTATATCTGTTTCACTAAAGACCTCCCGAAGAAGATGTATGTTAAATAGTTTGGAATTATGGAAATTGCTCATATATTGTGAAAATCTATTAAATGATGAGACTTTATGCACTTCACCTTTTTCACCTATTGCATAGGTTTTTCCCATCGGGTTTTCCTAGCAAAGGTTTTGGTGAAGTAGTGGTTGTACTCTTTTTCCCTTCGTTGAGGTTTTTTATCCCATTGGGTTTTAGCTAACAAGGTTTTTAACGAGGCAGCTTAACAAGGATATTATGGAATTCAGAGAGTTCCATATTAATGTCTCCCTTTGTTGGATATATAATTGTTTGAAATGATATTGATACGAATGAAAGTTATATACATCATATTCAAGGGAAATATGAAGTTGTTGGAAGTATATTTTATAAACATGCAGGAATTCATGGAGTTTTGCAAGTTCAACACATGTGTAGAGCACGTGATCATTTTTGGAGGCATTTCCTACTGAATATCACAATTGAATCAACTTGAAGATCTAGACGGATATTGTCATGAGGGGGAGAAAATACGCGTTGCACTCTTTTTCCCTTAGCCATGGTTTTGTCCCACTGGGTTTTCTAGGCAAGGTTTTTAATGAGGCAGCATCTCACGCGTATTGAAGAATAATATACTCTTTTTCCTTCACTAGGTTTTTATCCCACTGAGTTTTCCTAATAAGGTTTTAACGAGGCATATTCTTTAGTGATGTACATCCAAGGGGAAGTGTTATGAAATATATTATTGTGTGGATGTACATATATAATAGAGATATTCCACCTAGATACTTACCATATATTGTACTAGGGTTATTGCTCTACAAGCAAAACCCTAACCCCTCTTGTACTATATATCCCTCATATGTGAGTAATATAATTACCTCTCTCTCCCAATTACTCTTTACTCTCTACTACTTTAATTGTTTCACAACACAACGTTAATTGTTAATGCATTTTTCAAGGAAATAACACATTACCACCCTTGGAATTGAAACGGTCGGGTCACAACTCACAATTGACTTAAAAGTTTGTACAGTAGTACTTTCTCCGTTGCATGAAGATGTTTATATTTGATTTTTCACGGTCTTCAGTGCATCACTTTGACCGTAGATAATTGTAATTCTATGCATATATAAATTATAAAATTATAATTTTTCAAAAGTATTTTTCAAGATGAATCTAACAATAGCATTTTTTCTTATCAAAAAAGAAAAAAAAAAAACAATAGCATTTTTACATTATACATCTTTGTATTTTTTCACTAATTTATGGTCAAAATTTGTGAACTTTGACCTTAAAAAATAAAGTGTAAATATCTTGGTGAAATGGAGGGAGTACTTCAATATTTAAACTAGCCACAACATAAACCCCCAAATCCCAATAGGATACGGCAAGTCTGCAACCCCCATAATTCTTTTGCACTGTTCAACTTCCTGCAAGTGTTTTCTGTCAATATATACTGAAACCGTCTGCTTGTAAGTATACTAAATACTACAGTATTTCTTACGTGATTTACAAGTGCAATTTGGTTTGATCATATCGTAATGGTCTATTTTAGTTCCGAATCATGTGAATGAATTCGCTAAAATTGCTTAGTTTTCAATATTCTGATTATCCATTTGAGTTTTTGTTTGAATTATTGCCCTTTAAAATAGCCAAAAAAAAGTACCAAATATTCATGTTTTGTAAAGATTAACCACCTTTTTTGTATGTGAAATTCTGCAGAAGCCTGCCTAGTCTAAACGTATGGCACCACAAAGAAAGTCTTCACGAGCGCTGTTGGCAACTGAGGTATGTTTCAGTTTCACATCTTCCTCCTAGGTTTTAGTTTTTCTTGCAATTGCTAATCATTTTTTTTAGAGAATTGTGAATGTTATTATGTTAATATTCTACATGTCAAATAAATATTTCTTAGTTTGGCAACAAGTTTAATATGTTTGGATTCACCTTTCACATTAAAAAACAAGTTTGAATTTAGTTGTCACAATGTTTACAAGTGTAGTAAATAATTGTTCTTGTTTTCAAAGGGGGTGGAGGTGGACTATATGATAACTAAAACAAGATGGAGTGATGAGAAGTTATTTTCATATAAAGGTGATGATATGGGTCAGGGAAGAGGATGAACTTGATGCATTTTTAAAAGGTGGTGATAGCAAAAGAGGGTTCCTTTAGGGAAGGAGAAGAGCATCCGAATCGGGTTGGGACAATAGATGAGACATGGAAGGAGATAGAGGATCCGAATTGACATGAGTCATGGGATTAGAAGTTTTGAAACGAACCCTAGGACCTAAGTATGCCGGATGAGCAATTTAGTTCTATTTCTGTACATTATGCTATACATTTCAGTTGACAACCTCTTTCTCGGCCAGGAATCACGCAATTGGACTCTTCTTTTATACTTGTATTTTTTGAATTTAGCATGAGTGATGTGCTTATATACACATTCATTGTCTATGCTTCTTCTGATATGGGCTCCGTAGAGCACAAGTTGGGGGCAAATTGAACTTTTAATTAGGGGGAACCTTAACTTAGTTTGGGGTGTTCGAACCCGGTCCTGAGGGACTAGATCCACCCCTGCCTCCAAGTATTTTTCATTAGCCAAGTGCAAACATGTTAACTAATTCTATGTTTTGCAATAATTTTAAATGCATTAACTACATGTTTTGGGAAAGTGAACTTATTGGTGGTTTATAAATAAAGTTACTTAATTAAGGTAATTATCTGTTGTTTTGGATGGAATGACCTGATCTGCACTTATTGTGGTTGTGGACTTTACATTTCTTTAGCCTTCTATGGTTTAGTCATCCTCCTAGCAGCATCTCTTCCTCATGTTTGTTCTCATAATTGTCAAGATCTTGCGCAAATGTGGCTTAAATGACCCTGTAACATTTTTCTGATATGTATTTTCTCTACTGAAATCTGATATTGTATTCCCTTTCTCTTTTCCGATGATGTATTTTCTCTACAACTTCGTAGTTATGGTTTACTGTTTCTCTATTGTTTCCTTTTTAAATCTATTTTTTATTTTATTTACCCTTTCCCCCTCTTGTCCTATCCTCTTGTAGCTCTTCACTTCTGTTTATAAAATGTCTGCAATATGGACACTTTTGTTTTACAGGGAGGAGCAGGGATCTTTCCAGTTGAACTACTCATTGTCATCCTCTCGCAGTTGCCAGTTACCTCTCTTATGCGTTACAAGTCCGTCTCTATGTGCTGGTATGGCCTTATAACCAGCCTTGATTTTATAAGTCTCCATCTGCAAAGATCCCTTAATGCCAGCGCCATTAGTTCCCTCCTTTTCTTCCAAGAGTCCTCCATGAAATCAGCTTGGTACTCTATAGAAATGGATAAGTTAGAAAAACTGGATCCTACTGCCAAAGTTGCTCATCCTGAATGTAAGGGTTCCCAAATTGTTGGCTCTTGCAACGGCTTGCTTTGTATGAGGACTTCAAAAGATGGCGCAAGCTTGTACAACCCATCCACTCGAGCCCTGCATGACCTCCCCTCTTTACCCTATGATTGGCCCACCAAAATACCTCCGAATCCAGTCGATCCTGGAGATGGTTATCACATCTCTAATCGAGTAAAATTCGGTTTTGGGTATGACAGCATTGGCCAAGACTACAAAGTTTGGAGGATGTGTGTATTTTATGCTGATATCAACAATTGCCCCTTTTCTTTTAGTGGCAAGGTTTATAGCTTGAAACAGAACTCATGGAAAAAAAATTCAAAACTTTCCCGATAATATTGGTGAGATACATTCTGATGTGGTGTGCTCTGCAATGAAACTCTACACTGGATTTGCAATGTGAGACCTGTAGGGCGTTACTGTTATGTATATGGGATTGTTGGATTTGAGCTTCATGGTGAAACATACTGTGAAGTGCCTGTACCTGATCCTGGTATAGACTTCTATGACACGTCTTTGGGCATTTTGAACAAATGTTTATGTGCTACTTTTTATCCGAGGCAAGTCGATTTAAGTGTTTGGGTGATGAAAGAGTATGGAATCAAGGAATCATGGACGAGGTTGTTCAATATTAATCATAATGAGCTCAGTAGACTGTGGTACTCCTGTGATGATATGCGACCACTTGCTTATTCTAAAAGCGGGTATGAAATTATCGTGGATATAAATGGCACAGATTTCCTTTTGTATGATTTGAAGAATGCAAGAATCAAAGGCTATCTGTCTTTTCAGCATTCTAAGGCAGGTATTTGTGTGCAAAGCCTTGTTTCTCCCAAGAGTGGAAATCTTATTGGTCAAGTGAAGCCAAGAAGAAGAACCAAGAAGAAGTTAGATACTATTTGCTGAGATTATCCTTAATATAAGTCTAACAGTATGATGTCAGGTTTGCCTTCATTGTTATTAGCCTTTCTTTTGTTTTTACTTTTGTAGTGCTCTTTGTACAAGAGGTTTTAATGTTTGTTTAATCCCTTGGATCTGTGCAATGTCATGTTGGAAGGGTTTTTTTTTTTGGTATTCAGTTGGTTCTTATGGTATGATCGCTGTTGAGAACTGCTTGTGAGATATTACAGCTACTTCTTCATGGTCCAACTAAAATTTTTACTGTTTAGGAGGTTACAAATGAAGTTAGATCCTTTCTTATTACAAGAATGACTGCTAGCTACAAATGAGATTGTGATCAGACTTTGTTTTTTATGGTTTGAAATGTGATTTATCTGTACGCGCAATTCTAATGACAACACTATGGAAAACGCTATGCTATTGATTGCATATATCTTTATACATTAACTAGCTCATTGTTTTTACTTCTTTATTGAAAAGTTTACTCTATTCTCTTGTATCTCTACGAAGTACATAATTCTTGTCTTCAGGTTCTGCAAAAACAGTAGCTTATTAAAATAAAGCTTTCTTTGACATATGGTTATCTTCATGAACCTGTGTTTCCATTTCCATGTTGTTCTGTCTAAAAGATGTGTGTTTGATATCTTAAAAGCGTGGATCTTTCACAGCAATCTGTGGCTTCCGAATGCATATGTCTAATAACTTGTTTTAGTCCCTTTTATAAATGTTGCAAGAGTCTAAAGAACTAGGCTTATTGAATTAAGTTCCTTTTTCTAATTGCACCAACAGCTTTTTTATCGCGCTGACTCAGATCTTATAAGTAACATTCTGTTTTTTACACAGTAAAGTTGCACCTTGTCATCTAATGGGAAATTATTATGACTACAAGCTTTTTTTATGTTATTATCGTTCATCCAACAAGTTATGCCTTGGAAATTCTAGGGAGATGGTGTTGATGACTATGTGGGGGCAAAATGTCGATAGTCATTATTAGCTTTAGGTGCAAGAGTAATGTGATACCCTGGGGTTGCCTAATTGATACGAGATAGGGTTAAAGTTCATACATTTGGAAACCAGCTAGTTACTTTAGACTAAATCCTCTTTCCTTACCTACAATTAGCAATTTCCAACTAATTACCATCGCGTATACTCAATTAGTGAACCTTGACACAATTAATCATACATGATGAGTCATGACTCATCACACATCAAATGTGAAACCTCTTTTCCAAATCAAGTTGAATCCCAATATCTGTGTTAATTTCTGAAAATAGAAATTTTAGCATTTATAAGTCATAGTATTGGTCGTCCTCACAGTGTACTAGTCTAGAGTCTAGACATTATAACCTGTGTTTTATTCTTTGCTAGGCAGAATTTGTGTAACAAAGATGTTTGTTGATTCCCTTGAATATGTAAACGTTTTCGATTTCACAGTAGTCACTGGCTTAGCCATGACAGTACCCTTTTTATATAATGAGCAAATCATGGTTTCTGCCATAATTTGGTCAGCAGTTTTTGTGATTACCAGCTTCTTTTTCCTCAGTTCAGGGCCTGACCCATTGGTGAACGCCCCTGTGATCTTCATAGTAGGAGTTCCAGAGGGCGTGGCCTTGTTCTGTCTAAGCTTTGGGATTCCTGGTGGGCTTGAGTTTCTCTTCATTGTCGGGATTTACATGCTCAGTATAGGCATCTTTGGGTTGTGTTTCTCAGGATTCTTGTTCTACTGGTGGGCTGAGGATTTTCCACCCAATACTGGTGACCAGAATGATGTTGCAGCACTTGATCAGTTTCGAGTGTCTCACATTCGATTTCTGGTTTTGTCGGCCTTTATAGGGTGTTTCTGTTCTGGGTACAACATGCTCAACCTGTGGTTTTTGTGTTCTGAGCAAGAAGTGCTGCTGTTCGGGGGAGCTTTGGGTTTGGTAATGGTGCGTTTTGAAGAGTTGATCTATTTTGTGTTAGTCATTTATCAGTGGGTGGTTTTCCAGAGGGAAATTTTGTCAGCTGCAGTATAACCAGTGATGGAGCCTTAGAGGTGAGGATTAATATATGGAGTATTCTCTGTTTGGTTTTAAATGTCACATTGTTGGTACTTGAGCAGAAAACAGATGTCACATTTGTACTAAGGATTAACACTACTACTTCCTAGTGTTGATCAGTCTTTTGTTGATATCTACTTTGTCCTTCAGTTCAAGAAAAGAAAGATTCAAACTTTCACGAAGTTAAGATATTGAGAAGAACTAATTGGGTAAATCTATGGAATATCTGAAGTTTTTATTTTTTTAATTTATGTTATGGAAGTTGATGTGCTTAGTGTTACACTTTTTATCGACCTGGATAAAAAACGAGTATTTCTTTTCTTCTCAATTGCATAACACAAAATATGTTGGGTTTCCTTACCACTTTCTTCCTAAATGCTTGTCTTGACCTGGCCACTTACCTTGAAAATAAAAGGGTCAGAAACCTTCTGATATGGTTCTACTTAACTTAATGTCATTTAAATGCAATTCAATTCACCTCAGTTCATGTGTAACTTTATCATTTAAATAACTATTTATTTCGAACTAAATTCATTACAATTATTATATATCCTTAGAAATATTTTAAAGTATACTATCAAATGAGTTCAATATTGAAGATGTTTGGACTAGGATTAAATTGTTAAAGGTCAAGTTAAAAAATCAATACAGTTCAATTTTTCCAGTTGAAAAGAACGGACCGTGAGACTAATCATGTTAAAAGTTGTCAATATTAAACTTAATTGCCCTTTTGGTTAGTTAATCCTTAAGCAAAAAAAGAAAAAAAATAATTAAGGAATGAACAAATAGCATGTCAAAGATTTAGTTCATTGGTCCACCATGGACTAAGTCCACACAAGTTTTTGTAATGAACAAAATATCTCTAAAATTAATTTAACAATATTCTTGTAAGCATTAATTAATAAAGGAAAATTATTTTTAAAAAATCCCAAAAACTTGTGTAAGGCGGACTCTTGAAACCTCTCACATTTCCCCTACTTTTCTTTCTCTCTTTCGTCTCCTCCCACGTCTCACGGGATAGACCTATTGAAAAAAAATTGTTTATTCTATGCCCTATTATGTGATTAATCACATATATTTACACTTTAGTTATAGAGTATTTTCTTGGTAAGCATTTACCCTCCTGTTTTAAATAGTGATATATATTTGTAGACTTGATATTCTGCAAAATCTAAACACTAATCTAACCTATTAGTTTAACGATTCAAATATTTCATTTATAATCCATTTATTTGGAGGCTGATTTATGAGGTGTTGTTAGAGCTGTTAAAAGCTGATTAGATTCAAAATTCCAATCCGTTTTTTAGGCTCTTGAGACGATTTTCTCAACTTGATCCCATTTACGAAAAATTAACAAAAAATTAATTTGACCCAAAAACCAACTCGATTCGGACCTGAAATGACCTCGACTCGTTTAACTGGTGCAGCTGTTTATAGTGAGCTTAAATCCTAGTACGCGCTTTGTTATCGACATTGAAAAACTGAAAAAGTACTAAGCACGATTTCAGTTTCAACTTTCAAAATTCTATTACCGTTCAGTGTTTTCTCTCCATGGAGCAACAACCAGAGGTACTGGCATAAATTATTGTTCATTATTTACTTGCTCTTTATTCAATTTCCTGAAATTTACTGACAAATTATTCACTAATTTGATGTTTACATTTTTCTGTATGTAGATTGGGTCAATTATTGCTCCAGAATTATCGAATTTGTTTGGGGTTTATATAAACCCTAGATTTTTGGAACCCAGTCCCAAATCTCTGCGTAATGAATCAACACCACCTGAGGTAATTTGATTTATGTATGTTACTTTGATAAGTGTTGACGTTACTCATTTGCTATTAAATTCATTCCTTATCTCGTTTATGTAGATTATACTCCATTTCTTATGCCCTATTATGTTATTCGTGATTCCATGACTTTTCTGAAATTGCTTGCTTGGATTGTGCCTAATATAGTCACTGCCAACATGTCCGAATTCGTATTCAAGTTTTTTTTTTTTTTTTTGGGTTGCTAATTTCATAAAAACTTGCCCATTAATCTTTCTAGATTTTACAGGGTGTTGGATGATTAAGAAAGGAGGGGGATTTTTGAATATTTTTGTGAGTTGGTTTAAGGGGAATGGAAGGAAGTTAACAGGTTTTTGAGCATTTAAAGTAAATGTTGGAGATTGGAGGGGGTATTTGTTTTGCTTTAATTTTAAGTTAAATATTTTAGAATGGAGATGAATTGATTTGCTCTTTTATCCTTCATTCATCCTTGATAAGGAGATTTAATTTTCTTCCTCATTCCCTTCCATTCATGGTAATTAACAACTCCCGAACAAGCTGTTAGCTGAAGTTATATAAGTTAAGTTCATGTGAAGCAAATACTAACTGAACTATGTGGCATACTATACATCTGCTGGATCGTTTCTCAGTATGTTGTAGAGGGGGGAAAAGCAGAAACGGGTAACACAAAACACACGTATCCTTATTTTTGGTCTAGAAATCTTAGATTCATCTGTCTAATAAGCATATATAAACTATAGTAGCAATTAGAATTAGCATGGGCAGTATTTAAAGAGATCAGTGAAACAATAAGGTTTTGTGATTTTAGAAGTGCGTGAAAGGAAAGAACTTGCTCATCATAAAGAAGAGGTTTCACTGAGTTTCTTTGCGTTTCCGAGTTTAGACAATGGAAGCATGGTCTTCACTACACCTTCTGTGTGCAACAAATGTTTTTGAATAACATTTGGGTTTCAGCTAGAGCAGAAACTGTGATTACTTAATTTATGCTAAGCTCTTTCCTTTGTTTTTCCCTCTCTTTCCACAAAAATCCGGAGCGATCAATACTTCATGTAGGAGCTTAAATTTTGCAAGTTCATGATATGTTTGGCATCTACATGATTGTTTTTAAATCTTATGGGTTAGGTAGCTGGTAGCATACAATGTAGTAGCTTGTACTCCCTCCGTTTTAATATAATTGTCCACTTTGAAATTTGTGAGACACAATCTTGTGAGATACATATTTCAAGGTGGACAATTAAATTGGAACGGAGGGAGTATTTTGTAGATTGTATCTAAAGGAAAACCATTTTTTTTACTTGGAGGGTGGGCTGTTATTGTATTTGGATTTGTTCTGGCAGTGTATATATGTAGATAGACATGAAGTTATTTGAAAGATGTGATGGGATTCAAAACTTGGTAAACTAACAAAGTAACAATGGGTATTCACATGTACATTACAGGGAATTCTAGGGATCCTCCCCATTGAGTTAACAATCAAAATCCTTTTATGTTTAGCATTTATAGATCTTCTGCGTTTCAAATGTGCATCTAAGTGGGCTTCTGCCCTCATTAGCACCCCAGAGTTTGCTCATGTCCATCTAAGACAGTCACTTGAATCGGGCTCCAATAGCCCGTTCCTTGTTTTCAAAGATATTGCTGCTTGCTACTCAATAGAACTGGACAAGTTGGAGAAATTTAGTAAACCCAGCAAAGTTGATCACCGTCTGGCACGTGGTATTGAGATTGTGGGCTCTTGTAATGGATTGATTTGTGTTCGGATTGGCAGAACTGATGCAATTTTGTATAACCCATCTACTCGAGATCGCTACGTGCTCCCTGCTTCTTCCATGGACATGTCTGCGCCCATGCCTCAAAAATATGGTTTTGGGTATAATAGTGCTTCTGGTGATTATAAAGTTCTTAAATTTGCTAAATTGCAATCTAGCTGTGTAATGATATACAGCTTGAAAAGCAATTTGTGGAGAAAGGTTGAAACTTTTCCTATCAATATTGGCGACCTAAAATCAGACCATGGTGTGATCTGCAATGAGACTTCGCACTGGGTTTTTGGGGAGAGTGATGGTTCAGCTGCAAAGGTTGGAGTTATTGGATTTCAGCTTCATAGTGAGGCATACCATCAAGTCTCACTGCCTGATAGCAGTTCGAAAATATGTGTTGTTACTTTGGGGACTTTGGATGTATATTTATGTGTCTCTTATCACGATGATTCTGCTGTTGGCAGTTTTCTCGTTTGGGTTATGAAGGAGTACGGTGTGAAGGATTCTTGGACATGCTTACTCAAATATGTTTGTCGATTACAATCTATCTCGTACATGAGACCTATTGCTTACTCTAAAAGTGGAGATGAAGTTCTAGTAGATGTAAGTAGCACACACTTACTTTGGTTTGATTTGAGAACTAAGAAAGTTAAAGGCTGTGTGCCTTGTCATCATTCGGGGGCAGTCATTTGTCTACAAAGTTTTGTTTCCCCTAAAAGTGGGAATCTTAATGTTCAAGCAGAGCAGCAGCATATTGGAGAACTTTGACACGAAAAGAACTTCAGTGCAGAACTTTCTAGGTTTACTACTCCTTTGATGTTAAGTACCCCCAATTCATCCACTTAAGAATAGCCTTCTACTTTAGTCGTTCGGGATTCTTCCAGCTTGTGCAGCAGCACATTTTCAAACACCATCATTTCTTCAAGTATGGTTAATTGTGAGAACCCATGAAATTTTGTCTCTTTGAGGTATCTTCTTATTATCTTTCTTACTTCCATTTGCACTTAAGTATTTACTTTTCAGTTTTGCTGGCTTCCACCAATTTCAAGTTGTTTACCCCCCCCCCCCCCCCCCCCGGGATTTGGCTGTGCATCCTCTTTTTGTCATATTTTTGCTATGATCGGAGCTCATTGCATCCATTAGTGTGGGTTAAAAGAATATTGTACATGTTTCCTGCTCAATTTCTGATTATGGTAGAAGGCATATTTTCTAGGCTCTGTTGCCATGTCATTTGTTATTATTTATTCATGGTATGACCTAATATGTATTCTCTTGATATGTTTATATTTGTTCATTTCAACAAAGTTTGGCAAACACCAGGAAAACCAACGAAAATTATTGTGGGAGTCAACCAAGTACAGTAAAAAAGTGTCGGTAAAAATCTACAAAAACCACGCCGGCCCTCTTTTTCATTCTCAAGTGGCAAACTGACGTTATTCTTGATAGTCACAACTCACAAATGTGAGTTTCACCCAAGTCTGTAAAATGGAAGACTTCTAAGAAAGGTTGAAGCACCTCAGCGTAATTTGATTAGACATAATAATTGTACCTTGTTAGGATTTTTTAGATAACATGGGTATTCGTGCTTTGCCCAACTAATCCCATGAGCCCTGAAAGCAAAACCTCCAAGAAGGCTTGAACTTGGAACCTCTGGAATATATCTCATAGAGTCAGAGTCAGAGGTCTTATTAACTGAGCAACGCACTCAAGGTTACCTCGTTAGGGCCCCGTTTGTTTTTGTTGCTTTGGTGAATATGGCTAGAAATAGGCTGCCTGTTCCTTTTCCGAGGGCAACATATGTTGCCGATTGCACTCACCTGGGTAATGTTGTTGGAGGTAGAAATGAAAAGGTGGTAATTGCAGAAGCATGGGAAGAAATTTGGTGTTTCCTGCTCATAATTTGATGTATCTGCTAAGCTGCAAGCCTGCAATGTTATCTATTTTATTTTGGCAACCTCGTGGTTTTTTAATATACGATCTGAAGTCAGATCCATTATTTTTTAATTTCAAAGTATAGTAGCAAGTTACTCTTGAGATTCTGCAATCTTCGATTCTTGATCGAAACGTGGAATAATAGAGCTGTACAACTGGGGTACAACGTGCAAGCAACGACGCATCTTACTCTGCATTACTTCCATTCGATCCATATTTTCTTTGTTTATATACTGTAAATACTTTGTATATCGACCAGGCTGGTTAATTTATCGATCTACATATTGATCCTTAATCCTAGATACAGAACGTACACTTGGTTCCATTATGTCTCAAGTTAAGCTTATCTCAGAATGTTTCATCAAACCAATCATTACAGATGATGAAAAGCATGCGTTGCCTTATTACTTGGGTCCTGTAGATGTAACCATGTTGTCCTTAGCCCACATCCAGAAAGGTCTCCTCTTCGCTAAAACTACTACTACTGTTGATCTCTCTTTCTTGGAGAACCTTAAAGCATCTCTATCTCATGCCCTAGTCCATTTCTACCCACTTGCCGGACGACTTTCGACTGAGCTTTAGGAAGAGGAGCACTCATGTTGGATATACATCGATTGCAACAAGGGCCCCGAAGGTAGGTTAATTAATGCAACTGCCCTTGACATGACGGTTTCTGACATCGTTCTTGGCTCACCCAATGGCAATGTGACAAGCGTGGTTCGATCGTTCTTTGATCTTGGCGAGAGGGCTGTTAATCATGATGGTCACAGTAGACCTTTGTTGTCTGTTCAAGTCACTGAGTTAGCTGATGGGGTCTTTATTGGATGTTCCATGAACCACAGTGTAGGAGATGGTACCTCTTTCACCCATTTCTTGAACACGCGGTCCGAGATTTTCATGAAATCATCATCATCAAGTTCCTTTGATGGTAGTGTTGCTAATGCGCCTATTTATAAAACACCGTTTCCTGATGGATATGGTCCGATCATCAAGCTCCCGTACCTTAAGCCGGAAGAGTTCATAACGCGATTCGATGAAGCTCGTCAACTTAGCCTTAGAAAGAGAATCTTCCATGTCTCAGCTGCATCAATGGCAACGCTCAAGGCCAAGGCCAAGGCCAAGGCCAAGGCCAATGTCAATGTCAATGCCGACTGTGGTGGTGGTGCCAATGGCGGTAAGTACTGCAAGTTTAACTAGCTATTTATTTACATTATGTATCAGTACAAAAGCTTGTATGAGGTCGTCTTATGATGAGATAAGAGTCACATATGATAGAACACAAAAACTCGTATAGGCCGGACCTATGAGATAGGGCCTCTCTTATTTTCCCCTCTCCTCTCTTTTTCTCTCATCTATTCATTTCATGCCTTATGGGAGTATGGGATAGGTCCGCCCCATACAAGACCTGTTATAGATACTAGATAGAAACTAGTTTAGATCCCCGTGTCATTAAGAGGGTTTCAAATTTTTTTCCTTGTATTTTTGTACTTTTGTGTTTAACAGGGTTAAACAAAACTACTTCAATCCGACTTTGCTCCGATTTGGTATTCATATTTAGGATTCTTCTAAAATTAGAATATCTGATCAGGTAAAATTGGATTGGATATTCAATCTGGTAAAGTCGGGTAAAACTTACCCTCAGATAAGATTTAGAACCGAACTATATACCTTTCTAGCATAAACATTGTTTCCTATGTGATGTTGTATGTCTCCTCAAAAAACTGTAATGTTGTATGTATTCCTACAAAAAAAAAAATTGAACGGCAAACTAACCTCCAACTTAATTGAAAATGTGAATTGAACCCCGGTCATTGTTGGGAACAAGTGGGGGGTGTGCCATTGCGCTAGCCACCCCAAGCTCGTATGTATTCCTGGCCTACAGTTACTAATAAACTTTTGTTGCAGGTGTCAATGCTGTTGATAAGCATCTAAACATCTCATCTTTTCAAGCGCTATCGGCACTAATATGGCAATCCATCACTCGAGCACGAAACCTACCCTCTGATAAAACTACAGTTTGTTCATTATCTATCAATCTCAGGCATCGTCTAGACCCACCCTTGTCAAATGAATACTTTGGGAACTTCGTCACTGGTGCTCGTGGAATATGCAAAGTGGGTGAGTTGCTTAACCATGGGTTGGGTTCGGCTGCCGTGTTACTCCACCAAGCAATAGCAAGCATGGATGATAATGCAGCTCGTACTGTATTCTTACAGCCCTTTGTTGAGGGTGGTCCTCAAATTCTTCGCCCGGGTTTTTCTTCGAGCATCGGTTCTTTTATGTTGATTGCCGGTTCGCCAAGGTTTGAGGCGTATCAGCCCGAGTTTGGGCTAGGTAGAGCAATGGCTGTTCGGACTGGGTATTCCAACAGCTTTGATGGCGGTATGACTGCCGTGCAAGGACATGAAGGTGACGGTAGTGTGGACATGCACATATGTCTTGCACCCGAGACAATGAATGGGCTTTTATCTTGTCATCACTTTATGAGTTATGTCTCTACATCTTCGAGTTCTTATCTTAGCTAAAATGGAAACACTTCATTTCTTATGTGTACTTTTTTTTTTTTTGGGTTTGGCCACAGGTTCGTCTAAGTCTCTTGGGCTATGATTAGTCATGTTTGCACCAGGTTGGCCCACAGAGGGGTAAAGTGCTCTCAATAAATAGTTTTTAGTCTTTCACAAGATTCGAACCCTCGACCTTGCTTAAGAAATGAGAGTGTCGAACCACTCACAGCAACCACTTATTGGTTATTATGTGTAGCATTCTTATCCATGACCGGGAATTTGGTCGTTCATCATTCTCTCTCCTAATTTCTCCCTCCTCTACCTCACCATGACCAACACTATGAACATCACCAAAAAAAACAAGTTTATCCATGAACCAAAATGTTTTGGTCATCACTCTCTCTCTCCTACTTTTGACCCTACCCTGCCACATTTTCTCTCTCCTCCCAACTTTATATTTATTTTGTTTCACATTATTATGTATTGCAAAATGCAAATCCCAACTTTGAAGTATAATTATATCGAGTTAAAATATTTAATATTAATAATTTTCGTTTAATATAATTTTTCGATAATTAATTAATTGTATTATTTAATTATCGTTAATGGGTTATTCATGATTATCTTCATTAATTATTTTATTTTAGGAATCATTTAGTTATATGGATTTCGTTGATTAAAATAATAAAATATGACTTAATTAGAAAATGACATGATAATTAATGATAGGTAATACAAGAACATAACAACAATAATTTAAAAATACAAAGTAGGATAGAGAACACCGCGTAACTTGTTTTCGCTTCTTCGATCAAGCTGAATTCTTGAATTTTTCCCATATATGTTCAATCAAGTCCTTTTTTAGGGCCATATGCACATTCTTATCGCGAAGGTCGCGTCTATTAGCCATATATTTAGTGATATCAACACGTTCACGACGCTTTCTTCGTTCTTCCTCCTCGTCGCGGTCTTCATCCTCGTTGTCGTCGTCAGATTGTTCGCCCCCTTCAAGTTGATGTCATGCTCACTTACCAAAACATCATCGGGAAGTTTTTCATCCTCCACTATCATATTATGCATTAAAATGCAAGCCATCATAATTGTCCATAACATACCTTCATCCCATGTTAATGTTGGCCTTCGAAGGATGGCAAACCGAGCTTGTAGCACCCCAAAAGCACGTTCTGCGTCTTTTCTCACATCCTCTTGTATTTCAGAAAACTTTTTTAATTTACGGGTTTGTGGATTTTTGATTGTTTGGATGAATGCAGCCCAAGGTGGGTAGATACCATCTGTCAAATAGTATCCCATATTGTAAGTGTGACCTCTCACCGTAAATGAAACCGGCGGTGCTACACCATTTAAGATATCATCGAACACCGGAGATCGATAAAGAACATTGAGGTCATTGCACGAACCAGGAATCCCGAAAAATGCGTGCCAAATCCAAAAATCATACGAGGCAACAGCTTCCAAGATGACAGTTGCCTTGCCACTTCGCCCTGCGTATTGTCCTTTCCAAGCAGCCGGACAAATTTTCCACTCCCAATACATGCAGTTGATACTGTCCATCATGCCTGGGAATCCACGTTGCTCCCCTTTGCGAAGCAACCGTTGCATATCTTCTACCGTAGGTCTCCTCATATACTCTGCTCCGAAATTTCTAATGACACCTTCATAAAATTTGTGAAAGGAATTCCGAGAAACTGATCCACTCATCCTTAGATATTCATCATTCAAATCGGCTGAAGTTCCGTTTGCTAACATACGCATAGCTACTGTGCACTTCTGCTCAGCTGAAAGTCCGAGTCTACCACATGCATCATGTTGCTGTTGAAAGTAATTATCACTTTGATTAGCCTTCAAAGGATCTATTATACGTTGAAAGACGTGGCGCCGCATGCGGAATCATAATCGAAATGTCTTGGGGGGATATGTTGTGATACGCACAAAATAATCCTCAATTACTTGCTCGTGACCACGCTCACGGTTTCTCTCAATGACGGTACGCCTACGCCTTTGTCTATGAGGGGCGGTACCAAGGAGTTGAGGAGCATGATTGCTAACAACATCACCAATCATTTCATCAACCTCATTATCTAACTCTCTGATGATCGTTCGTGAAGTGTGAACATGATTGCCTACGCCTTCTTCTTCTGGCTCCTTTTCCACCACTTCATCATCTCCTTCATCACGACGCTCACTATCGGCATCAAAAGTCGGGAGTGAAAGAGAAGATGAACCAAGACTAATATTTGGATATATTGGGTAAACATTTTGTGATTGTGTTTGGAATTGTGGAAAAGGAGGTAGTGAATTTTGAAATGGAGTGGGATAATTTGGATATGAATTTTGTAGTGAAATAGGAGCATTTGGATATGGTAGGAAAACATTTCGATTACTTGGATCGACTCCATACATTTGAAGATATTTTTCAAAACGAGGATCCGAAACAAATTCTTCATCGATTTCGGGATCGGGTTGGGTAGGATTAGGATTTTGGTTGTTCCTATTATTTCCACCAAATGGAAAATTATTAGGATTCATATTGTAGAAGAAAAGGATTTTTTAGAGGAATTTTTGGAATAATAATGAAATTAGGAGAGAGAAGGGCTAATTTTAGAATGGTGCAAAACTATACTAAAATGGGTCTCATTTTATAGATCTTGAAAAAATATAGCCGTTGGTATTTATTTTTTTTTTGATTTTTTTTAATTTTATAGCAGTTGCAAAGATGCAACGGTGAAAAAAATTGAGTCAGCCACAGCGTGACACGTGGCGCGCCAGGACTGGGCTCCTGACACGCGTGTCAGCGTCTGGCTGACTATTTTTTTTTGGCTGAAAACGCTGCGAAACGCAGCGTTTTGGGGACAACCTTTTGCAGTGTTTTTCAGCCAAAAAAAATTAACTTCACGTGGGGGTGGCCCACTATGACCGGGTATCACTTTCGGTCGTTTTTGGGTGCAAAAACGCCCCAAAACCATTTTGGTCATATTTCTCTCTACTCATGACCCATATTTGGATCATGGATAAACCCCAAATTGTTGGTCATCCTCTTTCTCTCCTCTCCATAACCAATGTTTTTGTTCAAGGATAACAATGCTCTAAATATTTGTTGATTTAGTCAAAGTGATGACCTTGAGGGATATCCATTGGTATTTGTTGGTTGAATACCTCGAGTTATATTAATATCCAATTTTATTATTTTTTAAAATCAAATAGTTATATATTTAAATAATAAAAAAACACCATTATAACACATCAATAAATATTAATTTCAAAAAATACAAACTTAAATAAAAAATTATTATTCAAATACTTGACATTGTCAATCAAAATGTAAAGAAGAAATACAATCATTATATCGTTAATATCATAAAGACATTCATTAAATCTAGCAATGTAAATACAGTTTTTAAAATCATTGATATTACAAAAAATGATCATTATTTATTTTCTACGATGTAAAAAATAACGTAAAATTTTTACATAGGTAACTAACTAATTCCAGTTCCGAAAAACTAAAATTCGAAATTGAAATGAATAGGTATCGATTCCTATTTATGGGGTCCAGAATTGCATTCATTAAGGTTTTGGTTCCAAACGGGTTCCGATTCCACATAAACAATCATCAAAAAAATTAAAAGAAAATAAACAGCAAGTTCTTCCTTAGTTCTTCCATTGCTTTTCAATTTTCATCTCCTCACTTCTTCGAACGCATGGTGAAGAAAAACCAGAGCAAAGGCCAAACCCCACAATGAGGAGGCTTCATCTTCACTCACTCTCTCTCTTGAACATAACCCGGAGGTCTTTCCTCCGTCGTTCATCAACTTCTCTCTCCACCCATATATCTTTTCATAATTTCACTTTTCCCTCTCTTAAACCCTTCACTCTCCAAAACCCTTCACATAATAATCACTCTGCTCTTTTTTACTATTTCACTTCTCTCCATTTGCACCCCAATTTCTCAGCTTTTTCTTTTGCAACTCTTCGTTATTTCAGCACCTCTGGTTCTTCACAAGACACCAAAAACGACGAATGTAAGCCCCTCTTTATTTTCCTTATATTCGTTTTTGATGAATGTTGAATTATTAATTGGGAGTAATTAGTCAATTTGATGATTTTGGGCTATGTTTGGTTGATTTCTGGAATACCCATTTGTTTGATTTCGCTTGTTTAATTTGTTTTGATGATATGGGTGCATATGGATTCTGGGTAATTTGTTTTAGTTGTTGGGTTAATTAGTTGTTTTCGGCTATTTTTTTTTCTTCCCATTTGGTTGTTTGGCTTGTTTTTGGAATTTGATGTTTTTTAATTTATTTATAAATGTGCCTGATTATTAGTACATGCTGAGGAATCCCAAATGAGAATGATTAAAATTTCTTTCTTTTTCTTCTTTCTTAACTGAGAATTGCTTTTCGACTAAAACCCAAACAGCATTGATTAAGGCTGAAATTGTTGTTCACTTTGGAGGATGTGGGGGGGGGGGGGGGGCATGGCGATGGTGATGGGCCTGATGGCAATGTAATGAAAAAGAAGATTGGAAATATCCTGAACACCGAGGTGATCAATGGGAGGCTACTTCTAAGTCACTAGCTATCCTCTTTTGGGAGTTAAAATTTTGCTGTTTGATAATTTTTTTGAATTGGGATAGGTGAATAGGGTTTAAGGGTAAAGAAGAAGAACTCGGCAGTTCCAAAATCAGTAAAACAAAAGAAACCTGATGTCTTATGCAATTGTGGGAAGGGAAGACGGTGAATTTCATTTCTACTATTGGGGTAAAGCTGAGAATAAGAGGTGTGTGGTGTGAAATTTGTGATGGTGTGATGTAAAGCCAAGCTGCTGCTACCATTCGTCAAAGAGGAATGCAAATTAACATAGGAAATGGCATGAGGCTCACTTTTGGCTTGACAAGGAGAGCTATTATTTCGTGACCATGTATTATCAACAATGGAATTAGCATTTCAAATAGAGAACACTGCTCTTTGTTTTGGAAGACCAGCAAAAATATGAGCTTTGTACCGTTGTTAATAAGAGATATCTTTATCAGAGTGCAAATAACTCAATGACATGAAAATTTAAAATGAATGCATTCCTGTGAGATCCTTGTGTTTTGAAATGCAATCGGCAAAAACTTTTGGGAGTGCTATGTAGTTAGAGTAATGTGCATGGCTTGCAAGTCGTAGGCACAATCAATACAATTGAAAGGGTATCAAGATTCAATCTGGTTTTAAATGACCTTTGCTTGTTTCGTGGCAGTTGTGAAGAATAGTCTGTCCACTTGAAGTCACTTTAGTTTTTTGTGGATTATGTAGACATTATAGGTAAGTTATGAAGTGTTCAGTAGTGTGCACATTGCAACATCAAAGAGTTATTTAATTATGGAGTGCTATGAAAGGAACACCAGCTAATAGATATTCTGAGCAGTATCCCTGAGATGTATGTAGGAATTTGATGTGCCTTAGATCCCAAGTTCGAGTCCCCTCAGGGCCAGTGGAGTTTTCCTGGCCGTTAACTTCGGGGCCCTTGGGATTAGTCAAGGAAAGCTTGGATACCCATGTTATCTAAAAAAAAAAAAACATTTGATGTGCCTTGAATGCAGTCCTCCGAATTGCAAAAAAGATAGTAGCATGGACTTGCTCTCAAGTGGCTACTCTCAAATTGAATGTTGAACCATTGGTAAAGACAGAAACGAGCCACGGGGAGAGTAGTACGAGTCACTATGAGTTTGATTTGAGAGTTTGTGATTTGTCTGTTTTTTTTGTGCCATTCAGAGAGTAGAGATTGATAAAGCAGATATTAGCTATACATAAATCCCTAAAGATTACTATTAGTGAGTGTGGCTTCACCACCTAAAAGATTAGGATTGAGTGAGGCTCAAATATTGCAGTTCTTGGTGTAACACATTAGTGGAGGACAACCGAACCTTGTATTTTCACTTAAAGAAATCAAGATGTATTGACAAAATACGTCTTCAATTGGAAGCAATTATACAGGAAGAGATGCGATTTCTGTAGCTGACGGACTATTAAAGTAAGATTTTGGTCGTATGGTGGATATTTTGGCCAGGCATTAGATGTCAGTTCTTGCCTTGTGGGTCTGGTGTTTAAGTTTGGCTTGGCTTAGGTGTTCTACCTGTTAGAGTTTCTTTTTGCTGGGTGGGAGTCATTGGTTTCCAGATCTTTAATATACTCACTTTATGCCCTCATTCCAAGAGAAGGAAAAAAATGAAAAAAAGAAGACAAGGAAAAAGCAACTGTCATATTTGTAGCTATGTAGTATTGGTTGTTATGGTTGTTATTGTTCTTGATTAAGAGTTGCCAAAATGTGTCATCTATCTTTGTTACAATATCTAACGTAGGCTTCCATGAAATGGTTTCAGATGAGACGGAGGACAATTTAGTAATTGAGGAATGGGAGGAAGAGGATGATGCAGATCCTGAGGTATCTAACATTACACTGTTATTTTCAAGGCCTCTTGTTTAGTTATCTTGGGGGTGATTTTACATCTGTGATTGTCATACCCTGAGTGGAAACTATGTCAAACTTCTAATATTGATATTTCTTGAAATCTTAGATTGGTGATGGAGGTGCTGGTGGTGGAATTGTGCTCCAAAATGTCTCTTGGGGTGAACAAGCTTTATCTATAGCACGTGAAGTTCTGCTGCAATTTGATCATGACATAAAATTATACTCATTTAAGGCAACTCCCCGTGGAAACATTTACGTCAGACTAGACAAACTATCCAACGAGTAGGTTTTCTATATCTATGTTTAATTTTCACAAATCATGCATCCATATGTATATTATCTCCGTATGAGAAAAATTCAGAAGTCTCTATTCTTATCTTAAAAATAAAATAGAAATCTTGAAATAAGGAATATTCGTATGTCCTCTCATTAATATTGAAAATGCCATTTTAATTTGAGATCCTTATGGGCATAGCACTTGGATTAATGTTGTGTTTCATCATGTTCTTAGGTTTAAAGGTTTTACTTCATCACTTCCCACAGTCTTCCCTTTGGACCTAGGTCTCTGGGATTGCGGCTTTAGGATGTAGGACTCGTGAGCTGTGATTCATAAATTCTTTAGTTTCATCCGAGACACGAGGTAACTTCAGCTTGAATATGTTGGCAAGTTGAGCTGCTGAGGCATAAATCACGTACTGATATAAAGTTATAAACATAGTAAAAAGCTATGATTCTCGAACTCTTCATTTCAGCAGAAGTATCTGTGTCGGGTACTAGGATACCTGACACTAGGACACTTCAAATTAGCAACAAAAAAGAAAAAATCCTTAAAATAGGCGAGTATGTTGATCCGATCCTCGGATCCTCACCCGAGCCCGATCCTAGAATTCTCAATTCCAAGAAGCATAGGTAAAAAGTGGTGTGGGGTGCATGTCAAAATTTTGAGGTTTTGCTGGACAAATAAGTTAGTGACCTTGTGTTGGCAAAACTAGACCTTAAATGATTACAACTGTATTCATCTTTCCAAAATAGTAAGAGTAGATTCATATATTGTTATCAACTCCACTCAGCTAAAGCTCTTCTGTCAACTGTTGTTTGTGAAAGTTGCCTGTACCCTTCTAAATTTCTGGCTGCATGCATAATAATTGCATATTGACGAACCATTAGGAAGCTGTAATTGCAAGATTTCTCATGGGCCATATCATATGCATATGCCAATATGTTTCTCAATTTTGCTTATCTGAGGTTGCTACATTTAGATGTAATTGTGTGATATATTCAGGTATGGTTGTCCCAGCATGGAGGAAATTGAGAGTTATAGTCGACTATACAAAAAACGTTTGGATGAAGAAGGATCAAAGGGACAGATATTAGAAGATCTTGCCCTTGAGGTACATCGTTTTTGTCCCATGGATTGTCAGTGTTTTTTAATAGTAAGTTTTGCCTGAGAAGACAACTTGAATCTAATGGCTTATTCTACAATATATTGAAGGTATCTTCTCCAGGTGCAGAGCGCTTACTAAGAGTTCCTGATGACTTGCCTCGCTTTAAAGACTTCCCGATGGTGGTGTCCTATGTTGGAGAAACAGAAGGGAAATGCCAAGAAAAGAGTGGAGTTTTCTTCCTTGATTCAGTAGAGATAGAATCAGAGCATTGTGTGTGGAAATTGGCTGATGTTAAAGAAAATAGAGATCCTGCAAGCAAAGGCAGGCCATTAAACCGTAAGCAGAGGGATTGGAGATTGAAACTTCCATACTCAATGTTGAAGAGAGTGACGTTGTACCTTGATTAAGATTTCTACAGCATAGTATGACCTAGCAGACCGTCCAAGGTTTTTCCCACTTAATCATTTTGTACGTTCGACTTACCTTTCCATATAGTGCTCCTCACCCTTCCCCTCTCCTCCCCTCCCCTCCCCTCCCCTTTCAAGTGAAAAGTTCCTAGTAAATGTTCTAGACAAAAGCACATTAGCCGACACTGGTAGTTCTTACCGAGGGTTCTCACTTTGTAGAGACCTTGTTAAAATGCCGAATTTTTTAGCCATTTGAATTTCGACAAAGCAGATTACAGAAATCACATTGTATGACCTGCAATTAAATTGGATTGCGCTTACTTCACTGTAATTCATATCATCTGATCAATAGCTATATGTTCTATGCATACTGCTTTAGGAAAAAGCCCTTATTTAATTGTCGGGGAGTAAGGTTGCCTACATTTGGACCCCCATCCCTGTCGAGGCGAGAGAGTCATGAAACTCACAATGATGATTTGGTATGGATTTTGTGCATTTTCTACCTAATAATTTCCTCTTCACCTTGTCTTTGCAGCATCTATGTTGTAAGCACTTCTGACGGGTGTACCTGTGCATTATGCAACTTGCCTGTAGCGAAGTAACGTCCCAGGTTTGGCAGTTTTCTTCAGCATCTTTAATTTGTGATGTTCTTGAACCTTAATAATCCTCTAGAATCTTTCTGCTCTCTCGTCACAAAGGTTTCTTAAGCCGTTTGTTCTTTGACATTTTGTATTGGTTAATTTGCTTATGACTGCGAGTTGAGTGTGCTGTTGATTCCTTGTATCATTATCTTAATACATTGCTCTTCACAAGCCAACCTTTTTTTGACTTATCTTCATTGTGAATTCTGGTACTATTTAAGTAGACCTGGCAAAGCTGACCCGACCCGAAATACCGGACCCAATACCCGATTTTGACCCGAGTAGTAAACCCAAAGGTGAACCGAAACCCGAAGTCAATCCGACCCAAATCTAACCCGACTCGAAACCAATCCGATCCGAATGACTCGAAGTTAACCGATTTGAAGGCGACCCGAAAAATAATGACCCAAACTCGAACCGAATCCGAACCCGAAAGATTACAAGCCTATTTTTGCTTATTTGTGCCCTTAAATAGTATGATAAGAATATTTAACTCTTTAAATGCCACTTTTTGAGATTTAGAAACATCTTTCTATTGTTTTCAAAAGGGAAACAATAAACAAATCATTATATCCTATGGTTATTGGTTAGACTTACAATAATATAAATCCGACTTGAATTCGAGCACGAAAAGAACCGAAAACCCGAATCTATACCCGACCCGAATGTATTTGACCCGTAACCGAACCGAACCCGAAGCATCTTGAACAACTCGAAACCAAACCCGAACCGAACCCATACAAGGTGACCCGAAAATGATCCGAATTGAACCCGATCCAAACGACCTGTTTGCCAGGATCCAGTTTCCACTTTGCATAAACATTTATGGCCTGCACATCTATTTCCATTTCCCAAAATTTGATGCAATTGAAATAGATATGGTCAAAAACGGGCTTGGTCCAGACACTAATAGGCCGGGTCCTTATAGTTGTACACAAATAGCTTGTCCATATCCGTCTATTTTTCTAACCGGATGGACGGGTGCTATGCCCCAACCCATCCATGATAAGCTCTAAATTTTTATGTTGTACGAGAAGCAACCTGTATTAGGTATTAAGGTAAAACAACAGGAAAAAACGAAGATGGAAGGGTTGCTCAAAATTTTAATTTTCCTGTTTTAGGAAAAGCCAAATGATGTAGTGCCCAGATTCTATGAGACAAGGTGAAAGGCTGAAAGCACTCCCTTAGTCTATGCAGGCATTGAAATTAGTTTTATAGTTCTAATTAATGAACATGTTGGTGCTTTATTGGCCACCAGATAGCCTATATTGTTGTTGACGTTATAATCATAGTGTTATATCGTCACTGTTTTGAGGGCTATTAGAAAGTGGAAACTGAGAGGGTGTGGTTGAGTGGTAGTGACTCATTCATCCTTAACTAAGATTGAGGGTTTGAATTTTGCTTTGGGTATGGAGCAACTTTGAATCTCTTGGCCAGTTGTCCCACTCTTTGAGGTGCCTACAAGCCGGAATTAGTCATTGTAGTTGACGGTGTATATCCCTGGTGTGAACAAAAAAACAAAAAAAAAGAAAGAAAGTGGAAACTAAACCCTTAATAGATAATTGCCCATATCATATCATTATCTCAACGTCTTTCATGAGTTCTTATAAAGGACGAAGTATGAAGGGTCATATGTATATTGTCCTAATTCCTCTGACGTTGTCTTTGTTAGCCACTTGATTGACTTCATTTTACTTCACAACAAACAAGTAGAGGAAAGTGCAATGATGTGATCCTAATATAGTAAAAGTGGCTAAAGCATGATTCTTTTAATTCTGCTGGAAATACAAACCTGTCGAGAATTGAGTAGATGGTTATACTTTGTGTAGACCTTCACATTATTATAAGGTAAAGGAAGGCAAAGAACATGAACTAGATGTAGGATGTGTTTTTTTCACTTATCTAAGGATCGGTTCAATTCAGTTGTAGTGTTCAGACGCGTTTTTTCTCTCGTATATTACTATTCAGTTCACCTTAGTGGTGTTTAAAAAGAACTCTCTCTTGTTATTTTCATATTTTGAGTGCGTCTCGAAGGTCAATTTTCAGAAAATTCAGCCACATAATAAAATTGTTATCTTAGTCAAACTTATGGGGTTATGCCAAAATATGACAGAATACACTATTAAAGCATATCCCCAAATTTTCAACTTTTGAAGACTTTCTTGCTGCAAACAGCTAAAGACTTTTGAGAATTTGAGCATTGCGTTTGCTAGGTGTTATTATTTCAGCAACAAAAATAAGGAAAATTGGGTGAAAGGTAGAACCCCACACGTAAAAACCTATTATTTCTTATTACCAATAATTTATAGGGCTATGCAATGATGCAAAGTCAAATGTCCCTCTCAAGTTGCTCAGTCACTATATTCTTGTTCTTTTTTTAACTGTTTTTTTGGGGAAAATTTAGGGACTTTATGATTGGAGAATTTTCTAAATTTATGACATTTTAGTTAAACCCCCTGTTCGATTGGATAGGAGGGGCCCATTCTACGTCTACACATTTTATCCTAGTAGACCAATCCCCAATTTTATCCAATCCTGAATTGTTCTCTTTTATGGAACTCTATCCATCCATAAATTATTGCTATCAAACTCTAAGGATGTAGGACATATAGGACAATCAAAGAAACAAAATACCAAAAAATAACTAATTACTATAGGACACATTACACGGGGATAAAAAAAATTCCCTAGTTTCTTTACATTCTTTCATGTAGATTCGTACCAATTATTGATCCTAGATTACTTTTGTTGCGTTTGTGACTATATTTGAAACAACTAATTGTTTTGTTATTTGGAAAGCCAGAATTTTGGGAGAAATTCACAGATCATATCTAAAATTATTATACAATGCTAACAACTAAGTTGTTTTGTTTTCGTGTTGAGGTTTTAGCTATTCTTGGAGTTGGAAATCGAATATAATGTAGTAAATAATTTGGTAGTTAGCTAAAAGTCCGCATGCTTTTCTACGAGTTCAATTTGACAATAATCAATTCAGTTTAGTTTAAATAAGTTGACTTCAGTTAACTTTTATCAGGGTGAAAAGAATGGGACCTTAAATTAGATGATGGATCCACCAACCCCAATCAATATGAATAGGATTTGGATTCTCTTCAATATCCATTTCCCGCATTTACGCATTATACTTGTGAATGCTTATTGCCACATCTTAAATTGAATACAAATCATACGAATATGATGAATGAAAAAAAATGCATAGCTTCATAAAGAAGTAAGATGAAGGGTAGAAAAAATACTACTAGTCTGAATGCTGGTGGCGATCAGAGCCTTGAGAGGTGGGGTGGTCTTTTTGTAGAACTCAATTAAGAACAAAGTTTTTTTTTTTTTTTTCTTTTTTGACAAAAATAAAAAAGACTGCATAATCTAGACTGCAGTTGGGACTTGGGAGTGCACTATGCAAGACATGCATATTACAACTAACGGTGTACAAGATTTTGGGGCCATTGCATAATTATTGTCACTTGCATATGATGACCTCAATTAATTTAAGAAAAATATATTTATGAACTGAATTGAAGTGAATTATTAATCGAGTAAGTGTAAAAAGTAGTCTTTCCGATCCTAACTTGTAATCTCGTATGAAGGTCGCGGATTCGTGATTATATATTAATCTTTTGCATCATCTAGCTCATAGAGTGATGATAGTGTCAGCATGTATGGAAAGGATGTCAACACTCAACACACATATAGAAATCTATCATGTATATCACCCCCCATCATTTTCTGCCTTTTTCCAACCTCCACCATCATTGAGGTCTTGAGGGGGGAGAAAAAGAAGTAGAAGAAACAAAAGCATATAATGAAAGGGTAATTGGAATAATCTATGTGTCTATCAGATATCTGAATCACAACATAATGGGTAAGGAGAAAGTGGGCTCAAGGGGGAAAAAGATAAAGAAGTAATATTGCGTCGCAAACAAATCAAATTCAAAATCCATACATACATTTCTACAGGCGCAAATACTCATATGATGCAGCCTTAGTTATATATGAAACAGAGCTGTGAATAAAAAGTGATACCACTAAATCATTTATTGAAAGTACCTCGAGAACAAATGATGACAAATCTAGACTCTTTTACGGCCCCCAATTTCTAGGAATCGTAGGCCTCATAAAAGCTTGACATATTGATACTAGTTTAGCTCCTTTCTTTGCCTCATCTCAATTCTCAATCAAATAAAACCCCATTTTGTATGCGCCAACGCTCCGGTGCAAGCTCATCGGTCATCAGCTAGATCTAGCTAACGGGTCGAGCGGGTCGAATTCGGGTCAAGTCAAATACGGGTCAAAATATTCGGGATATTATTAGGTTCGGTTTTGGGTTACTCAACGAATTTGACAAATGTTGTCTTACAACTTTCGAGTTCAGTTCGGGTCGGATCATTTCAGTCTCGGATCAAATCAAATCGGGTCATTTCAGGTATAAACCTTTTCGAATCGGGTTCGGTCTGGTTTGTAACGGGTTAGGTTCGAATCGAGTCTGTTTTGCCAACTCGAATCATCTCCACTTTAAATGGAGAATTGATGAATTTATATTGGTACAATAATTGATTTATTCTTGTCATTCGGGATAAGAACCATGTCACTTTCTTGTCCTTTGCCGTGAATTGTGTAGATATCCACTGTTGTTTTTTTTTTTTCTTTGTCCATGAGAGGCACTAAGGTCAAAACAATATATTTATATACAATTGATCATCTTGTATAAAATCGTTTTACAGTAAGATAGTCTAAATTCACACTTTTTATTCAAAATGTCACTTCTGTTTTTGTCAAAGCAACATTTTTATTTCGACGGCTAAAAGCGTTTAAAATTAGGTAACACTTTTTAGTTCAATTTTAATCGTTGTCACATAATAAAATAGTCTTATATGAGAACTAGCTATTTACATATTGCATTCGCAGGGAAGAAGGGAATCATACATGAGACTACCTAAAATATACAGGACCTCGATAGTCTTATACCCCTTAAGTTTTAAGCTATATTTGGAACGAAAAGTTAGCTTTTTTTATGAAGCTTGCAGCTTAAAGTTTGCAGATAGTATTTTTTTTACTCTCTGCTTCCAAACAGTTTGCCATTAGATTTTCAATTTGAAGGTCTAAGTGCAACTAATTTTGTGAAAGCTATCCCTGCAAGCTTTCCCCTGCAGCTACAGCTAGTTTATTACTCCATCCGTCTCGGGTTCTTCCTTACGTTTTTCTTTTACGGATGTCCACAAATCTTCCTTACGTTACCTATTTTAGCAACTTTTGAGTGACCAAAAGTCTACAATGCCCTTGTATTTTTTTGTGAAAAAAAATAATTCACAACACTCTCTCTCCTCTGATTCCCCAACACCCACCACCTCCCACCCTCCCCCAGCCCCCACCCCCACCCCCACCCCCACCCTCAACCTCAACCTCAACCTCAACCTCAACCTCAACCCCACCCACAAAAACCCACCACCACCAGACCCCACCCCGAAAACCCACCAACCACCCCGAAAACCCCACGTCCCCACCACCCTCCTCCAGCCCGCACCTACCACGGCCCCACCTACACCACAAAAAGCCCACCACCAGCCCTTACCCCGAAAAACCCCATGAACAACCACCCCGCAACCTCCACCAGCAACCCCTCCAAAAACCCCTCACCCACCGCAACAAACGAAACACCACCACCCCGAAACCCACCACACCCTACCTTGACAAGAAGTATATAATACCAATTTTAAAACTTGCACGTGGCATTCGTATATATTTAAAACAATTTTCTCTATTTAATTTATGGACAAATCTATATAATTAGATTAAAACACAATGATTAAATCAGTGCTCGCCACACCTGTCGCTGAATTGCCAAATGACGTGTCAAGTGACTCATGGCCAGTAAAAAAAGGAAAAACAAAGAGAAAGTAGCAACAATCAGATGTTACAAAAACGTAATGGAGTTTAATAACCCCTTCATCCCCTTCTCTTCATTCTCACAAGTTAAAAATTCAAGAAACTGAGTAGTAGCTAATTTCTTTCTCATATTGATTAGGAAAAAAAATAATTAATTAAGTTAATTCCTTTCTCATGAATAGATGATAGAACCACACACCATCAATTCATCTCCTATCTTCCCATATGTTCATCGTTCGTATCTGAATCTCATCGTCGTCGTCCGCAATCTTTCCGGCATCGTGTACAACCAATCCCCATTTTGGTAAGGTTTTTCGTATTTCTATTTGCGATTGCTAATAGGCATTTGGTATTTACATCTCCTCTCTTTGCAAAATAACCCCTCCAACTTCATTAAGCTTGGTACCATATATTTCTTTACATTGTTTTCTCTGAACAGTTATACCAACTTGAATGTTTAAAACTATTTAATTTAATTTTGAATTAAAAAATTACGCTGAAAGAGAGAAAAAAATATCAAAAAAAAATATTAGAAGTCGCTTAAAAAAATTTGGGAAAATTTATGAGACCTCACTATAATAGTAAAGAGGGCTTGGGGTTGGGGGTATGTTTGGTGGCACGGGGTGGTGGGGAGCCATGCTCGGTACCCAAAAACCGTGGAGTAGACACGCCCAATGCATAACTTTCATAATGGCAGGCGTTTCATGTCGCGTTGTTTGCCTTCCTTCGCCCACAAGCCTCTTTCAAACAACTACTCACTAAACAGTCTTATAAGGTTTAGTGATTTTAAGAGGAGTAGACATGCCCATTGCATAACTTTTATACTGGATTTTGAGAATTAGGAGAATTATTTTCCGAAAGTTCCACCTCAAACTTTTCAGGTATATTATTAAGTTACGAAAAATTATTTTTTTCCACAAATTGTTGCTATTTAAATTAATTTTTAATAAAGCAATACGCTAAAAAATTGAAAAAATATCAAAAAAATAGAAATCACATTAAACAATTTGCGAAAAATTGTGAGACCTCACTATAAAAGTAGAGAGTGCATAAAGGTCGGTTTGTTGGCATGAGCTGGTGGGGAGCCGTGCTCGGCACCCAAAAACCATGGATTAGCCTCCGATGTCCAGTAGCATGCCCTTTCAAGCCTAACAAAAGGACCCGATAACCTACTCCGGGTGCCTCCCATGTCCCTAGGGTTGTCTCGTGCAATCTGGTGCAAAAATATCCACCTTCGTTACGGGGCTTCCCGAAAGCTCAAAAAACGTGGATTATAGCCTTCGTTTTCGGCTTCCCGAGGCTCGGGAGTAGTTTTTGCCCAACCTTCTCCGGGGGGTCTATCATGATCCTAGAGAAAACTCGGTGCTCCCGGAGGGTCATCCAGATCCCCAAACTTCGAATCACCCATGCCTTTGGTGTTTCGACTCTTACACAGTTACACCAGTGTCTCGTGAAACGCACTTCCAAGCTTATGAGGGACCAGATAAGCAACCCCGATTGCCTCCCATGTTCCTTAGAGGTGTTCCGTGCGATGTGGTGCAAAAATATCCACCTTCTTTACAAGGCCTCCCGAAAGCCTAAAAACGTGGATTATAGCCTTCATTTTCAGCTTTCGAGGGTTCGGGTGTCATTTTTGCCCAAACTTCTATGGAGGGGCCTATCATGATACTAGAGGAACCTCGGTGCTACGGGATGGTCATCCAGATCCCCAAACTTCGAATCACCTGTGCCTTTGGTGTTTCGATCTTACACAGTTACACCAGTGTCCCGTAAAACGCACTTCCAAGCCTATCAGGGACCAGATAAGCAACCCCGAGTGCCTCCCATGTTCCTTAGGGGTGTTTCGTGCGATGTGGTGCGAAAATATCCACCTTCTTTACGGGGTCTCCCAAAAGCTCTAAAACGTGGATTATAGCCTTCGTGTTCGGCTTTCGAGGGCTCGGGTGTCCTTTTTGCCCAAACTTCTTCGGAGGGGTCTATCGTGATTCTAGAGGAACCTCAGTGCTACGGGAGGATCATCCGGATCCCCAAACTTCGAATCACCTGTGCCTTTGGTGTTTCGACTCGTATACGGTTACACCAGTGTCCCATAAAACGCACTTCCAAGCCTATCATGGACCAAATAAGCAACCCCGAGTGCCTCCCATGTCCCTTAGGGGTGTTTCGTGCGATGTGGTGCGAGAATATCCACCTTCGTTTCGGGACCTACCGGAAGCCCAAAAAACATGGATTATAGCCCTTCGTTTTTGGTTTACCGGGGCCCGGGTGTCATTTTTGTCCAAACTTCTCTGGGGGCTATATCATGATCCTTGAGGACCCTCTGTGCCCCAGGAGGGTGATCCGGATCCCCGAACATTGATATCACGCATGCCTTTGGTGTTCTAACTCTTACACCAGTGTCGCGTAAAACGCCCTTCCAAGCCTATTAGGGACCGGATCAGCGACCCCGAGTGCCTCTCATGTTTCCTAGGGGTAATCCGTGTGATGTGGTGCGAAAATATTCACCTTCGTTACGGGTCTCCCGGAAGCCCAAAAAACGTGGATTAACCTTCGTTTTCGGCTTCCGAGGGCCCATGTGTCAGTTTTGCCCAATCTTTTTCAGAGGGTCACCCGGATCCCTGAACTTCGATATCAATCATGCCTTTGGTGTTCCAGCCTTTACATTAGTGTCCCTGCATAAACGCCCTTACAAGGCTATCAAGGATCCGATAGCGGACCTTGGGGCCTCTTATGTTCCCTAAGAGTATCATGTAAGATGTGGTACAAAAATATACGCCTTCGTTCCGGGGCTCTCGGGAGCCAAAAAAACGTGGATTATAACCTTTGATTTGCGGCTTCCTATAGGCTGGTATCTGTTTTTGCCCAAACTTCTCTAGGGGGTCTATTGTCACTCTAGAGGACCTTAGATGCCTCAGGACGGTCATCCGAGTCTCCAAACTCCGATTTCACGCCTGTGACATGGGCGCTGGGACATAGGTTATGACGCTCGCTGAGCCCTGGGACATGGGCCACCAAGATTTTGTTTCAATAAATTTTTGATGTACTTAGTTCATTTCGATCCATTGTATACTATGATTATAACTTTGGAAGAAGAACCGTATAACAGAGTATTTCCAAGTTTGTTAAAAAAAAGGCTAATAATTGTTTTCTAAGCACTTAGTCATATATAGATCAAAGTTCAGAGTATGACTAATCATAATAAGTAAAACTATAATGCAACAATCAATGTCATTTAGGGGTAGATATCTCTAACTTTTATAGAGGCACCATAAGTCAATGAATGACTTTTTTTGTTTGTCCGTCTTGGTGTTGTTTTACTTTTATTTACTTGTTAATCACAAAATTAGCATCAAAAAAGAGAAAGAAAATTATTACAAAAAAGTTAGAAGCAAGACAACCCATCAGAAAATATTAAATTTAAAAAAAAAAATCCAAAAAAGAGTTGAAACATCTCGTGCGATACTAGTTGTGACTTCGTTAACTAAATGGTTTGAGTATTCTAATTCATCTCTTGTTCAATTGTTGTATCTACATTCTTTTTTCTTTGCTCATCGTTGCAGGTACACTTTTATTATCTTATCAAGATGTCCTCAATGGATGTAATATATCAGGCCAATAAGTAGTTTTGGATTGGGCTAACGACACTTTCTCCAAATCAAACCTTTATAGGTACATTCTTATTATCTCATCTAGATGACCTAAATGGACGTAATATATCAGGCCGATAAGTAGATTTAGAACGTTCTCCGAACCAACCCTTTTCTAGTGTCGAACAGGCCGAGCCTACTTCCCGGAGTAACAACTCTACTGAACCCCAATGTGGGAGGATTGGAGGTAACTACGACTACGAGTACTAAAAGAAAAAGAAAGACACGAGTTAAAGCTGCGAAATAGAAAGAGAATTAGAAGAGAAATGGGGACAAAATAGGGAAGGAGAAGACGTTTTCTACTGTGTTTCTTGCCGATCGTTGGATGCACGTGGAGCTACTCAAGGGTAAGATCATCTCTCTCTCTCTCTCTCTCTCTCTCTCTCTCTCGTTCTGTACTCAATTTTATTTTATTCTAATCAGTAAAATATAAAATGGATTTTTGGACCTTCGCTTTATAAATACTATTAAAATTTTACAAATGATCCCCATCTTCTACCTTTGTCCATTTTGGCTTCCATTGCCACCAGTACCACCTCTTTGTCTTTTTCTCTCCTTTTTTTCAATTTCAGCCTTTTCATTGTAAGCCCATCTCTCTCTAAAATTGATTATATTAATTATAGTACTTGTATAAGTTGTTGGTTTCACTTAATTGGTTCTTGGGGTTTCTGAATTTTATGTTTACTATACTGTGTTTTTATTAATTATGATGATTAGTGGTTTCTGGGTTGTTTAACTATCTGGGTCTGTCCAATTTTTAAGATGGAACCCAGTTGGGTTCTTGAATTATATGCCTTTTTGCAGTTCTATATGATCTTTAGGTTTAGGATCATGATTTCTTTTGATGGTTGAAAATGCTGGTTCTTGGACTTGTTTGCATGTATGTTTCTACTCAAAATGTGGGTTAGATACTTCTACTTAGATTTTCTGTTAGGTTTTCTCATTTTCTAATATCCTGATAAATGATAATGTTACTAATGATTGATTTTCACATGTGCCCGCTTTTGTTTTCTGAGAAAGTTCCAAAAGGGTATTTGTTAGTTGTTCATGCTTCTAGTGCATTTTCCTTTCCATATTAGAAAAACTGGACAATTTTGTAGAACTAGTGCTTTTGTTGTTGCATTGCCTTTTCATGTACTTTTGACTCATTATCTTGTGGATTTAGGTGTATCACTTCATTCTTCATGTGAATATCTCCCTATTTGTTGCCTTAACGTTGATTTTTATCTTTCTTGTTTGATGAAACAGAATTTTGTCATCGTTTTTGTTGTGGTAAGCATGCCATTTCCTCGAGTTCAGACAAGTAGAGGAGAGTTAAGGATTCATGAAAGTTTGGATGATCTTAGCACTGACTTAGTGGAATATATATCTGAATTATCAGATGCATCAGTGAAAGAGCACGGCGTCTTTGCCATTGCTATATCTGGTGGTTCTCTCATTGGCTTATTGGGGTAGTCATACTGTTCTTTTCCATGGTTGATGCCTTTGGGTTTTGGTTTGTGTCTCAAAATTTGTTTATTGTTGGTAAACAGAAAACTTAGTGAGGCGCCTTACAACAAGACTATTGACTGGGCTAAGTGGTACATATTTTGGGTTGATGAGTGGGTGGTGGCAAAGAGCCATTCTGATAGCAATTATAAACTAGCCAAGGATGGACTCTTGACTAAGGTGTGTAGCTTGGCATCATACTTTTCCCCTGTATCTCCTATACTGTAATGTTTTGCTCATTTTTTTTGTCCCTTTCTTCACAGAAAACAGAAAACTGAAAACTGTGTCCTGTTTTGAAGCAGAATCTGATCTTAAATTGGTATTTTTGTTCCATTGCTTATCTTTCTATTGTGGTAGTTGTACTGTTCTCATTCTAATTCCTTTTATGTGGTTCACATCGTCAAAATTTAGTTGAAGAACGGCCTTAAGAAAACATAGACCTTATCTCATTGGAATGAGAAAGAAAACTAACAAAGGGGGGAAAAAAGTAGATAATGATTTCTCTTGTTGTTTGCATCCTGCATTGTTTGTTGGGTATTTAATATTTTCTACTTCCTTGGTGGCTGGTGCTGAACATGACATATATACTTTCCTGGAGCTTACCTCTGTTTAATTTCTGTGCTCGCCGTCTACTGACAGATGGTCTCAAAACAGCATTTGATTTAAGCATTTGATTCATAGATTAAACTTCTGTCTATTATTTACATGAGCAGTCAGAGCAGAGTGTGAAACTTGATGTAGCTGCAGCCAAATTATCAAGGAATTTATCTTTGCTCATAATTTAAGTCAGCGGACAGAACAGGGTTACCGAATTCTCTCATGCCCCCAGCGAACTGCGAACTGTACTCCATGTACTGTTCGCAGTTCTCCAGCATACTAGTATTCTCGAAGTGGTGAACTAGCAGTAGGCCAAAAATGGTGGCCAGAAACTGCAGATTGGACTTATTTCATCCATGGTTTCAGCTAGGGAACATCTTTTAGTTAATTTTTTTTTACCAATTTGTACTATTTTTCCCTTTCATTCTTTATTTCTTTTTATAATTTTATCTGACAAGTTAATCTTCAAAAATTAGCCCATCCCAGATAAGCGAACTAGGCATATGTAGTTCTCCGTGAGGAGCGAACTGTGAATTCGTACTATGTTCTCGAACTGAGTGTACGGTGAATTTGGCAACCGTGGGACAGAAAATGCTTAACTTAGAGTTTAGCCAGTGCATCCAGGAAATCACTCAAAGCCATTTGTTTGAGAAGTGCTTTTCATGGTGATAAAATAAGAAAAGTGCTTTTCAAATTTTTTTAGGGCAATGCTTTTCATTTATATATCCGAATGGGTGTTTTTTTGGGGAGGATGGGGCGGGGCCGTGGGGGAGAAGGAGAAAGAAGAATAAGTATTGGTCTTCTTTAAGTTACAGTGGTGACTTCTGACTTGTGAGGGCCTGAGGGATGCAGAGCATGCACTTATGTACATGTGTTCATTTTGCTTTCAGGGCATTCATTCTGCTTCAGGTTGGATTCGGTTACGGTTCAAATACATTCGGGTCGGGTATGGATTCGGGCTTTCGGTTCTTTTCGGGTTCGAATTCAAGTCGGGTTTATATTATTGTGAATTTTACAAATAAACATGGGATATAATAATTTATTGATGATTTTCCTTTCGAAAATAATAAAAAGACGTTCGTAAAGAGTAACATATTCTTATCATACTATGTTAAGGGCACAAATAAGCAAAAAATGAAAGTTTTAAACTTGCAATCTTTCGGATTCGGATCGGGTTCGGATAGGATTCGATTCGGGTTCGGATCATTATTTCTTGAGTCGCATTTAGATCGGTTAACTTCGGGTCATTCGGATCAGATCGGTTTCGAGTCGGGTTAGGTTTGGGTCAGATTGACTTTCGGTTTCGGTTCAACTTTGGGTTTACTATTCGGGTCAAAATCGGATATCGGATCAGGTATTTCGGGTCCGGGTCAGCTTTACCAGGTCTAGTTAATGCAAATCTTGTTTTCCATCCTCTATTTATTGCCATTTCAAAATTTCAAGTTTCCAACAATTAGGTTAATCAGAGATAAAATATCACTTAAGCCTACGGATCTAAACCATTTTGTAAGTCAAATGGCCCATGTCTGAAATTATCAGACAAAAGTGAAGTCTTAGCTACATGACTCTAGGAAGGGACTGATTTTGAATCTTTGATGATCATCAGGTGCATCTATACACTAGTTTCTGCAAGTCAAAGTTGTTGTCTGATTGTTTGATTTATAGTATATGTACCTGAATGTGTCTTTTGGCTAAATCTGTTGAACTCTTGCATGCAAGCCTCTTGACACATCTATACGAGAATTGGTAGCCTATTATATTATTAATGATTAAATCAATTGGTGAGCTTCCCTAGTTAGAGCTTTAGCTTATTGTTTTTATTAGTTAAAATTCATTTATTGGCTGTTGGTGGTTGGACAAATCCTCTTGGATTAGCTAAGGATGATTGATACTCTATTTGAGGAATCTTAGTACACCTTGCTTATTCGGTATATAATTTACTATGTTTGCTTCAGCAGCTTGTTTAGCACCCTTGATTCCTTTTTATAGGTCAAGATGTTAGGTGAGAAATGAACAAGGGTTAGATTAAATAAGGCCAGAGGTGGAGTACAATACTGCGTTTCTTGATGATATATGCATATAGTTAATCATGTATTAGATTTTTGAGCTGGTAAGAGTACAAATATTATTTAAGCTTTTAAGTTCATGTTTACGATTAAGACTTGTCAGGATTATAGAATTTGGCTTGTTAGGCATCTTTCTTGCCGAAATTGGTGGTATGGGAAAGTGGTACACCTTTCTGAGTTTCTAGGACATTTACGATAGTTACTTGTGCAGATAATTAGGAGACTGGTTGTGTTTCTTCTCTGTGGTCATTGCTTATATCACTGCAAAATTGTTGATAAACAAATTTGCATACACTCTTATGCACGTATTTACAACAACATATGGATTCATGACATCTAAAATGACATGTTGATACACATGATACGACACTTGGAGACATTTTCATGCTCATGATACATTGAATTGTCCAAAAATAAGACTATTGTCCACCTTACAGAAGGGACCACACCTTCAAATGAGGCAACTTGCATAATCTGAACTGTTGAAATTTGTTGAAATTTGAGTGAGCAGGTTTAAGAATATTCATAGCGGCATCTTAATTAGTTGGTTGCTGAGATGAAATGTTTCATATACTTTTGAGAATCTCTCTTTGATCAATAAATTGTGGTTTCTTTTCTCTACAATTCTTGATGTGGCAAGTATAGATGTTGGCCTTGATACAGAATTGTGTAGATTTGAAGGGTTTACTTAAACCTTTTGCATGGAATTATACTTATGACCACAACTTCAGGCCTTTACTTATTATTGCTTGACTTCTACAAATTCAGGTACCTGTCATCCCGAGCCATGTCCACTCCATCAATGATTCCTTGTCTGCAGAGGAGGCTGCTAGTGATTATGAATTCGGGATCCGCCAGCTAGTGAAATCTCATCTGATCAGGGTGTCTGACATCAGTGACTGCCCCAAGTTCGATCTCATCCTCCTTGGGATGGGCTCTGATGGACATGTGGCATCCCTGTTCCCTAATCACTCTGCATTGGGTGTGAAAGACGAATGGGTTACGTTTATGACAGACTCTCCCAAGCCCCCACCCGAGAGAATCACGTTCACCTTATCCGTCATCAACTCAGCATCCAATGTGGTCGTGGTGCTGACAGGTGGAGGCAAAGCTGAGGCTGTGCACTTAGCAATAGATGATCTGGACGTACGACCCAACACTTTGCCATTGCCTGCAAGGATGATCCAACCAACCAGAGGGAAGTTAACATGGTTTATGGACAATCAAGCTGCCTCAAAACTTGAAGTTCAATAACCTGAGTAGTGTTCAACCTCTTCTTGCCAGTTAACCTATGTTTTCCTGCCCCTCTCTTCGTTCAGGGTGCTCTAATTGTCCTTTGTTTTTTTTGTTCAAAAGAGCTTAATAACTGAGGGCATCAAAATCGGCTTTTTAACCTCTTTTGGCTATTCAACTGGTAGAAAAAAACTGGTAGGATAGTCCCCGTAAATTTTTCTAGCTGTGATGTGAATAGCCTGCCTTTGATGGTTTATAGTGAAAATTTCATCTTTCATGATCAACTTGACGTTCCTTTCGTAATATCTCTCTCCCTCGCTCATGTCAAGCTTGGTGTGTATTATGCGACCAAAAAGGAGCCAAGTTGTCACAAATTTTCCCTTGGTTTTTCCAGACAACTTGACAAGTATCTGTAAGCTCTTTCGTTACTTGTTATGCTGCATGGATTCTGATCATAAGTTCATAACATTCAGTTTTAGCCCACGATGGCAAATTAGATTACTCTTTTTGTGTTCTGATTGTTCTGGGTTGTTTAAAATCATGTTAGTACTGAAATAGCTTCCATTCCCCATCTTTCGATTTTTGCCGTATCATTCCCATTTCATTATTTCTCGCATTTATGCATTATATTTTTTTCTCCTTAAGGCTAAAACTACGCGTAACTACCAATCCCGCGTTCATCATGCGCATTATATTCATAACTGGATTATGCAAGGCTCCAAATTGAGTCGAATCAATCTTAATCACCATGGGCAAACAGTGCAAGGATTGAATCAATATTGACCCCCTTGTAATTGGTATATGTCCCTTAATAGCAATTATTCGAAGATGAACATGATTTACTTCCATTATTGGAGTTTGGAATTTACATGGTTCCCTACCATTATTGGAGTTTCGGAATATACAAACATGATGAATGAAGTGACACTTGACCAAAGGCATCATATCATCTCAAATCATCTGTCTGTTAAAAATTACAGGGGTCAGAGAGAGAGAGAGAGAGATCAGAGTATCTCACCTAAAGTTTAACAATTATCCATAATCTAATAACTAATATTTGGTCATCTTTACCCAAAAAATGATTGCTTTATGTTATCAAAAAAAAAAAAAAAAACAGAAAAGAAAAAAAGAGAGGTTGCTTTAGCTAGCACTATGTACAAGAAAATTAGGATAAGAGAGGATCTGATTAATATAATAACAGCAGATCCAATAATGCATTTTCTCCAATGCTTTTATTATATGTAACCGTGAAACCCACTAAGCAAAGCAACACAAAGATAAGTATTAGCACATTGTCAGCTGCAGATTACGCCATCCTCAACTGACCCCAAGGTCCACAAACCCACAACCTGGAAAACACACCTGGTCCTCATAGTAAAAGCTGGCACATCGAATGTTGGACATTAACTAATCCTCTCTATTTTATTCTTACTTTTCCTTCTTAGTTCTGAAGTGATTTCCTACTCTACTCTAGTTGTTTGCACTCTTAAGTAGAGTGAATCTAGGAGTTTGAGTGTCCGATACGGGTACTCTGAGATAGAAACATATTTGAGACACGAGTAACATAAGATGAGAATGATCCAAGGAGAAAATTCCTCAGACGATTTATCAGGCTTTTTTTTTTGGTTGATAATTAGAGATTTTATTAAATAATTAAAGGCATGCCAAGCATGCTAGTGATTCTACGAGAAACCAACATGACCAAAACAGCTAACTGGCTTAAACACCCCTAAACAAAAACCTTAAGACATCCACACCAATAGTGCATTCTGCATTGTCTATTTGTCTTGCATCCAATAATTACACATTGTCCATTGTCAGTCCTGTTAATATATTGCCTTGAACCAAATAAGCCGATAGTGGAGAAGTGCAAGGGGCCAAAACGAACTCATATCAGTGGCCTGGTCTAAAGCATTCTGCTTTTAAGACATTGCTCAATGCACACTGCACAAAAGTTGGTAGTGTTCTGCAACCAAGACCTAGGATACAAGTAAATGTATGCTGTTAGAAGCGTAAACTAAGAGATAAACATGACAAACAAGAGGCCATATCAATTATAACTCACCTTACCGGTCAGGTCAAGGGACAGAAGGCCCTGCTGTTTGAAGGCTTAGACAACAAAATCCCTACATCAAACTTCGAAACCATTGAGATCAACTGGACACAGGCATCACGGTGCGGAACTGTCTTTCTGTTACAGATCTGATACCATTTGGGTCAGGGATGGGATCATCTTCTGCTTCCATTCCTTCTTTAGCTGGGAAACCACGTTGCCGTGCTACAATCCATTGGTCAATGACCCCACAATTAATAGCATACTTAATTGCATGCTCCAAGTACGCTTTGTCTGTGATAAGATGTGGTTGTACTGTCAACATCCTCATGAGAGCTGAAAATACGACGTAGAACAAATAGTTAGCACATGGACTCAAAGCTGAAAATCAGATATATCCATGGGGCTTGTTGAACTCAAGAATGGGGCTTCATTTTTCATGCATAAAGAAAACTCTGGGCTTTTACAAATACTTGTGCAAACAAAGTCTGACAGCATGTGTACTAGTGCTAGCATCTAAATATCCAGTAATGATCATCTCTGGCTTGGAGTGTGCAATACAGAAGTGTACCAAGATTTGATTCAGCTCCAAGTACTATCCCTTTGAAGATCAATGCAGCCATAGGTTAGTTCACATGCCACAACGGCCAAAAACACATCTGGCAATTTAGGTGGTACGAACTAACCTAGAGCGTCACGGTTTTCCAATAATCCTTCACATATAAGGAATTGGAGATCACTCTTAGATATAAAAATTAAGATAGTCTCATTCCAGTTTGGTTCCCTCAGATGGATTTAGCACATAGGTGATTCTTGTCAGTCAAAGATGCATTAGTTTTAAGAAGTTAGTCTATACTAGCTCGTAGATTTCAAACGGTTTCTGAAACACAATTTTTAGAAGTCATCTCTTTGTAGTACACATGTCTTAACTAGTTCAAGGAACTAAGTCGCTCCATGATATATTCTGTTTTCTGTATATCCATTGGCACAAAGATTGCAAGACAGTAAGCATGTTCACACTAAGGGCTCGTTTACTTGAATGTAATGGTGATTACAATGTAATGCCCCATTTGAAAGAGTAAATGTGGGTTGGAAAAGGAAGGAGGGGGAGGAGAAACATGGAAAGAGTGAGATTGATTACAACATCCATTGTAATCACAATTGTTCTACTTTAGCCATGTAAAGATGATTACATTGGATGATGCAATCAAGCTCCCAAATCCCATCTTTCTCCTCCCCCTCCTTCCTTTTCTACAAACATTTACTCTATAAAATGGTGGATTACATTGTAATCATCATTGCTTACAAGTAAACGCCACCTAAATTCAGCTCACATGCATGTAATGCTTTCCTTTTTCTTTCTTTTTTTTAGTCACTTGCATGTAAAGCTTTATGCAGATGCAGTACATATCTCCAAGACTCCAACACACCCTACATAAGCAAACAGCTTCTTCAAAACATTGGCTGACCCAACATCAGTGCTTGGTGATTGATCTAGGTTATCATGAATTTAAACATCAGATCAACAGGCACATCTTTTTGCTTGGTGAGTGGTGACTGGCAGGGTAAATAAATTATGAGATGATGAATGTGCAGTCACCCTAAGGCACTATCAATACACGCAACAAAACTGAACATACGTAGTGCTAGTAAACTGACAAAATTTTCAGAATGATATGATGACAAAAGGCAACAAAAGAAATACTATTTACTTGGGAACACACAAGGCGCCCTCCATTTACCTAAACAGATAGGTCATGATTTACCTGCAACTGTGCCGTCTCCAGAGGCTGACATATCCTGTGTGAAAGGGGTAACGGGTGCATCCTCCATCCCAAGAACAGCACCATAGTGCTCCTTAGTGTAGTAGTGTATCTTAGAGGTCCCATTTGTCACAAACAAGACTTTGAGATTTTCATGCCACAAAGGAGCTATAACATCTGGTTTATAGTGGACAAACTTAGATGTCTTATTATTCCTAGTGTCAAATTCTTCAGATGGCTTGATTCCACACAGAAACTCAAGTTCCTGCTTAGTGACTTCAATAACATCTGCAAGATTCCATATTTGCTGTATGAAAGGTTTGGTTTCTTCAACAGACTTCCAAAGCGGTAGTGGGAGATTCAGATCATAAAAGATGACTCCCCCTAACTTTTTTGAAATCTTGGTTGCTCGCAAAGTTGTTCTTCTCATACTATCATCAAGTAAGGAAGATGTGTTCAAGTAAAACATCTTTGCCTGCATTTTCAAAAATGCATATAGTGTGATTACAGATTATGAGGTATTCTAGACTGTGCATGTGAGTATATGTACACTTGCTATAATAAGAGAACATCATTATGCCATATAACCCAACCACCGGGTGCAAGATCTTTGTTTGAGATTTATCCAGAGTTTTACAGGAGGGATACTCATACAATTTCTGAACTACTGTGTTTTCCCCTTAAATCAATGCATCACCACTCAGTTTATTATAAATATCATATCTATATCTAGAACTTCAACCAACATACCCCTCCAGAAAAAAAGATTGAAGGAACAGTTTTCCCACACTCATATCTCAATATTAATCAAACTGTAATGACCTTTAAAAACACGTTTAAACTAAAATACCCATTGCTGAAGATATTAATCAAGCTTTATCATCAGTATGGAGTTAATGTGCATGGTGAACACGTAAAAACACGGATCTACATCAAAGAAAATGATGCAAAATTGTTACCAATAACTAAGAATCTAATGAATCTCCATCTGCAAAAGAAGCAATTTGTAGCAGACTGATTACAATGAGGAAGGCCAGAAAGGCATGGAAACGAGTATATCAAATGTCAAAGCAAGTTGAGAAACAATAGACAGAGCCTATCTACAAACCAAATCAGATTCCTTTATGTCATCATCAATTTTATGGTTTCTGCACCCACCTACAATAGGTGTGCTGCTATCTCAATTGAAGAGTTTATCATGAACTTTGTATTTTATGCTTTGTGCTGAATGGTCTATTGTCCTTCATTTCCCTATTATTTTCTGAGTCATTACGTTAACTTGAGAACAGCAGAATATCATATACCAGGGAAAGGCAATATTAAATATTTAGAGATTTTCATAAACCCCATAAGAGCCAAGGATTTGAATGATGAGCTTAGCTCAAACAGTCTGAAAAAAGTTATACCTCCTTCAACACATCGATATTGATCTCGGACTTTGACAGAGAGTCTTCTGCGCAAGGTTTCACTTTCGTCACTCGTAAGCCACCCCTCTTAGCAATCTTCATTTGTGACACTGCTGTTGACCTTTTATCATCAAAACTAACTGATCGGGTTTGGACATTATTAACATTTAAGTAGTATAACATTGTCTGCCCATAATCATCATCCCCTAGTTTTCCCATGAAAGCAACTTGGCCACCCAGGCTTGCGAGTGCTACTGCAACACTTCCTGCTGACCCTCCAGGAGCCCTCATAAATTTTTCAGGGGCCCACAATGCATCCTTAAGTGATTCATGAATTTCATAATCAATAAGCCTATTGGCAGGCCTTCCAGATGGAATGAAAGCATGTTGAGCAGCTCCAAAGCAACAAACAAGAGGAGGCCAACCATAAGTGAAGCTAATATCATCATCCTTACCCTTTCCCAACTGTAAATCTATGTCGTCGTCATCACTTTCTTCATTGGCAAGGTATACAACCCCTTCAGTATCACTTACTTCTGTGTCGCTTATTCGATCATCCAGCTCATCGACCTCTTTCTTACTCTTCCTCCCTCTCTTTGACTTCTTTTCTGCCTTTGCTTCCTCCGTGCTAGAAGAAGTGGACACAGCTGAAATAAAATGTTCCATACCCAGAATAAATACAACTAGTTCCATTCGAATCTTATGCACATGGTTTAGACAATGACATATATAATAATACCTTTCTTCCTAGCTCTTCTCTTGGGTTTCGCAGACTCTTCAGTTGGAATTTCCTGATTGGAGCGCTCCTGTTCAGAAATGGACCCACTTGCTGATGGTTCATTATTATCATCTTCAGAGTCACTCATTGTCTTCTTTTTACCTCGTGAGGTGGCTCGCCTAGTCCTTGTACGTTTTGGAACCTCTGGTTCCTCAGATGTCTCCTCTTCAGCAAGAGATGCCATAATTGCATTTTTAGATCTTGCTGACAACACCCGCCTATTCAGCAATCTCTGATCAATAACTAACATGAACTTTACAGTTCCTGTCACTGGTGCTTTTGAATTCCACCTGAAATTTTTTGAACAGCCCAAAAGAGCAATCATTGTCAACTAAATTTGAGTTAAATGAGATGTTTCAAGGAATTTTAAGGATTTTCGTGTAAGAATATGGACCCATTGATCAGGCTAAACTGGATAAGGATTATGAAACTAATCCATGACTAATGTTTTACGAAATGGAGTGATAAATATCAGAGATCGTTTGGGCTAGAGTGTGTGCTAGGTTGGTTATTACTTATTAGCTATTACTAATATACCAATAGCTTATCGGAAAAGGCATGGTGTAATGTTCCAATACCACAGCATTAGTCCCATAGTAACCAAGCATTTGAGGCACCTTGTCATCGAAGATCTCTTGTTGGGCCTTACAAAAGAACCTAAACACACTTCACACCCGACATGGTAATGGTACACAAGTCTGGTATCACATAGGGTTTAGATGGACCCATCAATCTCTGTTGCAAACGAATCGAGTGTGGGGATGAACTTGATATGGTTCCACTCCAAGACCTCTATAACTATTACAGCCTTCGTCCCAAAATTTCTGTCGCTTTAACTAACATTTTTTTGTCTCATAATATCTGTCGCTTTACAATTCTAATGCAACATTAATTGCTGATTTTCCTATACTCTTGTGGTTTATGACCAATTTCACTTTCCAATGCACATAGTTCCAATTAGTGCAAGGGCAATGTTGTCAAAATATTTGAAATACGTCTAGAATTGAGTTAATTCTTAATGTGTGCATTAATCTTAAAAGTAAGTTATTTTGAGACGGAGGGAGGAAGCCATAAAACCAAAGTAGGCCCTTTTTACCCACCATCTTAAGCTTAACCAAAGAGTTAAATGACACCAGCTTAACCAAAGAAATAGGCTATGTTTGGCACGAACATTTACTTAAATAAAAGCTACAGCTTGAAGCTTGCAGCTAGTACTTTTTACTCTCTGCTACCAAACAATTTGCCATTAGATTTCCCATTTGAAGCTACAGTTACAACTAATTTTGTGAAAGCTATTCCTGCAAGCTTTCACCTGCAGCTACAGCTATTTTATTAGCATTTTTTAGCAGATTTCTACTACACTCTTTCCTTAATTTACATTTGACAGCTACAGCTAGTTTTGCCAAACATAGCCTTAAATGACACTAGTTTAGCCAAAGAGCACGGGTAAGATCTTTATCTAGTTCCATTCCAATACATCATTTAACTATTAGGCTAAAAACAAAGATTGCCCTTTTCAACCCCCCCCCCCCCCCCGTTTAAGCTTTTCGGTGTTTGGTCATATGACACGGAATCAAAGCAATAAGGATCATGAGGTCTTGACTCGAAATGCTTGGAGCCCCCATTCCCAGTAGTGGAATATCAAACTTCAAATCCATGGGCATTCGTGTGCAAGAAATTACAGGCCACGGAATTGTTGATCAGGCTTTCACCCAGCTTTGGGATGATTTGGTTCCTTGACGATAACGACAATACACCAGGAGACCTTACAACAATGAAGAACAAAATACGTAGTATAGAAAATAGAAATACTTCCTAATCATTGTATGTCTCACAGATTATAATTACCATTACCTTATGTTCTAGTCATTAACAACTAGCAAAATGGGTATTAACCACAGAAAACAATGGGGGGTACCCTTCACAAATTCCTCATCAAGCGAACAATAGAATTAGTCACATGACTAGACCCAATTCAAAATTTGCAACAAAACCCACATTACAATTTGGCCAAATGGTTAAGAAAACACATTACTTTATTAAAATTAACTTACTTTTCCTGACCAATATTTAGCCTTTGTGTCTGTAACTCGAACATGAGTAATTAGCTAATTGCGGTAGAGAATACACATACCATTTATCTACAATCGAAAATTGGGGTATAGAAAAAGCTGCAGAGAAAGATAGAGCACAAGATAATATATTGGGAACAGAGAAATTGAAGATACCTGGGCAAGGAAAGAAACTGAGTAAATGACAAAGAAGCCATTTGAACAAAGGTCCAACCAGCAGCTAAACACAAGCTGCCCTTGCTCTTGACAGCAGGGAGGGAGAGAAACGAGCAGACAGAGAGAGAGAGAGAGAGAGAGAGAGAGAGAGAGAGAGGTTAAACAGTGTTAGCGGGAGTGGATGATGAAAATACCTGAGTTCATTAACTGATTAGTAACAACAACAGCCCTTTTTGGTCTTTGAGCAATTCACATTAATACCATCGCCCTTTTAGTATTTAACTATTTACCACCACCAAATATAAGAAAGTGACCATAATACCCTTATTCTATTTCACCTCACCCCTTACCTCTCTCCTCAACTGCCCATCCACCCCCCACGTCAGCCCATCCACCCCCACCGGGCCACCGCAGCCCATCCCACCAGCCACCACCGCAACAACCCAGATCACCCTAACTCTTGACCAAGAGGCGACTCTCGACCAATAACTTATTGGCACCCCCAAATGTCATTTTGTCCCTATCCCCACCCTAGCAATGTGCCCTTCACGACAGATGTTGGCGTAAAAGAACCAAACATATAGGGTTGCACTGCGCTAGAGCGCAGAGCAACAGTTACGCTGCGCTTTAGCGTAGCGCAGCCTATTTTTTTTTTTTTTTTTTTTTGATTAATTTGCCCGAATAATAATAATAATAATAATAATAATAATAATAATAATAATAATAATAATAATAATAATAATAATAATAATAATAATAATAATAAAACAAGAAAGGTTAAATTCATCAAAAAAGAAAGAGATAGATATGATGCGCTGCGCTAGAGCGCTGCGTAGGACCTGCGATGTGCTGAAGCGCAATGCAATCTGTTTTCTCAGAAACAAAAACAAAACAAAAAAAAAGGATCGATGAAATTTGAAATGATCGTCTTGGTTGCTCGATATTGTGTGTGAGGTGTGGAATTTAGCTAGTGGTTGTAGGTGGTGGTGGTGGTGGTTGTGGTGGTAGTGGTGGTGGTGGTGGAGGAATGAAGTAAGAGAGAGAATGAAAGTGGGTATTTAAAAAATGGGTAAAATAGAAAAGTGCACATAAATGGTGGTGGTAAATACTAAATATGATGGTGGTATTAAGTGTAACTCTTTTTTAAGCCTCCTTTGAGGGATATGGACATATGGCATATGGGACTTGAAACTTGGAAATAGTTTGTTTAACTGTTTAAGTGGAAACATCTAATTAACTTGAAATCAAATTTGATGTTAGGAGGTTTTTAGAAGAAAAAAAATACAAGAAGATGCTTAGATCTTAATTTTTATTGGCAGCTACCTCGAGGGTTCTCGGTATAATTATGCCAACGTAGATTTTGACGACTTTAAAAAGAATTTTTTAAGAATTGCGGGTAATTCTCGTATTCGGGGAGCAGTTTTGTGTAAAATCTAGTGTCGTTGAGTAGGGTCAATTTAATAAAAGTTGATAGAAAAATTCAAAAATTAAATATGATAGATAAAATATCATACCTTCAAAATATCAACCGCTTTACTTTTCTTAATCTAATTAAATAACACATTTAACTAAACAGAAATTACATTTTCTTCTATTATCTTCTATTTTAATTTCAAAATACAATAGCAAATCTTTCTTTAATCTCCAAACAAGGTAACAAGTTTTGCTTCTATTATTTACCTTCTTTTATACCTTTATTTCCTTTTCTTCTTTCCCCACCTAAACTTTCATTTGTTTTGTCGTTGTTCAATTATAAGTTTTTAAATTTTGATAAGTTGTTTGTAATGTTGTTAATAGCATCTATATAATTAGATTAAAACGCAATGATTAAACTAGAACTCGTCATATCAGCTGCTGAATTGTTCAATGATATGTCAATTTACTTATGACGTGTCATTTAACTCATGGCTAATGAACAAAAAAAAAAGAAGAAAAAAAGAGAGAAAGTAGCAACAATCAGACGTTACAAAAACATAATGGAGCTTAATGACTAATGACTCATTCATCCTATTCCCTTCATTCTCACAAGTTGTCCGATGTTACAAATCCAAAAAATTGAGTAGTAGCTAATTTCTCTCTCATATAGTCATATTGATGAGCAAAAAAAAAAAAGAATTAATTCCTCTCTCATGAATAGATGATTGAACTACACACCATCAATTCATCTTCTACATTCCCATATATTCAACATTCGTATTTGGATCTCATCGTCGTCGTCCGTCATCTTTCCGACATCCTGTAAAACCAATCCCCATTTTGGTAAGGTTCTTCATATTTCTTTTTGCGATTGCTAATATGCATTTGGTATCTACAACTCCTCTCTTTGCAAGATAGCTCGTCCAACTTAATTCATTAAACTTAGTACCATATATTGCTTTACATTGTTTTCTATGAACAGTTATACCAACTTGAATGTTTAAAATTATTTAATTTAATTTTTAATTAAAAAATACGCTGAAAATATCAAAAACAAAAATTAGAAATCGCTTCAAAAAACTGGGGAATAATTATGAGACCTCACTATAATAGTAGAGAGGGTTTGGGGGTTTGGTGGAACGGGGTGGTGGGGAGCCATGCTCAGCACCCAAAAACCGTGGATGAGCCTCAGATGTCCAATAAGAGGCCCTTCCAAACCTACCAAGGACCCGATAACCTACCACGAGGGCTCTTCTCATATCCCTAGGGGGTGCCCCATGCAGTGTGGTGCGAAAACATGCACCTTCGTTCCAGGGTCTCCTGCAAACTCAAAAAACGTGGATTATAGCCTTTGTTTCCAGCTTCCCGGAACTCGGGTTTCATTTCTGCCCAAACTTCTCTGGGGGGTATATCATAACTCTAGAGAATCCTCGGTATCTCGTGAGGGTCATCTGTATCCCCGAACTTTCATATCACTCATGCCTTTGGTGTTCCTACTCCTACACAAGTGTTCCGTAAACGCCCTTCCAAGCCTATCGCGGACCGGATAAGCGAGCTCGAGGGTCTCCCATATCCCCTAAGGGTGTTCTGTGCAATGTAGTGCGAAAATATCCACATTCATTTCGGGGCCTCCCGGAAGCCCAAAAAGCGTGGATTATAACCTTTGTTTTTGGTTTCACGGGGCCGGGGTGTCATTTTTGCCCAAACTTCTCCGAGGGGTCTATCGACCCTGGAGGACCCTCGGTGCCCCGGGAGGGACATTCGGATCCTCGAACTTCGATATCACCCATGCCTTTGGTATTCTGACTCTTACACGGCCAGTGTCCCGTAAAACACCCTTCCAAGCCTATCAACTACTGGATAAGCGAGCCCGAGGGTCTCCCATGTCCCCTAGGGGTGTTCAGTATGATGTGGTACGAAAATATCCACCTTCGTTTCGGGGCCTCCCGGAAGCCCAAAAAACGTGGATTATAGCCTTCTTTTTCGGCTTTTCGGGACCTGGGTGTCATTTTTGCCCAAACTTCTTCGATGGGTCTATAATAACCCTAAAGGACCCTCAGTGCCCCGGGAGGGACATCCGGATCCCTTAACTTCGATATCACCCATGTTTTTGGTATTACGGCTCTTACACCAGTGTCCCGTAAAACACCCTTCCAAGGAAGCGAACGCGAGAGCCTCCCATGTCCATTTGGGGTGTTCCATGCGATGTAGTGCGAAAATATCCACCTTTCGTTCCGCAACCTTCCGAAAGCCCAAAAAAGTGGAGTATAGCTTTCGTTTTCAGCTTCCCGAGGCTCGGGTGTCATTTTTGCCCAAGATTCTCTGGGGGTTCTATTATAACCTTAGAGGACTCTCGGGTGCCATTGGGAGGGTCATCCGTATCCCCGAACTTCGATATCACCTATGCCTTTGATATTTTAGCCCTTACATTGGTGTCTCGTAAAAATGCCCTTACAAGCCTATTAGGAACCCGATAATGGACCATGTGGACCTCTTATGTTCCCCAAGAGTGTCCCGTGCAATGTTGTGCGGAAATATCCAACTTCTTTCAGGGGCCTGCCGGATGCCCAAAAAACGTGTATTAGCCTTTGGTTTTCGGTTTTCCGGTCGGGCCTAGTTTTCGTATTTGCCCAAACTTCTCAGGAGGGGGGGTCTATGGTCACCCTAGAGTACCTCTGGTGTCTCGGGACGGTCATTCAGATTCCCGGACTCCGATTTCACCTATCTGGGACATGGGACATGGGCGATGGCCGATGAGACATGAGAATGGCGCTCACTGTTCGCTGAGACATGGGACATGGGCCACCCATATTTTGTTTCAATAAAAATGGATGTATTTACTTCTTTTCGATCCATGGTCTACTATGATAATTTTTGGTAGGAGAACTTTATAACAGAGTATTCTTAGGTTTGTTAATAAAAAGGTTAATAATCATTTACTAAGTACTCAGTCAAATGTAGATCAAAGTTTAAAGTATGACTAATCATAGTAAGTAGAGCTATTATGCAACAAACAATGTTATTTAGGGGTAGGTACCTCTGACTTTTATAGAGGCACCACAAGCCAATGAATGACTATTTTTCTTTTGTCAAAGGTTAATACACGGCCAATGAATAATTATTACCATGACTTGAGGGCCTTCCCCCAATATTTTAATATTTTTCCTAAACAAATTAATAGTTAGGCTGCGGATAAGCCTATCCAAATCCTGTCTTGGTAATGTTTTAGTTTTATTTACCAGTTAATCACAAAGTTAGCACCAAAAAAGAAAAATAAAATTATTGAACAAAAATAGAAGCAAGGAACCCATCATTAAATTAAAAAAAACAAAAAAAAAGAGTTGAAATATCCCGTAAATTACACAGACATGCACACTTTTTTTTTTTTTTTTTCAAGAAACACGGGCATGGACACTAGTTACCATTTAGAAAACAGAGGAACTTTTTTTTAGAGGATTTTAAATAATAATGAAATGTTAATTACAAAAGACAAGAGGGGCACTCAACAGTCAAAAATAATGCGATGAGTTCCAGGCGCAATACCAACTCTCTCTCTCTCTCTCTCACCCACCTGCTCCTCTGCAATTAACTCTTGATGAAATCTTTATGAGAGAAAATCAAATATAGTCATAGAGCTAAAACCCTATCACTCTCTCTCTCTCTCTCTCTCTCTCTCTCTCTCTCTCTCATTGTAATTCCAACTTGGTGAACCCAGATGTGTTCTTCTCTAATGGTGCAAAAAAGGTCAGTTCTTTTAGTTTGTTTTCTTAATGTTCTTAACAGTAATATGTTATGTTGATGTGTATTGGTGGGCCCTTTTAACTATTGTAATACCCACTTTGTAATAGGAGTAATATATTGGTTGGTAATCTGAATTCTGAAATAATCATCTTTTCTAATGCAGTGATTTCTGAAGCTAACAAAGATTGAAATTTGCATTATAAAGAAGCATTCTGAAAATGAGGAATATGTTGAAGCAACTTAGATCAATTAAATCAGTATCAAATGGCATTGCCAACTATTGTAGAGGTAAGGTTTGGTTTACCCATGTTTTGCACTGCTCAAGGATGTAGCATTTGTTGTTGCGTTTTTTTTTTAATTATAAAGGGATGTGTCTTTGTCCCTGATAAAAAGAAGCTAGAAAAACACAAAAAGAAGGAGAATTTGAGAACCCAGATCATCTTAATGACACCTAATTTAAAGAGTTTGAGTCATGGATGAAACTTTATCTCTTTGTTGTTGTTAGATGCTATGCAGAATGCAAATAACAAACCTGGTTCTAGTTTTGGCTACAATGGGAAATTGAAAACATGTGGGTGTATGATTTATGGAGTGATTTCTGATCTGAGCCTGTCATTATGGATACATTTATGGGCAAAATTTCCAGTAAATTGTTTTATAAATCTCAAGTAGTTCAATGGTTACATTTTAGTTTTTGTAATATTTTTTTCTCCTTGTTTATGGGGAAGACTATTGCAATGTGTTTTCTGGTAAGAATTAGAGTATTTCCTTATTAGAGAAGGACTGATGTAAGGTGGAGTGGATTTGGGGTTGGAAGATACCGAATGCATTCTTTGAAACGGAAAACTGGAAAAAATGAGAAGAATTTTCCCCCAACATAAACCTACCTGTGTGCTTTTTGCAGCCTCGCGTCTTCTCCATTCATCCTCGGATGCTTGTATTGAAGTATTTTCTGAGGAGCAAGAAGTCATTATTGCGCTAGGAAGCAATGTTGGAGACAGGTTGGACAACTTCAACCAGGCTTTGCAGTTGATGAAGAAATTAGGCATTAATATCACAAGACATGGTTGTTTATATGAGACAGATCCTGCCTATTTGACTGATCAACCACAGTTTCTCAATTCTGCTGTGAGAGGTTTCACAAAACATGGCCCTCATGAACTATTAGGGGCACTGAAGAAAATTGAGAAGGATATGGGCCGAACTAATGGAATAAGGTATGGCCCTAGGCCAATTGACTTGGATATACTGTTTTATGGGAAGTTTAGGGTGAGCTCTGAGAATCTTACCGTTCCCCATGAAAGGATATGGGAAAGACCATTTGTGATGGCACCTTTAATTGATTTACTTGGATCAGATATAGATAGTGATGTAGTGGCTTCCTGGCATACTTTATCGAAATTCTCAGGTGGTCTATTTGAAGCGTGGGATAAACTTGGTGGGAATTCCCTCATCGGGAAGGATGGCATGAAAAGGGTTTTGCCAATTGGAAATCAGTTATGGGACTGGTCTTCCAAAACTTCTGTGATGGGGATCCTAAATTTGACTCCAGATAGCTTCAGCGATGGAGGAAGGTTCCAATCTGTAAAAAATGCAGTTTCCCAGGTCTGGCAGCTGATCTCAGAAGGTGCTGACATAATTGATCTCGGTGCACAATCCACACGGCCAATGGCATCAAAAATCTCTGCCCAGGAAGAGCTAGAAAGACTGATTCCCATACTAGAAGCTGTCAAAGACATGGCTGAGCAAGAGGGCAAATTCTTATCTGTGGATACTTTTTATTCAGAAGTAGCTTCAGAAGCAGTCAAGAAGGGGGCACATATAGTCAACGATGTCTCAGGTGGACAATTAGATTCAGAAATGTTTAATGTTGTTGCAGGCCTTAAGGTCCCTTACATAGCAATGCACATGAGAGGAGATCCTACTTCCATGCAAAATAGTGATAATCTTAATTACAATGATGTCTGTAAGCAAGTGGCTTTGGAGTTAAGCTCCAGGGTTAGAGATGCAGAATTAGCAGGTATTCCTGCTTGGAGGATAATAATCGATCCTGGCATTGGGTTTTCTAAGAATACCAAGCAGAACTTAGAAGTTCTCATGGGCTTGAGAAGAATACAAGAAGAGATGGCAAAGAAGAGTTTGGCTGTGTCTCATGGCCCCCTCCTAATTGGACCTTCAAGAAAGAGGTTTCTGGGTGACATTTGCAATCGCCCTATAGCAACTGAAAGGGATCCAGCAACTGTTGCTTCTATCACTGCTGGAGTTTTGGGCGGTGCAAACATTGTAAGAGTACATAATGTTAGGGATAGCCTTGATGCTGTCAAGTTATGTGACGCCATACTTGAAAAACAAAGAACACTGACATGAGTCAATGACTTAAGAATTGGAGAGCTCTAGAGATTCCCCCACGCCCACCATGTTGTGTCATTCCCGTTTAAGTCGTCATAAACCAAAGTCAAATGTTAGCATACCGGGAGCCAATTTTGGTTCTCTTTATGTTTTTGAGACTTGAGTAGTTCAGTGCCTGCCACTGCATGATTCAAGAAGTTTGCAAGGTAAGCACTCATAAACCTTCCACGTATTAACTATAGCTTCAGATAGGCCGTTGTGCACCATGTCATTTTGATTTATATATCACACTAGTAATTTGTGATTATGTACTTCAGACAAAGATTAGTTGATGTTCGGAAAGGAAAGTTGTTAGACCAGAAAAGCTCTGT